>BJFM01001023.1:951-51125 GCA_016586285.1 Arothron firmamentum
CACACACACACACACACACACACACACACACACACACACACACACACACACACACACACACACACACACACACACACACACACACACACACACACACACACGTGGTATATTTGAGAGAATGATACCTTGAGAAGAAACCTGATTAATGTGAAAAAGGCTGCTGTGCAACGTGGTAACTGTTGTGAGTTGAAGAGATAGAGGGCATGTAGTGGTGCTTGGCTCCTCTTTTGTTGTCAGCTGTAGGATGGCTGCAGCAGCTGCTAGACCCCTTTCTGGTGCTGCTCTATCGGCACAGAGTAGACCCTAAAGAGACACAGAAGACGAGACCCAGTTATGGAGGGGCATAGCGCAACAGTGTCCTCTTTTAAGACATTTTTAAGTTCTTTGCGGGCAACAAAAGAAACATCCTGGGTGTTGAAATTCAGGAAACGACGCGTCTCCCTCGTGCCGCGGGGCTCTGACAGGTCCGTGGTAACCGCATCACCTCAAGACGCAGCTCATCCCCAGGTGGGACTTAGGAAACCAAGTGAGAGAGCGTTGATCCAACACGCTAGAGGTTGCTGTGTGATTAAGCTGCTTTTCAGCACAGCGATCAGTCAGCACCAAACACTGGCAGGGCTGACTGCGGCCTCGGGAGGCAGAGGTAATCCAGCAGAGGAATTTAACCCTCGCGCGCTGTCGCAGTCTGCCGACCACGTTTTTTTTTTCCTAAAGATTAATTTGATTCACCCCCTTTGCCCTATAACCCTGCTCACCCAGCTGAAAAGGTCACATATTACGGTCCCGAAACAAAAGAAATCTTATTACGATGGCAAAAGCTGTCCTGAGAGCAACTGACATTAAAAAGGAGTCAAAGGTGGAGGAGTGACAGAAAATCAGAGAAAAGTACGCCTTTGTGTTCGACTGGTTTAGGCTGTTCTGTTGGATGATCTGTTGGCAGATTGTTGTCATGACACCAGGATTATGTTCTGAGGGCTTCTCTGTCTCTGTGTCGTGAAGTCAAACCTGAGTTTGTGAGTCAAACCTCTGGAACAGGTTAGATCCTGTCCAATTCGCATACAGTGGCAGTGTCTTTAGGCTACTGTCTGATGGATAAGATGAATAGGTTCAGGGGGGTGTGTACAGTGGCAGCCTCAAGTCGTCACACTCAAGGCTCTACAAGTCCAGACTGGCTCAGGTGGGTGGATACTGGTTAGCTAATGCCACCCAAATGTTTTCTTCAATCTAGTGTTGCTCTTAACAAGGTGGCTAAATTTGGGGGAACTGGCTGTTACCCACCAAACTGGTTCTGTCACTTGGCGCAACATTGTGCCCGATGAGCATTAGTGAGTTAGAGACTGACTCAAGCATGCAAATACACAGATAAAGAGGCTAAACTTTGCAACTGCGTGTCATTGACCTTACCCTTGTTGCTGACGGCGCATCTGGCGTCTTACCAGCATTATGGCTGCGAGAGAAAAAAACAATACAACAAGGTCATGGCCAGGCAAGAGGGTTAAGAACGCTTTTTACTTCGGTAGTAGCGGCGCAGACACTGCTGCACATCTGACAACATTTGCACGGCAACTAAATACTCACTGACTATTGCTGCAACTGAGAGAGTGAGCGCTGACACAGCTACGATGATGACGACAAGGGTGAAGTGATCTAAGAGATTAGGCACAAAGACTGTGATAAGCAAACACTAGATATCAGAGTTTCACACACCTGTCATCACCAATATCTTTCACCCACCTGCTATATCCCCTTCTCCTGTCGATTCAGCTACACCTAATCCAGAACCATATTTTTCACGGAAATCTGTAGGGAGCAAAGACAAAAGTTGTATAGAACCACTTCTGTTGGTTTCAGTGCGACATTCTTCACAATTAGCAACTAATAAACTGACAGATTACATTGAAAAGAAGCTGTCTATGCCTCCACAAGTGTTGCTCCAACATCGAGACGATTTTACGCGCTGTGAAACCTGATTACCATCTTACACTCGTGCAGAGTGTAAGATGAGAAGATCAATACTACTTTCATATCTGCACTGTGAACGTGAAGCAACAATAAAGGCGCAGAGACACAAAACAACCAGTTAGTCTGACTGTGCTCACAGGTAACAACTGTTTGCAGATGACACTTCTGCCCATCCAACAGTACATTTATTTGGATAATTTCTACTCGAAGCAAAGTTTGTCAAGAACATTTACACAAACAAAAAGCTGTTAAACTGCAACTAATTTGAAGCAATGGTATTTTTTTTAAAAGGATTAAATTGACTAATCATTTAGTTAAACAGCTTCCGTATATAGACACAGGCTGATCTAACAAAAAAAAAGGTTGAGTCAACAGATTTTTAGACAAAAATCACTTTGAGTTTCTGAGGTCATTCTTAAAGTAACTTCCTTAACAAGCAAACACCATTATGTTCATGAGATTGTGGAGGTCATTGTTGCGGAGAGCTGTGGATCTTCTCAGCTGCCATTTCCAGAACCGAGTGGCTGTTCTAAACAGATCTCTAATTCAATCAAATGTCAATCAAGAGAGGATGAGGGGCGACAGTGGGAGGTGTAGGAAGAGGGAAGGAGAATGCCAATGTCGATTAGACGGCTGGCAGACTGGTGGAGATGTTGACGTGTTCATTGGCCTTTCAACAGAACCCACAGAGCCTCTCCAGGGAGCTAATTGCTTTCATTCAGGCCTTAATGGCTGGAAGGTGGGGGGGCAACAGAGGCCATATCTTTCACCGGCCTACAGCACAATGCTGACTTATGGAAATAATTACAGAGGCCATAACCTTTACACAGTCTTCCTCTGGACAGCTATTACAGTGTCTATAGTGTGTGGAAAAACTAGCAACCAAAAAACCAATACTGCCCTGCAATCCACCAGGAAACATTGAAATGAACTTACCTGGATCCTTATTTAGATCCTCATCATCCACATCTGTAAAGTAGGACAAAATTAAATCAGGTACAAGAAAAAAAAGGCACAGCAATTAACCAATTAAACATCAAATAATAGTCAGGTGTAAATTTAGAAAAAGACAAAGGAAGTCATTCAAGGATACAACTTTGTGTGCAGAATTGTTGTCGAAACCAAAACTAGTTACCACGGTTTCTTGGAGTCAATAATCATTTGATTCCCGTTAGTGATTATGATCTCATTAGCAGGTTATGTTTAATTAAAATGTAGTTTTTCAATGCAACTTAAAGGACAGTTATTCTGATTGCTTGTTAACCTAATATATCACCATGTCAACAGTGCCCAACCCAGTGAGACAACACAACACCCTTGTTTACCTCCATCAGCTGATCCCTCAATGTCATCTGAAGCAGCTGCAAAAGCAGAATACAGAGTTAAAATACATTAATGACACTCAAATACTAACCCTGCCTATATTTTACAGCTGTTTTTACTGTATGTTTACATAAGCTAAAGTCCATCTTTTAAATGTAGTCGTTTTATTTTGTCAGAGAAGGGGCTTATATTTTTAGTGAAATTGTCTTTGGGTGTAAAAATGCAACTACTGCAGTACCTCCTGGGTAGTCATCTTTGAGGGACGTGTATAACTCAAAGTACTCTGCAGTGGTATTACACTGTTGGCTCTGGGATGCATCGACATTGATTAGTTTATCACCTGAAAGCCTCGCAGACATGAGAACGTACCAGTAATGGCTGGCAACAGCAGCAGCAGACACAGGAACAGCAATCGCATCATCTTCAAATGCTGCTGGGAGAAAGAAGAAGTTAAAAATATCTTATCTATTAATATTCACACTTGGATGTAAGCGAAATCCTAGTGTTTTTGGTTGAGAGACAGGTTATGATAGAAGGCTGCAAAGCTCTCTTTTGTTGGCACTGTGAGTTTCAGCATCACATACTGAAACACACTAAAGGTTTCCATACAGGCTCGACTGTGTTGAAATTATGCAAGCGAGATTGCAATCTGAGGTGAGCGTGACAAACGGGTCAGTAAGTAGCAGCCTTCTTTCTCATAGTGGTCAGCAGAAAAAGTCTCCGAAGATTCTAGAGTCAGCTGTCTACAAGTGTCTATTCAACATTTTCCAGTTCCCAGGCAAAAGTCTGCATGCATGGAAGGGTGCTGAACTAACCTGCATCCACTCGTATTCCCCTGACAAACCCAGAAGGATGCTTGTGCTGACTGAGTACCCCTTCACTGACACATTGGCAGCGACTTATTTTATTAAATTAAAATGAGCTGCTAAGATAATTCGCAACTTCCTCAAACTCTACCTCCGTTTCACACAGCAGTCTAAATGTGAAACACAGATGGTCCTAGTGCATCAAACAAAGCCCCAGCTGTACTTAACACAATATGAATAGTGGTATTTTTAAATGGGAAACATGGGAATGACCTCCATTCCGCTGGAAGTCCCAGATGATGCCTCACTGGTTAGATTTAAACACTGGATTTGGACTGGGATCAGGAACCGATGCTAATTCATGTTGTGCTGAATTCTGGATGCAGAATTCCGCCAATGACCTCCATGCCAAGTGGTCTGTACTGTAGCTGCTTCCTTAGCGCTGGCCATGCCCATTGTGTTTGTGTTTCCTCTACAGTGAATGATGATGTGGAAAGAAGTGAGATGACCTGCATTGTTAAAGGGTAAGTCCACTGTTTTACAACAGACAAACCCCACTTTCCCACATCTTCTGATTAATGTGGAACAACAATTTGTGAACCGCTTGCCCTTAGCAGGGGTAGCATGTGCCAACAGCAGCTTTAGTGTCATTTACAAAGATCAAGTCTGTGAACATTGAAGCAATAATACCCCTTTTCTTATAAAACACTCAGTTAGTCACAATAGTATCATTTGGATTAAATAGCAACTAAAACAGGTAAAAAACTTCTAATTTTATAGCTTTATAGTTTGAGGAAAATAGAAAAGCTAACAAGCTGAAGATGCCCAATTACCTTATAAGGCCATAATATCAAAGAGCAATCAGTAAACAGCCTGCTGATCGCACATTGTCACACAGAAGCTACTTGTTTTCATTTCCTTCTGATTACTAAATTTTGAGGAAACGGTTTTATTCCCTGCACACAATCACAGGTTTCAAGTATCTGGTTCAGAGGAGCATAAAAAGCCTGTGAACAATTACAGCTGTCACAGAATTCAACAATCTGGCTCAAGTAAAAAACAGAATTCTAATTCATTTGATATCTACAAATGTTCATTGAACACAAATGTGACTCTTCCTAAACATAATCCTCATGCTAAATTATCAAGCAGACAGCAGTGAGAATTATTTTGGTGGACTATATTGGGGACAAAGATGTTAATCACTCGGCTGAGGATAACTGGAGAGGGACTGTGGTGGGTTGTTCTGAACTCCTGAATAGTTGCAGTAAATCTCAAAATGCAAACAACCTAAGATGCTGCAAATAAAATACCCTTGTGTAACCAATTTGCTTTTCAGAGTCGCTTTGGGTGAGATAATAAGCTGATCCAATTTGGAAATATTTATCAACCCAGTCCACTGCCTCTGTGTGAAAATGGCTCCTGATGCCTGGATTATTTTTCAAATTGGGTAATATGTTCTTGTGCATTTGAATGCTGATTGAATTTGCTTTTTAATACAAGGCCCAATTTACAGCCCAACCAGTGGCTTGTTTATTAAGTAGTTATGCCTGTGTGCCAACACAAATAGAAGATTAATACCATAAAACATACAGCTACTAGGGAGTGAAAGTGTCTTGCATCTGTACCATGATTTAGGCGGGTTTTATCCTGACAGGTTTAACTGTGAATCTCAGACCAGTCTAACCAGACCAACGCACCAAGCATGTTAAATCTTGTTTACTAGGTTTCACTTCAAATTAGGACCAACATATCCATGGAAGCACCACTGACAAGACACTGAAAATTAGAAATATACAAAATTCACAATCTCAGGGCCTGCTGAGAATGTGTCTTATCTGTTGGTGATGATAACAGACTTCTGCTAAACCGGTGTGCATCACCAGCACAACACTGACTCCAGCGATAGTGATCGTTAACAACCAAAGTACAGAGCTACTGTGACCTGGAGACTTGATAAGGAAACAAGTGCAAGCAATAAACCTCACCTGGAAAGCAGAGACAACAGCAAAGAACTACATGACTGTTAAGAAAGCGTGTCAAAGATAAAACTGGATTGTTCTATAAAAGAATGAGCCTGAGTACAAGAAGAGGAGAGTGAGAAAAAGAGATCTACATCATTTTTTATTTAGGCATGAAAAAGTGGCTGCTCTTCTCATTCAGTGAAGAGTGAATAATATTCTTATTGAAATGTTTACTCGACCTCATCAACTCTGCAGAAACACTAGTGGAAATCTGTTTCCCCCGTTAACATAATATACTCTACCATGCCAGCAGCCTGCAAACAGATATACAAGGAAGCCAATAATGGAATAAAATATCAAAGCAAAGCAAAATGTACTATACCTCAGTTTTCGGTAGGTAAGCAAGCTAGTGATCCACCCTCAACTGGCAGTGCAACTGAGAACGGAACCGTTATTTCCAGTAGAAAACTGTGCTACGATTTTGTGCATTCAGGCCAACAAAAAACAAATAAAAGGATATGAGAGTGTGTGTGAATGAGACAGGAGAAACCTCTTCCTCCCACCCACTCTCTTTCTGTATACAGGTATGTTTACAATAAGTCATCTGCACAAGAATGACCAGATGTGAAACAATGGATGCAACAAAATGTTTTTCAACATCCAACACCAGCAAATGAATGTCAAACAGTTCCTTTTTTTTTTTCTTTTCACCACAACACACGTCACAATCACTGTGAGGACCTATTTTCTAAACCAAACTTGTATGAAACGCAGTCTATTAAGAAACGTGGTGGAAAAAAGTCTTTCCCAGGTTAGCAGGGTTATTAACAGCTGCAGAAAACAAATTTGCAACCTCATTTCAAGGCATCCAGGGGCAGACAGCGAAAGGTAGAACAGTCTCAATCTCTCACAGGCAAACTCCGGAAGTGAGATAAGAAGGGCTGCGCTGAGTGACACTGGAGTCTCATAAAACAATTCAAACACTTAGATTATGGTTTAAAATTCGAAACACAATTTCATAATGTAGTCCTATGATTGTACATGAAACCTACCAACGCAGCTCCAAAACAGCTAGAATCCCAGCTTGTCCATTTCTGAGGCTGTCCTTAGATGTTTCCAGCAGTGCGTCTTGAACAGGCTGAAGAGTTGTCCCCCTCGCGACAGCTGTGATGACTCACAGTCGCGTTAACAGGAAAAGCCGCGCGCGGGGCCTCGAGTCAGCACAGTAGAACACCAAACATGGGGATTCACATTAATCGTCACCGTGGAAACTACCTAACCTTTCCAAGAAGCGCGTCTTTGACTTTCCGACCAGATATTAAATATTAAAGTCCTGTGATATTAAAGACCTGTTGTATTAGCATTAATAACGTACCTGAAGGCAACAACGCGGTCGCCCGCTGATGACGTCCGTGTTGACAGCGCTTAAAAGCACCCCGATCACTACAGGTGTGCTAATAAGATATCACTTTTTCAAGAAAGCAAGTCGTTTGGGGGCAAACTAGAGCAAATACTGTTCTTTTTTCTGCCCATCTGACTTGTATTTTTTTGGGGCAGCGATGCAGTTTGTTCCTCTCCTTCATTTGTGTCTTTTGGGACTCGGTAAGGTTTTGTTGGTCGACTTTATATTTCCACGGTTTACCTTCACCACTCATTCTCGAATGCACAATTCCATCGGCTGCTTTTCTAATTCACCTACATAAGTCAAGTCTCAACAGTGCTGCTGTATATTTTTTTAGAAACGAGGTGTTTAATTAGTCTTGAGTTATAGGTGGGTGGTGTCGCGAAGACGTGCCAAAAACTGAAGATAATCTGTACACGGTCTGCACGAATTAAAGGCGGATATTGATAAGTTGGGAAGCACTTAGCCGTCTCTCATCTGCATTCAAGTCTTGGAGGGTTATATTCTAAAACCTGAAAGCCTGGCAAGCCAACAGCGACTTTTTTAGAGCAACTGTTTGCATAGTCTTTAAGCAACTTTTCAACCTTTTGCAATGACAGCTCACACAATAACCTGTATTGCTAAGAGTCAACAGCGTTAAGGCAATAACTTTCATACATACGATGAAAGTAGCTTTTAGTCGCTAATGATTAATGCCAAAATGGTGTACTTACATTTAATTGAGCGGTCGTTCCGAGTGCTGTTCTATATCTTCTTGCTAGATCCTTGTTATCATGAAAACTGCCAGTGTGTGTGTGCGTATGTAGTGAACACAGGTGTTCTCAGTCTGGGACCAGGAACTACCCTCCCATTGGCTGTTTACTCTGAAACCTGACACCATCAGTTATATCTGTAGCACGAGTAGTCTTCCAGTGCCACTGCAACTTTTACTCCGTGGTCAAAGTCAGAAGTCACGCAGTGATGGATCAGAATAGTCTACATGCTACAATTACAGTGTTCCGATTTATTATTAAATGACAGTTGTGTTTTCTTCTACAGGCCTGTCTGGGGCCATGCCTGGCATAATTTCTCATGATGTTTCCCCCTCAAAAGGACCCAGCAACAAATGTTAACCCTCAAGTGACAGTTGCAGCCACTACAAGTTGGACTAGAGTCACTGCAGAGGTCCTGGAGAGTAATATCAGACAGCACATATTTCTGTCTGCTTGTCGATCAGAGACAATTGACCTGCCGCCGTTGGTTAGAATGTCCAGTGATTATTCCTCCTACATCCTCACTGTTAATTCTACTTGGCCTGTGACAGTTCTGGCTTCATTCTGTTCCCATGCCATTTGTGACTCCACCCTCCTCCATGATAGGTCTTCCTCGGGGACCCACTACTATCTCATTACTCCTCACTTCTCTAAGCAAGCTGCTGTCAGCCAGATGGTGATCACCAGTTTAGAAGATGAACCATCAGTGAAGATATTTCTCTCTGGGGAGATGCTCTTCAGAGGCAATGTGTACCCTGAAGGGAGCTTCCGTGAGTTGCATATGGGAGCGCTGCAGTGTTTGCCTCCAGAGTGACTCCAGTCTTTCTGGTTCAGTGTTAAACTCCCAAAAAGCTGTTGTGGTTGGTTTTACTTGCTCCTAACACACACCCGGGGTCTGTTTGTACAGATTTACTCAACTGAAACTAGTGGAGAGTTGGAGATTTGATTATTTCATCCCTCCCTTAGCAAACAAAGGAACAAGTTCCAGTTTCCTGTTGGCAATGACTGCATTGAGCTCGGAAGTACGCATCACCACCAACAACAAGAAAGAGAGAGAATCTGACTCTTGTTGGTAGAATTGTGTTATTCATCTTTTGACCTGACACAATCCATATCAGCAGTGAGAGTCCTCGTCAGCTCCCTTATTTTAAACATAAAGACAGTGTCCCTCCACACTAACACTGCTGCCTTCTGTTGATGAAGTCTGTCAGACTGTGCCTGTATTTGCCTCGAAAGAGAAAATGGATCAGTGAACTAATACTCACCAACAATAATTTAAGTTTGATCTTTAGCTTCCTTAACTGTATCCCACATCCACCCCCTCAGAAGAGGATGTGGGGTACTATCTGAACACCCTGCACAGGCGGTCATATCCAGAACTGTGTGAGAAAAGTAAAGCTTTTTTGAATTGCGTTAACTGTGTAACACATGCAAACAATATATTTATCTTTTTTTCTGTTTCAGTGGTGACTTTCTGTGAAGAGTTGCATTGTGGTTACAAACAAAAGTGCACTTTCAAACGTGGGAACGCACATTGTTATTCGAAAGCTAAAATATGCTCTGCATGGGGGATTCTTATTACCGCACCTTTGATGGTATAGATTTTACCCTGCAGGGAAGCTGCAATTACACATTAGTTCAAACCACCTGTGCAGGATTAAACACTTCTATTCCACTGCAGCTTAATATATCAGATCATATTTGAATAGTGCAACAGTCTCCACTATTCATGGTCGATATAAATTTCCAGGGCTTTAACATCTCCTTGGTTAAAGATGACCTAAATCATGTTAGGGTGCGGTTAATGAACTAGTTTCAATTCAAAATGATGTTTTGTTACAGTTCACCTTTCATTGCCTATTTGATTTTAGATTAATGGAGAGAAGAAGAACCTGCTGCTCACTCTGGGAAATGGGTCGCTGCACTGTTATCACATAATACCTTTTAGCAAACTTTTATCCCATCATAATTGTACATAACCATGTGTGGAATCTTGCCAATGTGACAGCGGGCGTCTGCTCAGTGCTGGGACGTGCGAACCACCTAGCAACTGCGGTTGTCTCCACCACAGTCTCCTTCCTACTGTCTCCCAGAGGAGAACCTCTGGAAGGATAACGAGTGCCAGGAGAAATGTGTCTGCCAGCCTAGTTCCAGGATGGTTGTGTGTGCTCATTCTCACTGCCAAAGTATTGGGACTTCTAAATAGAGTCCAGAGCTGCCACAGGGATAGTTCTGGGATGTGCAGTCGAAGGAATTGCTCATTATACTACCTTTAATAGTCATAGCCATGACGTCACTGGCAACTGCACATAGTTACTAACATCTCATCAAAATGCAGTGTACCAACCACGCTTGCCCAGTTGGGAAAAAAGTGCATCATTGAAGATGGCTGCAGCGCATGCTACGGACTGTAACATGTCGCATGCATAGTCATGGGCGGTATACAATTTATGACCTATAATGGACATCATTTTGACTTTAACATGGGAAGATGTGTGAAGAGCTAGATTCTGTTCCTACTGGTTATTCACCTGGAGCAGCTTCACCTCAGGGTCTATGGAGTCAATGTGACAATATGGACAGAGCCTGTGGGAAAAGTAGAGGTAAACTTTCACGCTTAAAACTAAAACATCTGTTGTGGTGATTGCTTTTTTACATTTTTTTAGATTGACCATGCAATATGTAGCCTTCCTGTCTATCTACATCACATTACAGTCCTTAATTCTAGCCTTCTAACCCGTGTCATTGTAGACCCTGGCGTTGCTCTCACCTATGGAATGCCCAACCTAATGCAAATCGTGATTTCTGTGTCCCATAGAAAAATGTGTGGCTTGTGTGGAGAGACTGCTGCTGATGCAGAATGCAGCCCTGTCATCAACGGCTCTGCTTGTACGTCAGCATGGTCACTCTCACCACCTGGGACAAACTGCTCTCAGGAATGTGACCCCTGTTCAGAGTGTAATTCCACCACAGCAGCTGCTTTCTCAGCCGATAAATTGTGCGGAATGCTGCTTGCTTCTGCTGGACCGTGTGTAGGATGTCGCTCCATTGTGGACCCAAAGTCTTTCTTTCAGAACTGTGTGAGGAAATTGTGTATCTCTAATGGGAATAACGATTTGTGGTATAGTGTTTTGAGGGGTTATGCATTTGCTTGGCAAGATGCAGGGGCCACAGTCAAACCATGGAGGGGTAAGAAGTGCTGTGATTATTAATTTTGTGTAGATTTCTTGATTTTATTTTTAAAGAAGTGACAATTCTACAGCTTTTTAAAATTAACTTTATTTCCCTTTTAAACAGTGAAATTGCAAATCGGTTGAAGCTTGATTGCACCTGCTCAGCATATGAGCTCCCCCCCACCCTCATGCCTAGAAAACTCTCACTACGATATATGTACAAGTGCATGTCCCTAGCACTGCAGTTTCTCGAATGATATCCACTGCCTATTGGCCTGTTATGAGGGATGTGAAAGTGAGCCCAGACACACGAGAGGTGAAAATCACTGTGGAAAACCTCAAAAGTGTGGCTGCTCATACAACAGGCACTATTATAGGGTGAGTATTCTTTTATCTCATTAAACTAACATCTAAATAAATTGCAGTAAATAACTAAATGCAGGACATCACTTAAAGAACTTAATTTTAATTTTGATCAAACTTTTCTTCTCTCTTGGGCATTTTTGTTATGACAGGTTTACAACATGTGACAAATTGGGACCACCTGTTGTAAACACCGGCAACAGTTGACCCAACAGGAGACATGCCCAATTTCACAAATGTACCATTAATTATGTGACTCATTAAGATTGGCAAAAGTTCCACCTTTGTGTATGCACCTATGGCAGTGAATCAAATGTTATAGGAATAAAGATCCCAGCTCTTTGTAGTTTTGTGATGTTTGTTTTTGGGTCTAAAAGTGAAAATTATTATTTTTTTGTTATAGATCGGGGAGATATTGTGGATCAAAGGATGCTCCAAGCAATGTAACTGCACTGCTTCTGCCACTATGTACTGTGAACTGGCGTCTTGTCCTCAGGGAGAGAGCTGCACCTTTAATGGCACCATCAGCTATACTAGGACAGGTAAGCCCAGCTGGTTATTCCAGCTTTTTACACAGCTGCACCATGCAACACTCGGTGGGTTGGAGCCTTTTAAAATTAGGATAATCCTTTTATATTGGTAAATAGTCCATTATGTGTTCGCCAATCTTGAGTGGGTTTTGTTTTGGTGCTTGTCAGCCATGAGTAATGATATCACTCATTTGAGGCACTGTTGAAGGGGAAATAAAATTGTAAAAACAAGTGGAAAGCATTAAATTTCATTATATTTCAGATATTAAAGGCTGTGAGGATGGAAACACTTGTGGTGCCAAGAACAGAACTCAACAAAAGCAGTGTTGGGTCCTGGGAAGTGCCCACTTTTACAACTTAGATGGCAAAGTGTTTGAATTCCAAGGAAATCGCGCGCGCACACACACACACACACACACACACACTACCGTAATTAATGTTGTAAGTCGTGGATATATTTGGTGTCCACAATATCCTTTCAACTTTTGCCATGAAGTCATATGTTTCAGCAAAATCTCTGCAGCAGTGAGCATATTTGTCTTGTACTCCAGCGATAACGCACAAAAGGCTCTCTGCTTGCTCTTGGAGGCCTTTGCTGCTGCATGCCCAAGTTTACAGATCCAAATTGGAGAGTGGAGAACCAGCACCTCCTGTTGTAAGTTAATTTATTTTTACATCTCCATTAAAAGTGACAGTTTTCTTTAATGTTTGATCATGCTCATAAATGTCCATATAAGTCTTAAAAATAAGGTTTTGTAATATGCGATCACAAACCAAGCTCTACTAAATTTAATTGTCCAGCAGTTCTGTTAAGTGTAGAAATATGTCCTTCATTGTCGATCATTCTTCTTTCTCTCCCCTATCAGCCACTTCCTGCCCACAGAATAGCCGTTATAACTCCTGTGGTACAGCCTGCCTGCGACCTGTCAGGACCCATTCAGTTTAAGACCCTGCACAGCGCTTTATGTAGAGACTTGTCAGTGTGACCCAGGGTTCGTCTTGGATGGTGACATCTGTGTCCCTCTATCCTGGTGTGGCTGCTCCCACAATGGCTACCATTACCACAGCAACCAGACTTTCTGGGCTGGTGACTGCGCTTGGGTGTCTGTCTGTCCGTCCGTCCCTCCGTCCCTCCCACATGCACCAGACACTGTGCCATTTGGATTCTTGTGGCCCAAGTGAACAATGCACTCTGCAAGATGGCATCAGGAGCTGTGTGCTGTACTCTGTGCAGACATGCACATACACTGCTCAACACAGCAACCTTTGACAAAACTTTGTATGATTTTAGGTACCAGTTAGTGGGCCTTTCTAGACCGAAGCAAGGCCTTAATGCCATTCAGGTTTATGTACACACAGTCAACACTTTGTGTCCTTGTCAATGCGAGTGGATTGCTTATGAGACTTAACAGTAAAAACACTAAAAATATAGAGGTAATCCCCAGAGCATGTCGTGCTCTGTTTAATTTCATAAACTGCAGCTTTTAAAAATGTGCAGACTTTTAAATGCAGTTTTGGCTCCACCTACAGGTCGATGTTGTCAACAGGAGCGTGCCCTATTACTTCAGCAAGATTACACTGGTTCTGTCTTTGGGCGTGCATATGTACATCTACTCAGAAACAGAATTTGCCTTTAGCCTCAGCATAGAGGGGATTATTAACATTACCCTTTCAAGTAAATATGCTAATCCTGTATGCGGCCTGTGTGGCAACTTCAACTCTGATGCTACCAATGATCTTGTAGCAAGTGATACACAGGAGACTCGGCCCTGAGCAGTTTAGAGATATCTGGAGAAGTGTCCACAGTCTGTGGTGTGTGGAAGGTTGTCAAGGAGGAACTTGTCCAAAAAATGTTCACCTGTGCATCTGGCCAGAGTTTTGGGCCCAGCGTGTTTTGGGAAATTCTGCAAGTTAATGGACCATTCAGGCTCTGCCACAATGTTGTAGACCCCTGCAGTTTTTACAAGCAATGTGTCAGTGATCCGTGTCTTCATGAGGGCTCCAGGCTGCACTGTACCATTCACTGGCCTCAGTCTGCCTTTCCCATAAGGCTGCAGTTTATGCCTGGGGGAGTCCTGGGTTCTCTGGTAAGTGTTCATGTGTTCACAGCTCTTGTGAGGTCATGCTCTACAATTTATGCTGGTTGGTATTCAGCATCATTGGCACCAAATGATATATGGAGTGTGCAGATGCCATTTCTGCTGGTTTAGTGTTTGAGCACAAGAGAATGAACAGTATTTGAATATAAATACAGCTAATAAGCTTTACATTCAAGTACCTCAGGGCTTCTGATTTATACGCAAAGTCTAAATGTGTAAATGGAATATGACAATACCGATACCCTGGTTGGTGCCACAACCTTTTGTGTAATTGGACCACTAGGTGGTACTAATACGTCACTGGTCAAGCTTAAAGTTAACATTTTACACTCTGCTCTGTAGAGGTCTCCTGTCCCTCCAGCGCAAGTTACAGCATGAGTCTTATACCTGTTACTTTCGGCCTCGACTGTCCAAAAAAAAAAAAAAAAAAAACAGTAGAAATGCTGTCAAATGCTGAAGAGAACTGCCTCTGTGACTCAGGATTAGTGCACAGTGGCAACTTTAGTGTCACCAGAAAACTGTGGCTGCTTTCACCACGGAGAATACCTACAGGCAGGAGAGGAAAGGTCCTATTCATGAACAAAGTTGCACATCATGCTGGGGGATACATGGCTTGTCGCAATGTCTCCTGTGGAGAGGATGAGTGCCAACTTGCTAAAGGTATTGAGAGATGCTGCCCCAAATCAGAAGTAGCACACTGTGGATGGAGCACTATACACTACATTCAGTGGAAAGAGTTTGAATTCCCTGGTTCTTGTAACTATATTTTAATGCAGACATGCTTTTTAAAAAGTCTAGATGTGACTCCTGTCGTAATAGCCACTCGGGGTAACCATGGTGAGGGCAACCACATCTCCCTGCAAGTCTATCAGATGGACTTGAAAATATCAGTTTTTCCTGAAAAATTCAGATTAACCATGTAATGCCTTCTTCAACATGGACTCGGACGTGTACTCAAAAGCTTTTTAATAGTTTTGTGTTTAATGATGATTCTTTCCACACAGGTGAATGGAGATTATGAAAGCCTGCCCTTTTCAAAGACATTGGTGTGCAAAGTCAATTCTGCTGATCTAAGACCTGAAAGACCACATTTAGATAAAGATACCTGACATTTACCAGAGCACAATCTGTGGCCTTTGTGGAAACTACAATAGTAATCCTTCAGATGACCTGCAGCTGCCCAATGGCACTATGATGTCTGATCCTGATGTGTTTGGGCCCCTCGTGAAAATTGCCTGATACCAAATAACACACTAGTTGCTTTACCTCTGATGCTGCTGCACACAACATGTGTGCCAATCCACCACTTGCACTGTTTCTGCCATTTGCACCGACTGTTTTTAAGTTTTATAGCATCTTGGGCTCTATACTATAGGCCCATACTGTATATAGGTTTTATACTCTAGATAGGTTTTTATTCTGTAGATAGGTTTTATACTGTGAATAGGATTTTCATACTGTGAGTATGTTTATACTGTATTTATTACTTATTGCACTGTTGAACCGCATCTGCACCACAATTTTGTTGTATCACACAATGACAAAATAAAATGACAAAAGCATTCTATTCTATTCTTGCAGTGACATGTGTGATAGTACTTGTCAACAGCGTCAATACTTTATACTACAATACATCTCTAACTAGTACCTTGGCATTTTGACACATCCCAAGGGCCCTTCTTCCCTTGTCATGATTCGGTATACCCGCAGAAGTTCTACTTGCTGTGCATGAAGAGCCTTTGTATGGCAGCGGGACAGCGCTGGGCTCTGTGTGACACTCTGTCGGCCTATGACTTTGCATGCAAGCAGATGGGAGGAAGAAACCTGTGGTGTTTATCCTCTGGATAAACACCACAGGTTGTGGTTTGTCTAACTTCCCACATTGTTTGGCTTTATTTTGGTGTTGTCCAAATTATAAAGCAAAGCAATAATAACTGTATCGTTCACATGTTTATTTTACAGCTCATTTGTGTCTTCCGCTCAGCAAATGTAGTGGTTGCACTGTCATGTTGTCCTGACAAAAACCAGACCTTGCCCTGCTCTGTAAACCCCTGTGAGGAAGGGTGCAGGTCTAACACTGGGTACCTTTTTGATGGCCAGGCTTGTGCACCAGCATGGCATTGTGGCTTTTTTAAAGATGGCAGGAAATTTATGGTCAGAAATTCATCCCTATGAAATGTAATTGCTATTTTTACTGTATTTTAGGTTGCTTTAGATTGAAATCCCAGCATTGTTCTCATTTTTATTCATTTTTTAAAAATCTTAATTGTTATTTGTTTATTTGTAAACACATTAAAGTAACCTGCCCTGAAACAGGTTCAGGCCTCTGGAAACTTCAGTAGAGAGTGTTATGATTACAAGTAACTGCTGAATTTTTAGCTTGCCAAAAGTTTGGAAATGAAAAGCTGGGTAGAATTAGCACTTGGGAAATATTGCCCTGATAGATGCAGGAGTGTGTGATAGTTGCAGCCTATCCCAAAATCAGAGAATAGTCTTTGATGTTTTCTACCACTCTTTCACTCATCAATTGCAAAAGCGGTAGTGTGGATCATAACGGTTGTGATGAGATGCGCTTGAGGGTAGTGGGTGCTGGGGCGGGGCGCAGGGGTACGTGTGTAGAAGCATATTCGGCAGACCTGCCAGGAAATTGCAATATTAATAGGATTTGGAGAGAACACCTCTTGCAGTCAGTGTATTGTCTCCTCCCCACAAGATTAGTTGAATCAAGTTTTCAGTTTCTTTGCAGTGGCCCGACCGCAGCAGCCCAGGCAGGTGCGTTGACTCCAGCTCAAATTCCTGTCCTGCTCTGCTCCACTCCATCGCAACACCTGGCTGTTTAGAGGGCTGCCTGTTTCGCCGTGTTTGATTATGTCATGCGTGTCCCTTATAGTCAGAGTGGGTGTGACCGATGTGGTCTGTATATCAAGGTAAATATGCAGTATAAACCATGACACATGATTAATGGCGGTAAACTCGGGTTGGAAAAGCACTGTGAGAGTGCAGCAAATAATTCCCTGAGATATTATGACTTACATCTGTGTGTATATCGGCAACAATGTTATAAGGTTACATAACATATAAGTTGCTTTATGATAAAGCGACACCAAAATAAAGTAACTTACTATGGCCTGGCCTGACCATTGATCTCTGGATGATCAAAGTTCCCTTTAGAATCCAGACTATCACCAAAATGTAATATTCTGTTCCTTGGCCTATTGTCAACATTTGCTGAAAATTTCATTAAAAATCTGTCCAAAAGGTCGAGTTATTTTGCCAAAAGGCAAACGCCAGCTGTCACGTAACCTTCTTAGGCAGAGGCATTAATGTTTGTTTTAAAAAAACCAAACAAACGAATTGAAACTGAGTGTTGGTGGGTTAAATTTCAGTGCTACTTCAAAGCCTCTTAAGATTTCCCTTTTATTTCTTGTCCACATCTCAGATGGAGATGCTGTACTCTCAAGACTGCACTCAGAGATGCTGGTGTCACCCTCTAAATGGGGTGATATGTGGAGAGAGAAATTTGTGAGCTCCAGGACAGCCTTAAAGTATCCACGCTAGCCCACCCGAGACTAAACTTGGCCCCTCACTTATCTTATGGTCTCATGTCCCTCTGTGATTGGACAAAATGTTGCAGGTGAATGAACTCTTTGTGTCTCTCCCTTACATTTCAACACCAGGGGTGTTCCTGGCATCTGATGTTAACCAGGACAGAGGTCAACAGAGGCCATATTGATCCGGAAGAGGGATGCTGGGATGGAGCCAGAGTTGGAGCTGGAGATCGGCATGACCAGTCTAGCAGTGAGGGCCTCTGTCTCTGGTATACTGGGAAAGTGTGGTTTCTGTGGTAACCTTAATGGCTTCCACTCACACAGTTCGGAAAGAGCATGGGTTCTCCACAGCTCTCCAGGCTGCTGAGTGGTGGTCACTTCAACATCACTGCTGTGCACAGATTGACTGTTTTAAAAGTTCAACTCTTCTCTTTTCACAGTATCTTTAATGTGTAAAGTTGATGTTTGAAGTCACGTACAATAGTAAATATAAAAGTAATTAAAACATCTGAGTGCCATTTGAAGTCGCGTTCCTCTCACACTTGTCACAACTGTGCATCAAATTTATTTAACCTAGCCTAGTTAGAATAATGTCTTCAACAGGTTAGGTTATATTAGATCAAAGCTTCAAGGCAACAAATTTGCATTTTATCTATTGAAGAGGGTAAGCCACTGTCACCTGAGCGCAAACTTTTATTTTGGGAGCTTTCTTTACTCTGGCAGTCAGGCAAATCCATAACAGGACAGTTTTGCCAATTCATTCTCCACCCATTTGGTAAGCACTCCTTGATCAACTCCACTAAATATCCTGTATGTATAACTATACATGCAAGTGGCACATGACATTTTGAATTTTGAAGTGCACAAATAAATAAGGGCAAAAATAAAATGCATCTCAAATTTACTCAAACTTTACTCTGGAACATCATCTATTCCTGTGTCCACCTCCAGTGCGCTGGCTGTCTGTTCACATGTTTCAGAGGGACCACTGTGCCCCATTGAGTCTTGAGGAAATTTAGAGGCTGGTTTTACATGTGATCTCAGTTTTTCTCTTAGTTTTTGATTGTTATTTTGAATTCAGTTTTTAATTTCTAAATTTTATCTTCATTTACGCCTTTATTTGCAGTTTATAACAAACATTTACAAGAAGCGGTTCAACAAACATTTCACGGATACAAGGATATGTGGGTGCGGTGCTTCATTGGAAATAATGTCTGATGTTGTTGTTACCCATCGGACCAATGTCAACATCCAGCAGGACCTGCACGTTCTACCTTAATTTGCTTAAGAGGAGGGCAATTTGTTAGGGGGAAGGCTGTGTTTTTGTACACTCTATAAAAGGGTGAAACTGCAGAAGTGCCATCATTGGAGCATCCTTACAGGTAAGCACTGCTCATCATGAGACTCATTTATTTTGGAAACTGCTCTAAAGTTGAACATTTGTCTTTCAGCCATGAGGACTCTGTTGCTCCTTTGTGCTGTCGGAGCGTTATTCAGCGGTATGTATTTTTGGTCAAATTGGTCATTTTTGGTCATTTGAAGCAGTTTTTGAATTGTGCAGAATGTAAAAAGTTTTAGGAATTACACACTGTGTAATCTTCACCTGAAGCTTGTATGATAAAGCAGGTCAACCAATAATTTTTAGAGCAGAAAAAAAATCTCCTTTTTCCCCCCCTAATCACATTTAAATTGAGCTTCCACTGAGATGTAACTGCTTTACTGAAGTAGTCTTAACTCCCTCAGACCCACAGGCTGCTCCCTTAACAACAAAGGCACAACTCTTAATATTTCCACTCTATCATTTTACAGTTAATTTTAAAAATTCAGGGATTTCTTTGTATTGTTTGCAATGTTTTCCAAAGACTGAAATTGTCTATTTCATTGCATCAGATTTTTCAGTCTCAAGGATTGTTTTACTGACTCTTTGCATGCTTTTGTAACGTAAGTCCTGTTTTCTTTCTCACTCCTTACAACAGGCCCGTCTAAAGCTGGATCAGCTGGACGGGAGTTTGTCCTGTCATTCTTGAAGAATTATGAATTTGACAATAAAGCTCAACTCCAGCTTTTTATCACTGCTGTTGAGGATAATGCTAGGGTCTCAGTCAAAACTTCAGTCCTAAACTTTCAGCAAGATAAAACCTTACGTTTAGGAGAAACTGTCACAGTCACCATCCCTCCTCGCTGTGAATTGGACAGCAAGCAGAATGCTCTGTGTTCCGTTATAGTTCACGCCTCAGCTGATGTGGTCATTACAGCCTTAAACTACAAGTTCAGATCTGCAGACACCTCTGTAGTTTATCCCACCACAGAATGGGGTAGAGAATATTATGTAGTTACGCCTCCTAAACTGAACGGTAAAGAGTTTTCTGTAACAAATGGCAAAGACAACAACAAGGTGAAAATTTCCTTTGGACGCAAACTCAAGGCACTTACCCTCAAGCCATATGAAAGTCTAATATTTGAAAGTTTTAATGACCTGACTGGCATCAAAATTACCTCTGAGCAACCTGTTGCTGTTTTCGCAGGTCACAAGTGTACCATATTTTTCTATAACTACTGTAATCACGTTTATGAGCAACTACTGCCAGTAAATAAGTGGGGCTCCACGTTTATTGTGCCACCAGTGCCCATACAGTCCCAATATGACATCGTCTATGTCACAGCCTCCCAGCGCACCCGAGTTAAGGTCAAATATGGCAACAAACCTTATGTTGAGAACTTGGCTGCCGGAGTGTCGAAAGAGTTTCAAACTTCCAAAAGCAGCCCACTGTACCTGCAGGCTGATCATGGAATCCAGGTTCTCATGTTTTTCAGTGGTGCAAAAAAAGGAGCTAGCTTCTATGATGCCTTTTTTCTGTCTGTGCTATCTACAGACAGATACTGCTCCCATTACTCATTAAGAGCTCTAGAAAAATTTGACAATGAAGCTCTGGTTGTGGCACCAAAAGATGCTTTGCCAAAACTGAGAATAGATAATAAACCCCTGCCTCAAAATCCAAATTGGCAAAAATTTCCAGGGACAGATTATTTTTGGGCACAGATTGACAGCAATAAAGGAAACATTCTATCCAGTTCCAATGTCCCGTTTGCCCTGTACAGTCTAGGATTCGCTGACAGAAATGGTTATGGTTCAGCAGGACAGTGTGTACAGCCAGGTGAGATGCATGCATTATGATTTTTCTTAAAAATAGTCCCATACCGCCCAAAAAGATGACGACGAACAAAGTGTTGCTGTTTTTCCTGCAGTTGTGCCGGTACCCACTGATAAGCCCACTACATGCTGGGCCATGGGAGACCCCCACTACTCTACCTTTGATGGGCGACGTTTTGACTTCATGGGTACCTGCACCTACGTCATTGCTAAAAACTGTGCAGCAGATGATGCACTCCAGGCCTTTGAGGTCCTTGCTGAAAACGAGAACAGAGGAAACCGCAGGGTGTCGTATGTTGGCGTGGTCACAGTGAAGGTTTATGGTACCACCATTACAGTTGTACGGTCTGAAAGAGGTCGCGTAAGGGTAAGGATTCTGTTTTCTTATCCACATTATCTTTTAATGGTGACGTTAACATGATGGCATTTTAATGAATTCACTCTTTTTTCCAATTGTACAGATTGACAACACTGTGTGGTTTCTGCCAGTAACCTTAAACAGCAATAAGCTGCTACTGTTTCAGAGTGGCCATTCGGTTCTTATTGAGACTGATTTTGGCCTGACTGTCCGATACGACTGGAACAGCCGTCTTTTTGTCAGTCTGACCACGTCTTATGCTGGTAAGACTTGTGGGCTCTGTGGTAACTTCAATGGCAACCCCAACGACGATTTTACAACACCCTCTGGCACCCAGGCTAACACGGCCGTGGCCTTTGGAAGTAGCTGGAAGGTTCAAGGGATGGGCAAAAATGCTCAGTGCAGAGATGACTGTGTGGGCGGGTGTGGGAGCTGCAAACACAGAAACATGCAGCGTTGGGAGGGTAATACATTTTGTGGAATCATCACACTAAAAAATGGGCCATTCAGTAAATGTCACAGCACCGTTGACCCTCAAGTGTACCTGGAGAACTGTAAATACGATGTATGCATGGCAGAAGGCAATCAACATTTTCTTTGCAAAGCCCTGGAGGATTATGCTGAAGTATGCCAAACTTCTGGGATTCAGGTCCAAGACTGGAGGAAACTTTCCAGATGCCGTAAGTAATGTTAATTTAAGTATAAACATCTCAAAGCAGTTATGATTGCCGATATTTGAGAACATACGTTTCTAATTTCTTATTACATTGTGGCTAATTGAAAACCCCTGTTTACATCCTTATTCTCTAACAATGTTCTCTCTCCTCTCTAAAGTAATCAAATGTCCTGCCAACAGCCGCTATGAACTTTGCGGCAGTGCCTGTCCTGCTACGTGTTCCGACCCTAATGCTCCCTCCAAATGCAAACACCCCTGTGTTCAGACTTGCACCTGCAACAAAGGCTTTGTACTGAGTGGAAACCGGTGTGTGCGTGCCAAAAAGTGTGGCTGTACCCATGAGGGACGTTACGTTCCTGCAGGGAAGTCATTTTGGGCTGACAACGCCTGTCAACGATGGTGTAAATGCAACCCAAGAGACCAAAAGCTGAAATGTGTGGACAAAAGCTGTAGACCAGGGCAGCAGTGTAAGGTGATCAACGGTGTACGGAAGTGTCACACTTTATCTCAAAGCACCTGCCATTCCAGGGGTGACCCCCATTACTTATCCTTTGACAAGAAGAAGTTCGACTTTCAGGGTACATGCGTATACCAACTAGCTGCACTCTGCACCAACAACACAGACCTGGAGCACTTTGAAGTACGGGTGCAGAATGATCACCGCCACAATAAAAGGGTTTCCTTCACTAAGTTGGTAGAGATCAAAGTGTATTCACTCAGCATTATCATCACGACCAGCTACAAGGGCAAAATTCTGGTAAGAAAGCAATTCTGTTGTGAGAACTGTCTCAAATTATTGTTGTAATTTCATAATAAAAGTGATTAATTTCAGGTGAATGACCAACTTGTTAACCTGCCTGCCAACCTGGATGAAAATAGAATCGTCGTGCAAAAGAACGGTGCTTACGGTGTGGTCACCACCGACTTTGGCCTCAAGGTCGCTTTCGACTGGCGTAGTAGGGCCTCTGTGACGCTGCCAGGCACCTATGAGGGAGCCGTCTGTGGTCTCTGTGGCAACTACAATGGCAAAAAAGCAGATGACCTCATTCCGAAGAACGGTGTAAAACCTGTTTCCCCACCAGATTTTGGCAACAGCTGGCAAGTGGCTGAAATCCCCGGTTGTGTCGGGGGCTGCAAAGGGGTCTGTCCTAAATGTGACATCAACCAGAAGGTCCAGTATGAACAAAAGGATTTCTGCGGCATCATCAAAGACCCCAGTGGACCGTTCCGTGAGTGCCACCCTAAAGTGAGCCCAGCTGAGTTCTTTGAAGACTGCGTTTTTGATGTGTGCCTGTACAAGGGCAGGCAGGATGTGCTGTGCGAGGCTGTTGCATCATACACGGACGCTTGCCAGAACGAAGGGGCCAAGGTGTATGACTGGCGAACGAGTCAGTTCTGCGGTGAGGAATACTAATATATTAAGAAAATCTGTTTTAGCATGATTATTTACTCAAAAAAAAAAAAAAAACAATATTTAGGGAAAGCAAACTTATCTGAGATATGTACATTGTTCTTTTCTGTGCAGCAATGAAGTGTCCAGTCCACAGCCACTATGAACTGTGTGGAAATGGATGTCCAACTTCCTGCATGAGTCTGGTCTCTCCTATAGCCTGTATTTCTAATTGTAAGGAGGGATGTTCCTGCGACGACGGGCATGTCCTCAGCGGAGATGCTTGCGTTCCCATATCAAGGTGCGGTTGCCTCTATGACGACAACTACTACCGTAGTGGCCAAGTGTTTTATCCCAATGGACAGTGTCAAGAACAATGCAAGTGCAAGCAAGATGGAGAGGTAGTGGACACCCAAGTGGATATCTCTGCTTTGGAAATGTATTTGCTGAATATTTGCTCAAGTGATAATTATTTTCTCAGGTTGAATGCAAGGAGTTCAAATGTGGACCAAATGAGGAGTGTAAAATAGTGAAAGGCATCCAGAAATGTCATCCCATCGGCAGGGGTGTGTGCCGCGCCTCTGGAGATCCTCACTACACATCTTATGATGGGCTAAAATTCGATTTTCAGGGCACCTGCACTTACACCCTTTCCAAGAGCTGCGGCTTAGAAGGCAGCAACCTGGTGGACTTTACCATCAATGTTGAAAATGTGCAATGGGAGAGAAATAGGAGAAGAGTGGTGTCTGTCACCAAACTGGTTGCTGTGGAGGTTTATGGCTTCACTCTTGTCATGAAGCACAAGACGTCAGGCATCCTGGTGAGAAATGTCAACCATTTTGAATGCAGTATAGAATGGTTGAACGTTGGCAACACAATTTTCTGTGTTCTTATTATGTTCTTATGTGTTTCAGGTAAATGACGTGCTCAGCTCTCTTCCTGTGAATCTTAATGATGGAGCTGTGAAGGTCTACAAACAAGGCAACCGTTATGTTATCGAGACGGATTTTGAGCTCACTGTCACATATGATCTTGTGTATCATGTGACAGTCAGCGTGCCTGGTAACTACCGGGGTAAGGTCTGCGGCCTGTGCGGAAACTTCAACGGCGATAAAAAAGACGACTTCAGAAACGATAAAGGTGTCATCATCAAAAATGTGAACTCATTTGGAGCATCGTGGAAGGTCAACATCCCTGGAGTGTCATGTGCAAATGGCTGTAAGGGTAAAAACTGCCCTGACTGCAAGGCCCCACACAAGGCTTTGTTTTCCACATCCACCTACTGTGGCATTATGACAGCACCCAACGGCCCTTTCAAAATCTGCCACGATAAACTAGACCCACAGCAATTCTTTGATGACTGTGTGTTTGATGTGTGTGCTTCCAACGGGGAAGGAAGCGTGCTGTGTGACAGCGTAGCGGCCTATGCCTTCAGTTGTCACAAGGCAGGTGTGGACATCAAAAATTGGCGGACAAAGTCGTTCTGTCGTAAGTTGTTTGTTCATTTTCAAAGCAATACTTTGTTTTTGATTGAGTAAGCATAATCACAGCTCCGAGCTAAAATAGATCTTCCCTGTTTGCTGACTGTTGTTTTTTCCAGCCATGAAATGCCCAGTAAACAGTCACTATGAGGTTTGTGTCGACAACTGGGAATTAGCCTGCCCAGGCCTCACAGACCTCGTCCTTCCCGCCCAAGAATGTACAGAAGGCTGTGAATGTAATGAAGGCTTTTTATTTGATGGAGAAAAGTGTATTAAAGAGAAGACGTGTGGCTGCTTTGACAATGGGAGGAGTTACAAGGTAAAAGTCAACATGGATGTTAACACGCAAATAAGCTTTTTAGGATTTTGTCAGCTTAACTGCATTACTGCGCTGACGATGGGGGGGGCAATTTATATGCACATTTTCCCTCATTGCAATGCCTCTGCCCTGTCTCTGCAGTCCAGGGAGGTGGTGTACGAAGAAAACTGTGAAAAAAAATGTACCTGCAAGCCAGACAAAGGCCTCGTCTGTGAAGAACATTCCTGCCCTCAGAAAACCAAATGCATGGTCAGAAAAGGAGTTAGGGCATGCTACCACACAGGCAAGGCGGCACAACTAACAGCTAATGATTGATGTAAAGTTAAAAAAAAAAAAAAATAAGAGATGTATATTTAACCATCCTAATTTCTTCCTCCTGCATTTCTCTCACAAAGATCCCTGTGAGGATGTCAAGTGTCGGGTCAAGGAGAAGTGCCGTGTTGTGAAGGGTGAAGCAGAGTGTGTGCCAACGTACACGGGCACCTGCTGGGCCTGGGGTGACCCTCACTACCACACATTTGACGGTTACAATTTTGACTTTCAAGGCACATGTAAATATGTCATCTCTGAGACCTGCGGGGACCTGGATGGCCTTGTTCCCTTCTCTATCACTGAAAGAAATGACAATCGGGGCAACAGGAGGGTCTCTTATGTCAGAGAGGCACATATTTCTGTATATGGCTACTTAATCACCGTCCGCAAGAACCAAGTTGGCCGTGTCACAGTAAGGTTTTGGTCTGAAATCTAAAGCGTTTGAATATTCCCTTATAGTTAGTATCATGCACATTTTCTTTTGCCTCCAGGTGGACGGGCAGCTTTTGAATCTTCCTGTGGAGCTCGGCGGGGGTAAAGTATCCCTGTCTCAGCGGGGGCGCAGTGCAGTGGTGAAGACAGATTTTGGCCTGGTCGTCTCCTATGATTGGAATTGGCACCTGGTCATCAAGCTGCCAAGCAGCTACTTCGGCAGCGTCTGCGGTCTGTGTGGTAACTTCAATGGTAAACGTGCCGACGAGCGCCAAGACCCAGCTGGTAAAGCAGTCTCCTCGGTGATAGAATGGGGCAAAAGCTGGCAAACACCTGACCAGGACAAAGACTCTACATGTTCCGTCTGTGAGAAAGATTGCCCTAGCTGTGAAGACACCAGGCTGCAGCTCTATCAGACTGAGGCCTTCTGTGGTGCTCTCACCGCTAAGAAAGGGTTGTTCAAGAATTGTCATAAGAAAGTGGACCCCCAGCCCTTCTTCCGCAGCTGTGTGTATGATATCTGCTTGAATGATGGGGACAAAAAGATGCTGTGCCAGGCGCTGGCCTCCTACACGAGCCAATGCAATGACAATGGGGTAAAGATCAAAGGCTGGAGGAAGAAGTATGGCTGTCGTGAGTATTAACAAGAAGCTTATTTTCATCTTTCATCTTGAGATTTACCTCCATTTCATTTTGTGTCTTTTTGTTTTGTTTTGTTTTTGTTGTTGTTCTGATCAGCAATGAATTGTCCACGTAACAGCCATTATGAAGAATGTACCAGCCCGTGCCAGCGGTCTTGTCCGTTTCCTGACGAACCTCAAATTTGCCCCCTTAACTGTGTGGAAAGCTGTGTGTGTGACAAGGGTTATGTTCTCAGTGGAGATGCCTGCGTGTCTCAAAAAACATGCGGCTGCTCCTATGAGGGCCGCTACTACAAACCAGGCCAGCGCTTCTGGGCAGATGAGAAGTGTGGTCGTCGCTGTGAGTGCGACACAACCCTGGGTCTGGTGAAGTGCCACGAGGCCTCCTGCTCAGCCAAAGAGGTTTGCACCCTGGTAGACGGAGAGAGGACCTGCGCAGCCACCAGTCAGGCCACATGCTCAGCCTCAGGTGACCCCCACTACAAAACCTTTGACGGCCACAAGTTCGACTTCCAGGGCACGTGTGTGTACCAGCTAGTGGGACTGTGCTCCAGGCAGGAGGGGCTCGAGCCTTTCAATGTGACCGTGCAGAACGACCACCGGGGAAGCACGTCTGTGTCATTCACAAAGACTGTCAAGCTTTACATTTACGGCATCACTCTAACCCTCAGCAGACAATACCCCAACAGAGTTCAGGTAAGCATGAGGGTGGATAGTATAGTAAGAAAGTAGTTACATTTTTAAAAAATGGCAGCATGTTGGATTTGTTTTTATTAGTATTTTGGAAGAGGAAGAAATGGGCCACAGCATTAAAAATAAAACAGCAAATTCAAGCTACTCAAGCATAATGCCGTCTGTGATTATGCTAATTCTAATATCCCCGTGCTTTTTATATGTATATTTAATTACATATTGAATTTTTGATGTGTGCAGGCGTTATTAAACTGAGAATTAACAGCAATGGATTAGCATGGACGAATAATTATTAAATCGATAATCTCCCAGTATTTTTTTCTTTTCTGCTCTCCAGCTTAACGACGAGCTTTCTTTGTTACCACTGGATCACAGTGATAAACTGAAGGTGTCCGTCAGCGGCCAGAGAGCTGTGGTGAGCACAGCTGCTGGCATCACCGTGACCTTTAACTGGCGGAGCAGAGCGCGTGTGACTTTACCCAGCACCTACCAGGACGCCGTCTGCGGTCTCTGTGGCAA
Organism: Arothron firmamentum; assembly: GCA_016586285.1. Taxonomy (NCBI): domain Eukaryota; kingdom Metazoa; phylum Chordata; class Actinopteri; order Tetraodontiformes; family Tetraodontidae; genus Arothron; species Arothron firmamentum. The sequence continues at coordinate 28,846 of BJFM01001023.1, forward strand.
CTACAACGGGAAGAGGAAGGATGACATGACCATGTCAAACGGTCAGACCACCAAAAGCGGCGACAAGCTCGGGAAAAGCTGGCAGGTGGCCCTGACACCAGGCTGCTCGCCAGCCTGCGTGGGGCCTCGCTGCCAGGAATGTTCAGACAAAAAGAAAAGCAAGTATGAAGCCCAGAAGTACTGCGGTGTTATCAGTGACAAGGCAGGGCCTTTCAAAAATTGTCACAAGCAGTTGGACCCTGGTCCTTTCCTGGAGGACTGCGCCTATGACGCCTGTCAGTATCATGGCCACTTTGGAGCAATCTGTGACGCTATTGAGACCTATGCCTCCGCCTGTCAGAGCGAAGGGATCGCTGTTGATACCTGGAGGAGACAGGACTTCTGTCGTGAGTTTGACTTGCTTCTGGTCTCAAACTTATAACGCCTGCATAAAAACATCGCTAAATGTTTCCCTTATCCATCTCTGCTTATTCCCAGCAATGGCGTGTCCAGCCAACAGCCATTATACTTTGTGCGCTTCGGCTTGTCCGACAACCTGCTCCAGCTTAACCTCCGTTAACATATGCCACAAGGCCTGTGTAGAGGGGTGTGAGTGTGACGACGGCCACCTGCTAAGCGGGGATTCCTGCGTGCCTGTGAGGGACTGCGGATGCTCCTATGAGGGTCGTTACTACAGGAAAGGAGACATATTCTACCCTGACTCTCAGTGTAAACAGAAATGTGTCTGTGGAGAGACGGGGGCCGTTTCTTGCCAAAAGAATAAGTGTTCTAAAGGGGAGACGTGTAAGCTTCTGAACGGAGTTAATGGCTGCCACCCCACAAAGCATGACAAGTGTGTGGCGTCTGGTGACCCACATTACATTTCCTTCGACAAAAAACGGTTCGATTTCCAGGGCACCTGTGCATATGTATTGGCAAAGGCCTGTGATCTGGACCAAAGCTCCCTGACAGCTTTTACTGTCATCCAAAAGAATCAGAAGTTTGGGAACGGAAAAGTGTCTGTTACCAAGACGATCACTGTGCAGGTCTTCGGTTATGACATAATCATCAAGCAAGGAATGTCATGGAAAGTCCTGGTGAGTTCAGGATCTTTCAGCACACACGAAGGTCTTCCTTTTGATCCTGTCTGATTCTTCCCTGACAATAATCCTCTTTTTTTTTCAGCTGAATAACGAACTCGTAAACCTTCCTCTCTTCCTCGATGATGGGCGCGTGCAGGTCACCCAGCAAGGCCGAAACATAATTGTCCAGACAGACTTTGGACTCAAAGTCCTATACAACACAGTCTATTACGTTGAGGTGATTGTGCCCTCTACATACCAGCAGAAGATGTGTGGTCTCTGCGGCAACAACAACAACAATCCCAGAGACGACTTCAAACGTCCCGATGGCAAAAGGACAAATAATGTTGATGAGTTTGGGAAATCCTGGGCTTTGGACCAACATCCTGAGACATGTGGGGGGTGTGGCAAACAGTGCCCAGTATGTCCGCCGGCCAAGGCAAACTTGTACAGAAAAGCAGACTCCTGCGGCATCATTAACGATCCTAAAGGGCCGTTTAAAGCCTGCCACGGAGAGATTGACCCTGAGCCATATTTGTCTCATTGTGTGTTTGATGTCTGCGTAACGGGTGGCAACACAGACACACAGTGTAACAACATCATGGCCTACGCGCTGGCGTGTCAGGGAGCAGGAGTGCAAATTCAGCCATGGAGGAGCAACTCCTCTTGCCGTAAGTTGCGCCCAGCTGAATGTTAGCTGAGCTGTCTGAACGCACACGCGCCAGCTCTTACAACCTTCTCCTCTCTCCTAGCTGCTTCCTGTCCTCCAAACAGTCAGTATAAGCTGAGTAGCAGCACCTGCGGAGGGACCTGCGCTAGCTTTATACGCCAGTCTGCTTGTTCCGAAAGAGGTTTTGAAGGGTGCCAGTGTAATCCTGGATTTGTTTTCGACGCTAACAAATGTGTTCCCTTGGAGGACTGCGGGTGTGTGTATAACGGAAGATATCTGAGGGTAAAGATGATTTTTGTTATCACCATTGTTGCTGCCATAGCTATTCTTGTATTTTGATGACAAAAACAATATAATTTCTATATTCTTTAAACATATTGCACATCACACTCACACACCTGTTTTTCCAGGTGGGTGAATTTGTAATATGCAGCAAATGTAAGTCCAAGTGCACGTGCAAGGCCTCCGGGGTGATGAGTTGCCAACAGATATCATGCGTCAATGGAGAGGAGTGCGACGTCAGAGACGGGGCCAGAGGTTGCTTCGTCAAACGGAGGCAATGCAGCATCAGTAAAAAGGGCCACATCACATCCTTTGACGCCATGTCTGGAGCAATAGCCACTAAAGGAGCGTTTGAGCTGACATCCCTGTGTGATGAGAGTAACGAGCAGTGGTTCCGCGTGGTTGTGGACACCAGGGTCTGCAGCAAAGGTGCATTCCCCGCTGTCGCCACCCTCTACGTTTTCTACAAAGACGCCACTGTGGCAGTGAACAGTCAGCACATCATCTGGGTGAGAAGAGCCGGAAGAGCGTGAAAAGATGGACAGGCTGGTTTTCCTGGTGTGTTTCATCGCTCATGATTGTTTTCCTGTTTCCCCTTCTTTGTCTCATTCAGGTAAACGGCAAGAAAGACACTCTTCCCAGCAAACTGACTAATGGACTTTCCATCCAGCTCTCAGAGAACACCGTGGTCATTGAAATAACTCCCGCCGTGAGGGTCACCTACTCAAATTCTCAGGAGGTTACCATCCTCGCTGACGGTACCCTGACCAGTAAATTGTGCGGTGCCTGTGGCAACAGTAACGACGACCCCAAAGACGACATGCAGACTGCAAATGGAAAAGTCACCAACAACGTGGCTGATATTGTGGCCTCCTGGAGTGCTGGCGACTTCTCGAGATGGTGGGTAATGTAACCGCAGCGTAAGATAAAGTCCAGTGCCATGTGGTTCCATCAGTTTCCTTTAAAAACTGCTTTAACCCTTTCAGATGCATTAAACTTGAATGCTGCCCTTTATTGTGCGAGCACCTGACTTAATTTGACCACAGAAATAATTGAGCCCTGATCGGCGAGAGATGGGATGGCATTACGGCCATCCAAGCGCTTATTCTCTTAACAGCAAGAAGTAAATGAGGATTCCGTAGAGTCCTTTTAAAGGAATGAGAATGTGGTTTTTAATTGCGTTTGATCCAATTTAATTAAGAAATGCCCAAGAATCCCCTATGGTAATTACTGATTAAAAGCAGGTGAAGCTGACAGGCATGGCCATCAAAAGCTACCAAGCTTGTAATCCAATCATTGCTTGTCATCCAAGGACATTTAAGACTCATTGGGGTGCAATATTAAATTCCAGGAAGTTACATGTTCACATTTAAGGCAATTCCTCTGAGAGTGGAGTTTAACTATAAGCCATTCTCTGTTTAGTTAAAGCAGTTGTTTACCTACGAATTTTCCTTGCCAACAGACCCTAAAAAGCCCTAGAAAATGCTGCCAGATCTGTGCTCGTTCTTCCACTCTCCGCTTGTTAAATCAGTTGTGCCTGAGTGAAAATAACTTTACTTTGCAAAAATATATTTTAACTGCTATTTCATTTTCATTCTAGTGGACTGTAGAGAGACTTCAAAAAGAGCATCTAGCCATAAGGTAAAAACCTGTTTTGCTCTAAGAAGCCAATTGAAGCTTCCTCTTAAATGAAGACTGTCCCACCTCTGCTTACATCCCTGCTTTTGTTTATGTTTTGCTTTTTCAAACAGAAAGAAGAGAATGAAGTTACTCAGCTCAAGTTTCTTGTCTTTATCTTCTCCCACTCACCATGGTTGAAATTGTTTTAGCAATTTATTTTCTGCTCATTTATGCTTTAGTTGTTCTTGCAGCCTATTTTTGGGGCAACATCCCCATCTAGAGGAAGAGGAAGGTATCACATGCATTAAGTCCTGTTCTATATAATGGTGTTTTTATAAGTTTCATTATCTTGGTTTTGTGTCCGTCTGCGGATGGCTTTCTCTTTAAACCTACTTCAAAAACTTGGTGAATCAGAAATAAAGAAGCAAATTCAACGCAGTCCTTTTATTAGAAAGTTGTCTCTTGCATTGAAGAGGAAGGAAACAGTCACGACTGCTTTCCTGTCAACAGCAGCCTGGCAAGATATTATGATCAGTCACAAGATCATAAAGTTTACACTGCTCAGCTCTTTAAGCGGGGATCTTTGAATTCCTGGGGCAGACAGAGTTCACCAGACCTTGGTGACAGACTGGAAAGTGGACAGGCGGTGTTATGGTCCTCGGGAGCCGGTTCCCAAACCCCGCTCCTGACGCCAGTGCTGCAGGCAACTGCGTAGCAGTTGTCCGAGTTGTTTACCTTTGCACGGTCATTTGGGGGAGCTGGTTTCGCCCGCAGCGGCACCCCACCCCCACTTTCTCTCCCTCATTCCTGAGACCAGATGGAGGAGGAGCGGACATACGTGGTGAAGGAGAAAAAGCGCACATGAGAAATCTCCCACACAGACTTCCAGAGTTTCTGGAAGTTTAGGGAAGAAGCTGTGGAGGAAGGATTGTTTTTGCTTCGTGTGTCTGCATTGCAGCTGGAAGGTCAGAAAAGTTGAGTTTACTGGGCTGAGACCGGTTTAAACCCCCACATTAGACTGAGAAACGGTAAGTTCGCTTTTCTAGAATGCGTGCATCTTCAACACATCTTTATAATATCTGCAGTCCAAACACCTTTGTATGGAAAATGGGGGAGGGGGTTGTTTTCTTTTTTTATTATTTGAATATTATTTGCCAGACTTCCGCTGCCTGCCCCTGTTTCAACACGTGCTCGTAATTACGCACAGACGCGCACTCGCCATCAAAACTCTCTTCACACAAACCCGCCAGAATCTATTACTACGCAGGAGTCAGTCCCTCTGATTTCATTAACTGGGAAACGCCACGCCAGTGTGATGAACTGGGAAGTCTGGATGGCAGACATGGAGCCAACAATTAAGACCTTGTTCTCTGGCCTCTGGAGAGAAGTCTGAAGCCCAGTCTCTAGAAAAGAGAAGCCACCTTTTAAAATTACAGTTAGTACCTCTAATTAATGTAAACTTTAATTAAATTAATCTATGTCTAAAATGTAAAGTATCTATTTTAAGGACTATTTTATTTCCTTTTCCTTGATATTCATTGGTCGAAACAAGATAACTGGAGGTCTTTGGCCAGAAGAATTTCTTGGATTAAACCAGTGATGGTGTTTCTTGTTATACCTATTTGCAGAATTGACGTGTAGGTTTTCTTGCCTCCAACTCTGATGTTCACTCCATGTCATGTTTTTAGTGTCTTCACCTTTTCAGTGACTGTTTGGAGTTTTGAAGGCAAAGGTCACAGAAACCAGAAACTCCCTGTGACAGCCAAAACATTTAATTTAAACAATGTTTTGGTTAAGAAGAACCAGCAAGAAAGCCCCCCAAAACCAAGGAAATCAAAGACCTTGGTCCAGTAAACATGAGTAAGCGACAAACCCCCTCTCCAGATAATACATAACAAAGAAAAACAGTCTTAAGATGTTTGCGTTCTAAATTGATTGACCCAAACAACCCACTGGCCCAGTACTAGAGACAGCTCAACACCAGCCTTAATTTAAGCCCCCGCTACTGCCAGGTGTCATGTGCTGGGCCTGAAATAGCCCCCGTCCCACCCCAAAGTTAGAGGACGACGTTATTTAGACGATCCCCTCAGCCCTGGACTGTATGTAAAGAGGAGCTAACTTATGATGGGGGTCGTTATACTGCAACAGGACAGACCCTCTGCTGTAATCCACTTCACTTCATAAGGAGTCATTAATCACCTGGAATTTACTGTTAGTTCAAAAGAGCTGTTGAAGTTTTAGAAGAATTACTTGATTCATCATTTATCCACCTTGTTCTGCTGGAAAAGAGCAAAAATTAGAAAAGGAGCTGCAGCATTAAAATATATACACAGACTTCTGTCTAATATTCGGTGTCAACATTCTTCCTTTATGTTGAGTGCAAGAGAACCATACAGGTTAAGGTCCGATAGCACCACCTACTGGCACAAAGAGAACTGCAATTGAAACCTGCCTGAGCAGGTCAGGACACGCCCCCTGATCGTCCAAGGATCAAGGCCAAGCGGCTTTGATCATAAAGCAGCCTGTAACCCTGTATTACTACTGCCCTCTGATTAACTTTAATCATAAGACTGCTGTTAACCCCCATTAAAGCAAGACAACTTGGATCCTTCTAAGTTCTTTGGGTCTCTAGGAATCATAGTCCATAATCTGCAGCATGTAACTATTATTTCTGTCTAATACTCTGTATTAATAAGACTCTTCTGTAATATCAGAGCTCATTTGTGTCTTCTTCACCAACAGGTATGATGGATCTTGTCGTGTTTGTGGTGTTTAGCTGCTGGTTGGCCCCTGCACTCGGTGAGCATTATTCTCCCGCAATTCCCTAACTGGAGATCAACCTTGACATGCTCCCATTCTAGAAAAAGACAAAAGATAAATATCTCAGATAGTGGCGCTGCTGTTCTGAGTTATTTCTGATCTCGTGCATGTTTATAGCATTTACCAGTGATGGTCATTAACATGTACGTTATGTGCGTCGGTGTGATGATAGTTACAGAATCCAACCTGAAACACGACAAGCTCATCTCCTAAGTCACATGACCAATGTAATGGACAAGCCAGTTGTCAAGGTTTGAATGGCAGCATTGGCTTCTTTAACCTGCATCACAAAACTAAAAACTAGACAACACTATGGGAGCGCAGACCGCTCACAGAAGGTGCTGCCTAAATGTCCTGCTCGCTGACCGCTGTTTGGAGACGGTCAGCGTGGAACTTTGACAGTTTGCTATTTAAAAACTGGCCTTTGTGAGGCTTCAGCTGGCCCTTGTATGGTCCCACTCGTGTTCCAAGTGTCATTTAACAGAAACTGATGTGTGTGTGTGTATAACAGGATCAGCATTTGGCAGGAACGTTTCCTGCATAGCCGCTTCCGTGATTGTTTCCGTTGCTGACTCGTTTTTTAGGTGGCTGCATTGTCTTTGGTGAAGTGTGTGTAAAAGTTTGAGTATCACTGTTATTGTGAAAAGGATTTACGTTGATTCTCCACGTTAGGCTGCCCCACGTTTTGTGTTTGGCTGTGACAGAAGGCTGTGTAAATGTTTCCTCATCCTGCAGGTTTGAAATGCTCGGCTCAGACCGCTGCCAGGCGATTGTTCCTGCTGGCCTTTGCTCTGTTTCTGTGCGTCCTGCCGGTGTCAGCAGACTTTTCTCAGGCTCTTGATCCACTCGGCTTCACAGATTCCTTCAGAGAAAAAAAAGGGGGGAAAATAGCATTTAAGGACAGATCCTGTTGAACAGATTTGGAAGGTTTTACTAGTTTTAATATCATTTCTGACCTTCTCATTGACCTTATCGAGAGTGTAGATGTTGTTGATCTTTATTACATCTCACTCAACTCGCAAAACACCTTAATCCTATTTTAAGTTATTATTTGATATATTCTTCAAACCTTGCTGAGTTTTAAAAATGATGAAATGCCAGTTTGAATATTCCAAACCTAAAGGCTCTTTCATTAAAGTGGTTGCTCAGACACCTGCTCCAGTGATGCAGTATTGTGTTCTTGTCATGTGTTTATGCTTTCACTGGTGAAACTGGAGCACACTTTAATCCTGCTCACATGTTTCCATGAGTTTGATTCCATTCTTTGTTTCCACGTGACCGTCAGAGAGCTTTAAAATGGCGAGGCTGTGCCTCCTTAGATGGACACAATCACGCAGAGGATTCAGAATCAATAAAAATGAGAATGATGATCTAATTTCTCAATAATAGCACGATGAGTCGCCATAGTTATGTCATTAAATTGACAAAAATGCGTTGTAAACATCAAAGATTCTTAATAATTGTGTACATGTCTTTAATACCAAAACATTTGTAAGTTCATGAGGAGGTCATTTTGTGGCTTAATGGTGATTTTAATTGATATCATCATATTTAAATGCCTGTAGTGGGGAAAATTTCATGTGGCCAAAGTGTGAATGACTAATGATGTTCCTGTTTCTTCCACAACAGCGTCGGCTGATGATAAAGGTGGGTGCTGTCACGGCGGAAGCTTTCACACATGTGCATTTCAGCCGAGGAGGAGCTGTCACATAGCCAGCTTCCTCTAAAGGCTCTGTGGGTTTGATCCCTCTCTCTTCTCTTCTGTAGACTACGACAGTGATTTTCATTACGGTGAGTGCGAGCGCTGTTTTCACCACTGTCCCATCCCTCCGTGTGGGAACCCGAGTTGCCATTTTCCACTTGTTTATCCCACAAGTTGGGGAAAAGTATAACCCCAGAGGTCAACCAGTGAAAATCTCCATCCTTGTCAATCTCACAGAAGTTAATAAAATTCATAGTTCTTAAGAAATATTTGTTTTTTCTCTTTCTGCTGTGTTTTTCCTTTCAGATTATGAGTCTCTGAGAATTGGTGGCCTGATCTTCGCCGTGGTCCTCTTCCTCATGGGCATCGCACTCATCGCCAGTAAGTGTGTGATTACCTGGTGCTGTGTGTGTGCGTGCGTGTGCACGTCTCGACCCCTTGCAGCACAAGCGGGCTCCTGTCTGCCTCGGCTCTCACAGCTCCTGTGACAAGCGCACAACTATTTGTCCTTCACAACTCCTCTCACGTCTGAGTACAGGTTGTTGCTGCCAGTAGCCTTGAAACCAAAACCAGACAGTCAATAATCCACTGGAACCCACACAAACAGCCAGATTCTGTTGCTGCAGCTCAGTGCCACCAAACGCTCCCAGCGGGAAACCATGAAGACATATGTCTCCGGTATTTTTAGTAGCAAATGTGATCAGAATGGAGCTGCGGATTAGGATCAGTTCTCATCAGAAAATGAGCTGATGGGTCCTTAAGCAGATTCCTAAGCTTCACTGTTGCTTTTTCATGCCCCAGACTGATATACTCGAGGCACGTTTTCCATTTTTAAGCTGCTCAGTCGGGGTTTGAACTGCTAAAAAGGGAAGAATTTATGGAGCACTTGTGAAAATGCTTGAGATTTTCAATGGAGAACAGTAAAAACATTGCCGCGTTTGCCTCCTGTGAGCGAATTACATGATGAGCGTCAACTTTCAGAATGCTCACGCATGTAGGTCACAGCCTTTGCAGGCTGAATCTCACTGGCTTTACCAGCTGTTTCCAGCACACACGCAACGCAACATATGCTGCTGTAGGTCAGGTTTCATACGCAGGACGTGCCGTTGTGTCATTAAACGTGTTCCTCTGGGTGTAGACTTTGGTTCGGTAATGATTCAGTGCAATTAGCTGAATGTTTTATTACTCAGAATAACCCTTGATTTACTGGCTCTCTTTCTCATTTCTCTGTCACCCCAAACAGCTCGCAAATGCAACTGTTCCAAGAGTAAAGAGGCAACGTAAGTTGGGATTTTTAAGAGATTTTTTTTTCACCACTAAATTATCCTATTTGGATTGTGCAGCACAGTTTTAGTGAGTATTCTCATCCACCTCTGGCATTCTCTGACTGGCCATGTTGTTTTTCCTCAGCCCCGGAGGTCCTGATGCTGCCCCAAGAGATGTTCCTTATTCTGTCAAAGCAGAATAAGATTGTTGATTAGATGATTTCTCAGTTAGGTGAAGCAGTCGAGTGAAGGAGGCAGGTGGGTGTCTCTCAAACGTCAGTGATGTGGGGGGGTTGTGCAAAAATTTGCAAGGAACCTGAATCACGTCTTTTTTTTTTCACGCAGTTATTAGGTGCTGCCACCAGGGGGCAGAAAATTTTGATCATCCACGAAGACGCTCTTTTTCTACACATGAAGCTCCTTTTAGATACAAACTGTGATCACTTTCTTTTGTTTTTACTACCAGTATCTTTATTAGTCACAACAATATGACTATTAGTATGTTTTGTGACGTTCAGATTGCAAATAAATATTTTAAATCTTTTTTTTTTTTGTCATAATTTTGTTCTGTGAGTAAACGCTCTCTGTTGTGCCGCATTATGCTCCTGCAGATGCCGCAGTCAATCCAATCACACATCCTGCAGAAATGCAGCAGCAGCAACGGAATGATTTATGTGCTGCATGCTGGAGCTCCTGCAGAAGTTTGGCATTGAGGAAGTGCTTAATTATTCCTTTGGTTCAGGGTTCCTGGGATTATTTAACCACAATGACTCGAGCAGGTGTAAATCCTGTGTGTGTAATGTTTGTGCTCATAAATTCTTAATAGTAGCTTATTTCATTGAACTTAAATTAGCTGACGGAGCAGCAGCAGCTTTACAGCTACATCTACATGTAACGTCGGGCTGTAACCACCAGGAGGCGTCTTCCACGCTGTCCATCCATTTACAGGCAAAGCTCCATCCGCAGGCTGCATTCCAAACCTGGAAATCAAGCTCCCCTGCATCTCTACAGTGCAGCCATGGCCACCACAGGTTTGATCATGTTTATTACCTTGTGCTAGATTATTTAGGTTTAGTTTTTTAATGCACTGACATTTTTAATTTCCCTGTTTTGGGGGTTTCATTTAGATAATGGCATGAACAGTTTGGCATGCACACAGGTTTGTTCAGGCTGCTGCATCTCTGCTGCAGTGGCTGCTGAACCATGATGTTTCGGGTGTTGCAGCCATAGACATTTACAACTGCAATGGTGGGTGTGACTTTAGAGATGTTTAACTCTCCGGAAGAACAGCCTCATAATAAATGTTGCCAACTCAGGTGCTTGGGAGCGAGCATTCAGCATCACTGGAGCACCCACATTTAAGCGAGCTGGTGCAGGCTGGGAACCTGAAACGGGCTACATTTCAGACATTTTGAACTGCAGGCCACATGTTTCAGCATTCAGGCTCTGATTTTGGGATGTTGATTGTCGTGCTGCAGGCTGGTAACCCACTTTTTTGTCTTTTTCTGCTGAGTGAAGATTCTGCATTGAGTGGAATGGGGGGGAGAAGAAAATACACACACACACACACACATTCCCAAGGTGGTTTAGAACCAAGCAAATCCTCCTGTCTGCTCCTGAAGCACTTTTCTCTTTTCTGCTGCAGAAACGATGTTTCCAGACCAAAGTGACTTGGATTATGGTGAGACTGCAACTGCCACATTATTTAACAGCAATATGGTAAAAAACCATCACAAAGCTCAGAGTTCTTAAATGAAGTCCTGAACCATTTTTTCCCCTGAAGATTACGACACGCTGCGCACCACCGGGGTCGTCCTCGCTGCCATCATGTTTGTCTCTGGAATTGTAATCGCCCTGAGTAAGTGACACCTACCACCGTCTCTACCCCCCTGCTTATGTGCACATTCCACCTTGTAACTGATCCATTATCCCTCAAACAGGTAAAAAATGCACAAAATGTGTAAAATCCTCCTCCAAGTAAGAGCTGCTACAAGGCCTGATGGGTGATCTGCCTGTGCATGCTGTATGACTTGAAGGGGATACCCCACTTGTGTGGGAAAACTTCTTTTCCAGTATTGCTGTCTAAAGAGACTGAGTTTCCTACCACTTTTTTTTTTCTAACCCTCCCCTGGATGCATCTTCTGCATATAAACACACTTCCAACCCATGAAAGAGTTTACACAGAGTCCTGTATGACAAATCACATGTGGGTTGTGTTTTCATGCGCTTGCTCTTAACACTGATGTGGGTGTGTCGCACTCTGTGTGTGTTCATGGTCGCTCGCATGACAGCCCACTTCTGTTTGAACTAAAACCAAAAAGGAAAAGCTGCATTTTGGTGTAACTCTTATAAGATAAGAACACTGTGGCTTCAGCTGTTTTTGGATCCTGAGAGATCTCCCTTTAATGAGATGTGGCCACAGATTTCTTACAGTCTTTCATGAACTAAAACAATTTAATTTGTTTTTTGCTAATTTTCTTTTTTTTGCAATTCTAGCTCATCTGGTTCCCAAATTCCAAAAGCAGACAGTAAGTCCACTTCCTGTTCAAGTGTTGTCACTTCTACAGCTCGTGTTTAAATCTGCCCTTCTTTTTTTCCAGCACCTCCTCAAACTGTATAGAAAATACGGAAAATGCAGGAAGACAAAAGGTCGCTTCAGGGGTCGCATAGGCCTGGGAATATCAACGGCAGGGCTCCGGCCTGCTTTCCTTCAGTCTTCTGCTTTCCCCTTTTAAGATGATGGGAATTAGTTTAAATAAAAATTGTAAATCAAGTCAAAAACATAAATCTCACCACTCCAAATCAGAGACAAGTCTTTCACTTGCATTTTATTCCTCTGAAACAGTCAAATCAGTCGCATTTGCAGCCAAATATGACATAAAAATAAGTCTGAATGTGTCCATCAATCATCTGTTTTTAATAAGTTAAGTGAATAAATGTTTTATAGCATTCTGGCAGAAAAAAATGAAATAAATAACATCAAAAGAAAAACACACCAATAAATAGAGGGTGGCTTACATGTTTTACATAACTTCAGAATTATATTTTGCCAAACAAAACAGATATAATCTATGATTGATGAAAGAGTTTTATGGTTTTAATAACTGTTTTACTCAAACAAACAAAAAAAGTTAAGCCAGAGCACAGAGATTCAAATAAAGAGTGACTCAAACCCTTCAGGGAAGGTAAAATAATAATCTGGATTATGGATTTTGTTTTGGAAGAATGATGAAAGTGAGATGTTTATCCATCCTTCTCTGCAGAGGTGTATTTTGACTGTGGGATGCTGTCCTTTCCATCCTGCTGATGGATGTGTGGTTGTAGTCTTACCGGTGACTCATGACCAAAAGCAACTGTTAGTCAGACCATTTGTCACCTCTGTCATGGTCCGTTTGAACAAACATCCATTCTTACACAGTAAACTTTCCATATTTCCAATTTAAATATAACACTACTGTATGACACATACCTGAGAAAAGGTACCATCGCTCTCAACGTGAGCCAGTCTGTCATCATTCATCATCGGGTGTATCAATATGATAACCTTTGATGATGGGGAAGGGGTTTTTGACAAGAACGTCAAAGCTCTTCAGGGACAATTTCACAGAAATTAACATTAATCTGGGATTGTAGTCTGTTACAACTGCTGCTCTTCATTTAATGTCTCTTTTAAAGAAACTTAACTCTCCATGGGACGCTTACATGACCATAAAAATCCGATTTTTATCAGAGTTATCAGATTATTCAAATGATCATGTGAATAGCAGAATGTGATCGGCTGTAGTATCAAGTTACCACATCTGGAATTATCTTAATCACTCCAATGTCTTTGTGCTAATATACCTAAATGAATCTGATGTATTCCCTTCTTTTTCATCTGTACATGCAAAAAAAAAAAAAGTCTTACAATGTTCTTAAAGGAATTCCCATAAATGGACTGAAACATGGAAACCAGAGTTTTTGGATGATCACATTTTTGAAGGGCATGTAAATACACCACATCTGATTATTACAATTATTTGATTACTCTGTTATCGGATTTTTAGGGTCATGTAATTGGGCCTATCAGAAATAGATTTTTAAAAAATGAACAGGATTAATTTGTGTGAACACACCTTTTTGTCTGATGCAAATTTACAATTGCACGCTAAAGCGCTAACTGTCTAATCTGATTCAGATTATATCTTGGTTAGTTATGGCAGCTAAATTTGCAGTCACAGACTCTCAACACCACAAAACTTTCAATCCCCTTGTCAACAGAGGCAACGTGTTTGAATTATTCCCTCCGAAAAAGGAAGGACAAATCATTCCAAGTCCTGTGAGGACAGAACACGACGACGAGAGGAGGCGCTGCGTCTCTTCAGCATGAGTTTGAGCTGGACAGAAAAGGTGAATTAAGATGTATGCAAAATCATATTTGATTAAAATCGAGTGGGGTGGCTCACCTGCTCCCCCTTTTGGCCGCTCTGCAGCAGGTGGGCTGCCTGGTCGTTCTCCAGGTTGCGGATGCTGGGGTCCGCTCCTCTGCTTAGCAGCAGTCTCAGGATCTCCTCCTGGTGGGGGTTACCATGGAGACCGGCTGCCATGTGCAAAGCTGTGTGGCCGTGAGCCTGTAGCGCAACGGGAGAAGGGAGTGTGAGTCCGAGTCAGCCTCGTAGAGGACACTGGGTATTCCGAAGAAGAGTTGTAAAAGCCAGAGTGGAGTGTGTGACTCTCACCTTCAGGTTGACAAAGTCCTTCATGTTGGGCAGGGGGGTCCTGAGCAGATAACGCACCAGCTCCACGTTCCCCTCCTTTACAGCCAAATGCAGAACAGTCTTGTTACTTTTGATTTCCTGGAATAGAAGAAAGACACAAACAGGGTATAAACTTAAACCCACAAGATCTCCGGCACAATTTATTTTATTTTCCTATTATTTCTGTGATAGTTCACATTCCTAAATGTCCTTTAAACCTAATTATCTAACTGTGGCATATCCGCGCTGTGGAGATCGTTGCAGTACCTGGCTGAGCAGCGACGCACCGCTGCTGAGGAGCTTCTGCACGCAGGAGAGCTTCTCCGCGGCTTTGCCCTGCAGAGCAACATCTGGCAGCCCACCACTGGCCAGAGCCTTCATGGTGGCACTGTGGGAGATGGCTGCACAGTGCAGAGGAGTCATACCTGAGGGTGAGGGCAAAGAAGCATTTAGAATTTCATCTTGTTAGCTGCCATGAACTTTATTTTAGGAAGTGAAAAAACAAAAAACCTTCAAAATTCCTGGCCTCCAGGTTGACAGCTGGCCTGTTGGACAGAATGACCTGTGAAAACCAAACACTGTTAGTGTGTTTTGCTGACTTTTGTCAGATAACCCTTAATAATAGGTGATTACTCACCTGCAGGACCACGGGGAAGCCGTAGTGGGCAGCCAGGTGCAGCGCGGTCTGTCCATTAACGTCACACGCATTGATGTCGGCCTCCAGGGACAGCAGGTCTTGCACGATCTCCGGCTGGTTCGCTGCCACGGCAACCAGCAGAGCTGTCTGCACAAACCCCATCGTCTTACATTACATTTACGCCTTAAGAAAAGAGTAAGTCGGCGGCTTTTTGAAAGATGCTGTTCCCCACCTTTCCCTTGTGTTCCTTGGCATCGAGTCTGTCCACGCTCTTCAGCTTCTCCGCGGCTGCATAAGCGTATTCTCTCAGCCCCTTGGCGACGTAGATGTGCAGGATGCTGATCGAAAAAATTAATGACTTAGTCACAACCAAGGATGGAAATGCTGTTCCTGTCACAGTGGAATTAGTGCATATTCTTCTTTTAAACTAGTTCTAATCAGAGCCTGACTCACTGAAATCCTTTTTGTCTGACTCGAATCTGTGATAAATGAGACTCAAAATTGGCTTTTACTGAAAATGAAAGTTTGCTGTGTTTACAATCTTTACGGGGATGATTTAGAATCTAAACTTCCTTTCAACTGCACACAGAAGCACCCACGTGTCTCCATCTTCATCCTGCCCTGTGTAGTCCATCCCAGGCAGCAGCATCCTGGCCTCCTCCAGCTTGGCCATATCTATGGGGGATCCAAAGAAGGCCTGCGGGTTCTGACTGGGACCCATCAGTGGCCAGAATGAGCTCATACTGGGATCTGCTCTCTGGCACTCCTGCACAAAGTGATGCAGGGATGTCGTCTGTCAGCAAAAGCGCACGGTAAGACACAAAACAAATCGGCGTGGAGGACTCTTCTTACGTATGTCTGACTGATGGTGTCTCCAAACAGAGAGCGCTGCTGGGCGCCGTATTCTGATGTGACAGGGATGTTGTAGGCGGCGCCGTAGCCAGGCGCCATATCGACGCTGGGGTAGTAGGCCTGCGTCGACTCGGCCGCTGGGACCCACTGCTCGTAGCTGACGGCCATGTCTGAGTAGCTGCTGGATGCACCTGGAGGTGAGATGCCGGGCTGTGATTGGTGGATCGCAGACAAACCTGCTCCAGCAATGACAACAGCGTTCTACCAGCAAACGCTAATACTTTATTGCCTTAGCAGCATTAAAGTATGCGGTTATGGAAGGATGCAGTTTTTGGACCAGGTTTAACCCCCATTTGGCCACAAATACATCGTGAGTACATGTAGGGCGCAGCCATTCCACCACTCTTACCTGTGCAGGTAAAAGGTTCCGTGACAGAGAACTGCTGAACAGAGGAGAGAACAGGGAAGTCAGAAACACCCAGACTCCACCACTAGTCATGTATCTGGAGGCCCTCTGCGTGCCTCACCGCGGTGGTAGAGGTGTGAGCCGGGCTGATGCTGGCGGAGGTGCAGGACGGCGACGCCGTGGACGTCTCACGCTTCCTCTTCTGCTCCAGGAGCTTCTTCACAGTGGTCGCAGTGCAACACGGCTTCTCTTTTGGTGCTGATGATAGGAGACGGTCAACAGCCGGTTAGTTAAATGAAACATCATGAACTATAAAAATAGCCCCCAAAAAAATCCCTGACATGTTGGTGATCTAAGAATTACACTCTGAGAATTACACTTTAAACTCTGAGCAAGAAGTTCTGTTGGGGTGATTATCTCATCTTTATGCTGTGAATGACTTTTTCCCTGCTGGTACTGATTTATCATTTCCATTAATGATGTAAAGGTGATGAGAAAGTGACTGAAAAGGAAAAACAAACAAAAAAAAAGACAAAACAAAAGTTCTGTTTTTTTCCCAGTTGAAGTTATCTGACCACACACGGCTGTTTCCTTAAAATCTACCTCCAGTGCTCCACCACAGGTGACATTTCCACCCAGCTTGTGGAACCGGAGCAGAGATAAAGGCCCTAAGAACCTCCTCCATTGGGAACGCACTGCTTGCGGCCGTGCAAACCAAACGCGTTCGTCAGAAAAGGGCTCCGGAGCGGGACTGCCACGGCGCATTTTCTATGACACCTTCCTGCTCCATTACGCTGAGGGCAAAGCTAACCACATCTTCCTCTGCACGCACGGCCGCGTCACCTCGACACGTGCTTCCTATGTCACATGCATGTCCGGGAGGAAGAGCAGTAGAGCGCGATCTCGTTTCTGAGGCTGTTTCGAGCCGCAGGCTGCTCTTTCTTTCTGTACTATACACAAAATAAGTTTTGATTTGGATAATTAGCACATGAGAGATGGACTTGACGAAACTCTTGTTTTTCCTAAAAAAAAAAAAAAAAAAAAAAAAAAAGTACCAAAATTGCATTAATCAGATTACTTTGAGAGAAGTGAAAGTCGCCCATGCTGTGCATAACTGAAGCACTTCTATTTATAAAAGGATTTTTTTTCAGACATATATTTGTGCTGCTTGTTGGGTGTTGTTCTAATCAACAGAACCCTAAAATATAAGTCATAAATAAACTGCTGTCGAAAAGGCAGAAAAATCAAAAGTAGTCAAAATAAAAAGAGGGAACTTGCTAAAAGACACGAATCACGACTCTGAAGTTAGAATTTTAAAGTTAGAATTTTATCTTTTTCCGCCGATTTTATTTCTCTGGACAAGAAAAAAAAAGAATTCAAACATTCCATTTTTTCTAACTGTGGTCTAATTCCTCCTCCGTTCAAATGTGACATTTAACGTTTTTATAAAGCCGCCAGCAAAAAGTCTATTATTGCTGGACTCTTTTTCAGCACATACATTAATAAAAAAAAAAAAAAAAAAAAAAAAAAGTCCGATAATCAAGGCTGGAGTTCGTCAGACCACGACCAGAAACCCTCAAACGCACCGCGGTGACGTCACCGAGCGTGAACGCGTCCCCCTTTTTGAGTCCTCTGGACTTCAGCCACAACGTGCCAAAGATCACTTTATCAGAAATGGATCTGCCTGCTGGTTTTAGGCTGCAGGAGGTGTTACTACACTCAAACCTGAGTCATCTCTAAGACAGGCAGACTCAGATGATGTAATGATCCAACCTGAGACCACGCGAGAGTAAAGTGCCAGCGGGGAGGGAGGTGACGCCCGCCACAACGGTGACTTTAAGGGCGCACGTTTCTGGGCTACTCTGCCCCGACCTATGGAAACCCCTGGACAGTGAGTCATACGCGTAGGTGCGCGGGGATTCCGACGACCTTTCCCTTTCAACTCGTCTCGCCTGAGAGCGAAGCGGCCGAGCAGAACCGGTTCCTCATTCTGGGTTCTGACAGGCTGGAATCCCAGCAGAGAACCCCCTTCAGCAATGGGCGCATTTGTTTTTCTTTTACTGATATTACCAGTCGAAAAGAGAAACGAAAACGAATGAATGAGAATGGATGCGGGCTTGGGTTTCCCCGCGCGTCTAGACTCCTGTATTCACCAATCAGAACGGACAGAAAACAGTATCACTGCATGACACGCATCAGAAATATAAATTACGCCCGCAATAATGATCATTTCAGCCAGGTTCGGATCTAAATCCATGAAAACAGATACAGTTATATCCAAATAATAGACTTTCAATTGTAGCCAGGTCAAGTAAACAACAGAATCAAGCAAATCTCAGGTACTCACATTTATCAAAGTGCATGTCAGAAGCGGGTTGTTGCCCTGGAATCTGTCAAAGGTGCTCTTCTTGTGTTGAAGCGATGTTTTGGTCCTCCTCTCCTCCGGCGGTCTTGTTGTCTTTTCTCTGCCGCCGCTTGTACACACAGAGCACGTTGTTATCCATCACCGCCCTCCAGCTGGTCCACGCCCTCTGCAGGGGAAGACACATTCAGCGTCACACCAGAGGCTCTTTTTTTTTTCTTTTTTTTTTTTAAGCCACGGAGAGGTGCACATCTGGAACGGTTTAATCACAGGACATTTATTATTCTCTGATAAGATAGGACACACTCTTTATTTTAGCTTCAGAACATACGCTGTCGAAAGATGACAACAAATAAGTTAAAAATAGATATCTATGGGTGGCATTTACAGTGGCCAGTCGTGTCAGGGACTTTTCTACCTGTTATATCAGCCTGCAAATGAAAGCTCATTTGCTATAGTTCAGGAATGTGTCATGTAGTTACCAACTACTATCATCATCTAATTCGGCTCCAAAGAGGCAGGTACATTTAACATAATAATAATAATAATAATAATAATAATAATAATAATAATAATAATAATAATAATAATAATAATAATAATAATAATAATAATAATAATAAAAAGAAGAAGAAGAAGAAGAAAAAGAGTTTTTAAAGGAAATATAGTTATGGTACGTTCCATAACTGTATTGTTTTTCTTATGACACGGATTTAATTTTTTCCGTTTGGTGTGTGATTTAGATAGATTATAAACTCTTGGTGCCTTAATTTACATACAATTATTTTAAAAGAATATATTATTTGTGTTTTTGCTTTCAAGCTAAATTAAGTGGATGTTGTTCATTTAACTCTAAGGTATGATGTATGATGCAAATTAGTGACAGGCATCAATGGACATGATAAAGCAGGTTCCTGTGGGGGTATCAGGGGAACACATACCTGTACAATGGAAGCAGTTTGAGGCAAATATATGACAATAGGTGTCAAGGGAATAAAAATAAAAGTCTCTTGATAATAAGTATTTAATCTCTCTCTCTCTCTCTCTCTCTCTCTCTCTCTCTCTCTCTCTCTCTCTCTCTCTCTCTCTCTCTCTCTCTCTCTCTCTCTCTCTCTCTCTCTCTCTCTCTCTGGGGCACCAACAGAGAAGATCTCCAATATTATTTACAGTCAATGTTAGAACTGAAATCCTAAAAGAGTCAAAATTAAAAGATAATTATACTCTGTAAAAAGCAGGTCTATAATATATTTGTATCAGACCTACTTTATATAGATAACAATATATATATATATAATATAACAGTCTGATTTCTGCCAGTAAAGATCTATAAGCCACTGGATGCTAGAGGGCTAATCCATGGCTCTGGGGAACGAAGGAACCCAGGGACTCTTTGCTTTTTCTGGAGTAACAGTGTTATATTCTTCACTTAATAATGTCAAAAAAGTAAATTATCAGTTTTACTTTTTCGAGGTGAGTCACAGTTCCAAGGATGCACTCATTATAAATGGAAATGTCAAAAACATATAAACACGATGGAACCAGTACTCTGACTGATACACTGGTATGACAAATCTTAAATATTCCCCCGTAATATTTGGTTTCATGGGCGGGCCCCCGAGGCTTCAGCAGCCATGCTTTTAAAGGCAGCCTAACATCGCCACCTGCTGTTTGAAACGCGTTCACAGTAGATCAGGCTGGTTGTGACAGCAGGAAGGTGAATTTAAATGTTTTTGTGGACTATTTATTGTGATTATGGGTCAGTTATTTTAATCTTTTACAGAATTTTAGTCAGCAGAACCAAAACATATTCTAAACTTTAACTTTTTCAACAGTTTTAACATTTTCCTGAGCTAAATTCCTTTTTTTTTTTGTGATTTTTTATTTATTTATTTATTTATTTTTTATAGATTCACTTCTCCTTTTCCAGTAATTTCAGTAAATTTCGAATTGTGGAACAGATTCTAGTATCAGACCAGTTCATTATACTCTTGCCTATTCCAATTGGTTGTTTGATTTTAAACCACCTCTGAAAACAGAGACAAACAGGCAGACTTTCCATCACACCACCACCACCACCACCACCACTCTGCAGAGGCAGGAAGAAACCAAAAGTAAATATGATTTGAGTCACATCTTCTTTTTGACCCCAGCCGAGAAGTAGTTCGGAGGGCCTCAATCTTCTCGGCGTTTCTTCTTCGTCACAGTTGTCAGACTGGTTGCTCTGGTAAGGTCACTCCCAGATGGATTTATATGTGATTTAAGAGACAAATGAGTGGTTTAGATTTTTTTTAATTCTGCTGTTGTATTTGTGTTGTTGTTTTTTTTAATTTCCCCTCTTTCTGGCATTGCTAATTATTTCGTGATGCTTTTATTCTGTTTTTGTTATCAGTGATTTGCAGTTTTTTAATGAAATAGATTACAAATGATCTAACAGGTTTAAAAATGAGTGTTAATTTCTAACACATAATTAATAATTGGCCATTGTTGGGTGTCTTTCTTTTAACTCTGTTATTCAGAAAAGTACCTGACTGAACAGAGAATGGCTTTTGGCAGATTTTTGAACACTATTTTAATTCTTGGCTGTGTCCTCGGTAAGTGTGATTTGCTGCATTTAACTGTCACATAGACAACACATGCACGCGCGCGCACACACACACACATACACACACACACACACACACACACACACACACACACACACACACACACACACACACACACACACACACACACACACACACACACACACACACACACACAAACTCACACCCACATACATGCTGAGGGGGTCTGACAGGAAATGAAACTGCAGATATTTTGCACGACACTGACACTTCACTCACAAACTTGCCATCAACAGTGCTTATGGCTGTCTGTTCTTTCTCTTCTAGAAGGCCTGGCTTTAGCGTCTACAGGTACGATGCACCACAAAAGATGCTTTCAGCTCCATCATTTAAAAACAATAATGTTTAAGATGAGAGAAAAACCAAGCAGCTCCAGTGCAGAACAAAGATGCCTAATGATGGTTCTTTAGTTCCAGTCAGTTTTTAAGCACATATTCTCCATCTCACTCCTCCCTTCTGCCTGTCTGATGGCTCCCTTGCCAGAGAGCTCTGTGTCTTGCTACAGGATTGAGCCAGCCACGATAGCTGGTGTCGTTGGTGCAGACGTGCTCCTGACCCTCATCATCGTCGTCATCACCTACAAATTTGCCAGCAGTCGACAGAAGAGGATAAAAACTGGTGGGGCCTGAGATTTGTCTTCTATAGGCTGGAACTTTATTTCATTAAATGTACAATCTGGTTTTTCTCCTTGCAGCTGACAATATCTATATGAACACCCGGGCCAAAGCCAACAAAAATGAAAAACGACTGCAAAAACGGCATCAAACTGTAGAAGAAGGGGACAAGAGGAAAGCAGCCTGTTTTTAAGCAGAATTACACCATATTTACAAATTTGGGACTGCTCCATGACATCCTCAGTCTCTGCTGTCCCCTATCAATTGTACTTTTAATTCATATAATATCATTAAATTAAAAAGATGCATTTATTTTTTTGTATAAAAATCTAACAAGCCAAACATAAAATGTCTTGCTCTTGTCCTGCTCTTTTTTTAATGATTAAAATTTTTCATTAAAACACATTTGTGCTCCTCCACTCTCTGAAACAGATGTTTTAGAAACAAGATATAAAATATAAATCCACATTTAGAAAAAAACAAAACAAAGATTATACCAAACCCAAAATCTCACAACAGGAGAAGTGAGGGAAAAAATGCATATACGGTAGTTTGTGTGTAAAATAAAAAGACTGGTCCTTGTGAGCTCATAATTTAGTGTGTGTGTGTGTGTGTGTGTGTGTGTGTGT
>BJFM01001023.1:51182-67882 GCA_016586285.1 Arothron firmamentum
TGTGTGTGTGTGTGTGTGTGTGTGTGTGTGTGTGTGTGTGTTCATTAGACACAATAGGAAGTGCAACAGGAATTTCCCCTAAAGCTCAGTTGGTGGATAAAATATCAAGTTCCCATTTCAAAAAAATATATATATTCTTTTCTTTTGATGCTCCATGAATAGCTTTTTTCTCTTCTTTTTAGAGGTTTTAAATCATGCCAAACACTTTCCTTCACACATATCCAACCAAAACAGTAACGTGATACAAGTAACATAAAAGTTATTACTGATTTATGCTATAATTCAACTGTTTATCACATCTAGAATTTAAAATAAATGTAGAATCATCATTTCTGTGTTAATTGATTAAACAGAATTGAGGTTTTGACAGCTCAGGCACAATATAATATACTTGCGTTTTGGACAAAGAAACAAGGCTTTCTTTGACTTCACATCATTTTTACAGCTATGGTTTAACAATAGGCTATCTGCCTGCTTAAACCACAGGTCCTGTGGAAGATTAGCAGTCACCACACAGATACAAGTCACACCTCCAACAGGAACTGCTCACTGCTGAAGTAACACTGACCTCAACTGGGTCATTTCTGTGAAAAGGCCACAGAGAAAACTTAGGTCTAAGTGTGGCTCTTGAGGGCCTAACAGAAATGACATCAGCTTCCTGTTCTTCAGTGGACCTCCTCCTGCCGGACTTCTCTACATCCAATATGTCGTTTTGTGGAGGAGTCAGCACGGCCATTTGAAAGAGAAGAGAAGAGTCGGGGTGTTTCTCAGCTTTTCTTCTCTCCTTTCCACCAGAAAACGGCACAAGAGATGTCTGACAGCCTGTGTGTGGTGGGTTCCTGGTTCGGTAAGTGGCATGCTGGCGGGGGGCCTCTGGCTGTGGTTGTTGTTGTTGTCTGAGGGGCCTCTCCTTCTCTCTGCAGGCTCTGCTGGGGACCATCCAGGCAGGTTCACCAACTCTCGTCACTGTTTTCAGGCTGCTCTGGTCCAACGTTCAAATCTCTCGTCTTTTTCACAGCATGTGGCCATTGCTACGTCATCAACACAGGGGCTTTGGTGGGAGTTATCATCGCTGATATCATCCTGACCGTCCTCATCACTGTTTCTGTATTCTGCTTCGTGATGCAGCACAAGAGACAGAGGGACCCTGACAGTGAGCTCTGCCTCCCTCTTCCTCGTGAGCTTGTTCTATTTCATACTTACGTTCAAATTTGTTCATATGTTTAAACAGGCAAAACAAATTCATCCTTAGTGGCAAAGACAGAGACAGAGGTCACAGAATCACCCTACCAGGTAAAATCCTCTTTGATCAATCTATCTTTCTGTGTTTTATATAAATTTCCTTCCTACTTGTGAAAAAATTGCTTTTATTTTCTAGGAGTTACATGGAGTCCAGTCAGACGTGTACAGCGAACTAGAAACTTTTAGGAAATGAAACAATCAGACTCGATGGTAACTTTGGTGGTATGCTGTTTTGTCTCCACCGCATTAAAGCTTAAGATATAGAATATGTATTATGGCTTATATGTCATTGATTTTTACTTTATTTGCTGCACTGATGCACTTAAACGTCTTAAAAAAGCATTGTAATTTATCGGTAAACTTATCAAACCTAAAAGACTTTTTCTCATTTTCTTATTTTTTCACTGACACAATAAAAAAATGTTTAAATATTTTGTTTGTTTTTATAACTTTTTTATTTGCCATAATTGGTACAGTTTACAGTACAGTGTCCCTTGCATTTGTTTAGACAATAAACAAAGAAATATCATGTAAAAAGAAAAGAAACATTAAGGGAAAAAAATCTAAATTTGGATGAAAAAAACCTCAGACAGAACTGTTCGGAAGGAGCTGGTCAGACTCAGATGACTCAACAGAGGGCCCCACTGATTCATGATGAAGAGCCAAATGGAAAAATAACAGAGTTATTATTCAACAATCAGTTTAGTCAACTCTCATGCCAAACTGAAGCCCATTTAACTTACATCTGAAAGGTAACAGTATGAGAAAAGACAAGAAACACAGCTCCACGTGATCGTCAGGCCCTCTGGCTCTTAGACGAATGAAACGCTCTCTTCTTGTCCTTTGAGGGTGCTGCACATCAAAAGAACACATGCTCTTAAATCACACTGGGTGCATCCCAGTCAGAGTGTTGCTGTACTCACCCGCTGGAGACCTCTCTGGGATCAACAATTCTCTGCTTTCTGGGGGTTAGAATGAAAATCAGGTTCATTAAATCACTCTGGGACTGTTGGAAGGCTTTCCTTTAAAAGACCTGTCCTGTACCATTGTAGCCTGCGTCTCCTCGGTTACCTACTGGTGCAGGTCTAGATCTGCCACCATTGCCCTCCAGACTGTCCAGGTCTGAGAGTTCTCTGCTTCCATCATCAGGAACTCTGGCTGATTCAGCCATCCTGCTTGGGTGGTCTGCCTGAGCTCTTGGAGGACTGTTGTCTTCTTCACTGTCAGGATCGGTTGTCTCCTTGCTGCTGCGGTCCTCAACCCACCTCCTGATCATCTCATCTGCAGCCGTCCTCTGCCTGGACGCAGGTTTTGCTGCTTGCACAGCTTTAGAGTACACGCTCTCCTGGCTGTTAGTATCTTTCAGGACACCAGGGAAGAATTGTCGTCATGAGAATATCTGACCATAAACTAAAGACGAGATCCCCCCTTTTTTTACATAAGGAAAAGAAACCTACCCGTCAAAGTCTCTTCAGATGGAGCTTCTGACATGTCTGTGAATCAGATTTCAGCTGTTTCAATGGAATCAGAAAAGACCCGACCCCTGACCTGGGTGTACAGCAGGGTCTCAGTGTTGGAAAATGTTCTCACCTTCAGAATCTGGGTCTATCTCTGGTTTATTTGTGGGGTTCCTGTGCACTGAAGCAACAAATATGATAGTCAGTACTGTGTGAATCCTCAACAACATCTGCTAACATGGATTTCAATCACAAACCTGTGGAAGTTGAGATGACGTTCTTTCCAGTCGTTGTGGCCAGAGCCTCTAAAAGGACGGAGAAAAGAGGGCGTTCATGTCATTAAGATGGGATTTGTAGTAATGTACATCAAGAAATGACATTAAATGAATCATCTCACCATTTAGAAACATTAGCACTCCTCTACGGGCTTGAAAGGAAAGAAGGAAAGGTGTTATTTTCACTGACATATTTAAAAAATATCTTAAATAAGTTGGAACATTTCAGGTAACTCACCTCTGATTGGGTCTGCTACCACACCCCCCAAAAGAATGAATATGCAGAGGGAGCTGAAATAAATGGAACAAGGTCAGATTCTACCAGTTTGAAACAGGATTGAAGAGATATCTGAAATATTTCAGCTGTGAAAACCTACAGCTTCATTGCTGATGTTGGTCCAGAGTTGTGTCCACTGTCGGCAGTCCAGCCCTTCAAGCTTATATAGACTCTTTATCATGATGTTTCATCTTTAACAGTTCTCGCACTCTTTAATTATAGATCATTCTGAGCAGATGTATTGGATTAAGTTGCAGCGAAATGCGAGGCCTATTTCTGTGTGATTAATAGTGCGTGACTCCCAAGCACGGGAGCAACAATGGGGCTCTGAGATATGTTTACAAGAGTCTATTCAGTCTCCAGATTCAGGATTTTAACAGATGTTCAGAAACATTCAAATGCACATAAAGGATGGCTTTTATCTTTGTTTTGTGATGATTACAGGTTGCTTCAGGAAACTGCCGCTGACTTATCTGTCTTTTTAAATGCTTCCTTTCCCCCATGGGCCCTATATTTCGCTTAGACAAAGGCCTTTTTTGAAACAGGCCTTACTGGAAGGGCTTGTTTTGAGAGGAGCCAGTAAACATATGGAAATATCCAGAACCAGAAAGCATAGTTAGATGCAATGCAGCAGTTAGTTATTAAATTATACTGTGATGACACTTATTATAGTATACCAGCTGCTAAGATCAAACTGGGGAATCCTAATAGTATTATTCTGTGGTTACCAAACATGTTTACATGTTGATTTTAAAAACCCATCAATGGTAGGTCACTCACTAAAGATTCTGTTAAAATACGTTTTAAACAAAATAGTTATGGATGATACCATCTATTCTAAAGCACATACATGGAGACCTGTTGGTGGCCATTTCCCCATAGAGGGAGGGGATAGCGCCCCCTGCAGGACGTGCTATCCGCATGAAGCTCTCAAGCGCAAGCGTCGCCATATTGACGTCCCAACAACGCTGAGAGGTAATCGCGTTATTTAACCACAAATCGTTTTTGGTTGCGAACAATTGCTGGATGTTTCGTGTGCGACGAGAGACTGCGAAGAAGTAACACAACCGCGGTATCATTATACTGTTCGATCACAGCGTTTATAGGCTGAAATTTTCGAGGCGTTGTCAGTCAGTGTGCCTCGACAGCCAGCAGGCTATTCACTCCCCGAGCCTGCTAGCTTAGCACTTTCAAGCTGTAGGAAATATGTTTTGTTTTTTCAAAAAATTCATATTGGAATCCACGATATTGTTACACTGATTGGCAAAATAGCCGTTAAAATTTGGGCGTGGACTCATTTTATCCATTTATTGCCGTTTTACTCTCATAATGTGGCGACGAGCTAGTTGTGACTTTACAACCGGCTTTTCCCTCAGTCGATGACGAGCTAATGCTAACTAGCTGACCACCTTCCCGGTTAGCCATTAGCCCAGTTGCACTTGTTTAGGCCCTGCGCCACAGGGTTTGTGCGTAGTATAAACTCATATTTTCCATTTAAGCGGTAAGCCGGTAAACTGACTACAAATTGAGTGCTTGGTTTAAAATAAAGTCTTCGTTCGTCGATTACATTAGTTTGCTTATGGGAAACCCATTCATTTAATATAGCTCAGTATCCTGAGCTGCTAGCTGCCTTGACTAACACAGGTTTTCTCAGCTTACGCGTGTTAGCTTATTTGACTATTGATTTGTAATCATCGGGCTTTCTGTCTCGTTTCAACAGGAAACATTGCCGTGTTGTAGCCCCCAGTGATGACTGTATTGAACCCTGTACCTCCTGATTAGACTGGTTGGATGCCCCCATTTAGCATTCAGGTTTCTACATTTCACACGCTACATTATACATAGATATAGATATACCCTACACCAGTACGTTTGAGTTGCATTCTGTCTTAGCCTTGCTTTTGATGTGTATTTTTCAACCTTTTCTGCTGCTTTCATCCAGTGCATGCAATGTATTTGTGATTTCACTCGATAAAATCTAGGTTTATCACTTGAACTGATCAATAATGTATATAAATAAGTATTGGAGAATGTCTTTTTCATTTAAAAATATCCCTTAGGTTGTGATTACGATTTTCCAAATCCAGTGCTAATATTAAATTCACCTGATAGCCTAAATATGTGTATTTTAATGTGCATGCATGTAAAGCTTTCACATTACGAAGGCATCTCAACTTTTCCTGTTCCAATTCATCAATCACAATCTTCCTGGAGGCAAACTCCCAGGTATCACAACGCGTTATAATTGCATTATCCCATTTAGCCTATTTTTAGTAGTAGTAGCAGCAGCCATTTTCTTACAGTTACGATTTAGTGGGGAATGTTTCAAACATCTTTGTCATGGTTTCAAGTGAAATAACCAAATTTTCTTCTTCTGTTTCTCGGTTTAGGAGATTTAGAGAAGATCTTCTGTAGAATATGTCTGGCCCTGTTTCAAGCCGCGCTCGAGTTTACCCAGATGTAAACACACAGAGACCTAGGGAATACTGGGATTATGAGTCCCATGTTGTTGAATGGGGGTAAGTTGGTTTCTTTGTTTTGTTACATTTTCCTGTTAAATATTATGTTCATTTTTTTAACTGATCATTACTGTTTTGTTTTAGGAACCAGGATGACTATCAGCTAGTTAGAAAACTAGGACGAGGCAAATATAGCGAAGTGTTTGAAGCCATAAACATCACAAACAATGAAAAAGTGGTTGTCAAAATACTGAAGGTATGAAGATAACCAACAAATTTCTGTTTTTGGAGAAATGACACCTTATTTTTCTCTCTCTTGTGGTTCTCTAACTGACAAGAATGTCTGTCTCTGCAGCCTGTCAAGAAAAAGAAAATCAAGAGAGAAATAAAGATTCTGGAAAATCTAAGGGGTGGCCCAAACATCATCTCACTGTTAGATATTGTCAAAGATCCTGTGGTATGGATCTATGGAATTTCTCTTCGGTGCACACGTGCATCTTTTCTTGCAGTACACTAACCTTTCCTCTTTTCATTTCCCTAGTCCCGAACCCCCGCTCTGGTCTTCGAACATGTTAATAACACAGACTTCAAGGTATTTAGCATTGATCTTTCAACATCTGATTCTGCATTTACTTTATTTTGAATGACTCACAGGTTTATTTATTCAATTCTACAGCAATTGTATCAAACCTTATCTGACTTTGACATACGGTTCTACATGTATGAAATCCTAAAGGTAAGAGTAAAGTCATTATTCTCTACTTTTCATGTTATGCTTTAATTTAATTGATAATGCAGTTAATGTGTTGATCAGAGACAATTTTTTATCGTAAAAGGCGCTATATAAATATAACTGAACTAATCCAGTATTTTTCTTTTACATGGAAGGCCCTGGATTATTGCCACAGTATGGGGATTATGCACAGAGATGTCAAACCACACAATGTCATGATTGATCATGAACACAGAAAGGTACTGTGCTGCGCACCAACTGTGGCCACAGGTATGATGTCCATAAAAATACGTAACAATGTCCCTTTCAACCTGCAGCTCCGTCTCATTGACTGGGGTTTGGCCGAGTTTTACCACCCAAACCAGGAGTACAACGTGAGAGTGGCATCCAGGTACTTCAAAGGACCTGAACTGCTGGTAGACTACCAGGTACGGCTCCAGTCCTCTCCCTTACCTCAGGTTGAATTAAATATGCAACAAAGAACTGGTTTAATGCTTTATCGTCGCCTCCTCCCTGCAGATGTATGACTACAGCCTGGACATGTGGAGTTTGGGTTGCATGCTCGCCAGCATGATCTTTAGGAAGGAACCCTTCTTTCACGGTCACGACAACTACGACCAGGTAATAACAACTGTTATTCAGAAATTTATGGGGCATGTCATTAAGATGGGATTTGTAGTAATGTACAAGTGGGCACCGTACTGTCCCAAGCCCTCAGTCCTGTCAGTGTCCCACTGGACCGACTATACCAGCTGCAGTGAGCATTGCTGGCTCACTGTCAGCCTATCATCTTTTTGGCTTTTTTAAAGCTTTAGCTTTATTTAAATTCTACTGCAAATGTTTTTATTATAATGTACGAC
Organism: Arothron firmamentum; assembly: GCA_016586285.1. Lineage (NCBI taxonomy): Eukaryota > Metazoa > Chordata > Actinopteri > Tetraodontiformes > Tetraodontidae > Arothron > Arothron firmamentum. The sequence goes on from BJFM01001023.1 coordinate 58,486, forward strand.
CCTGGCAGATGGATCAGTAAACATAACATCTAGTTGACTCACTGGTTACAGTTGGGAATCAATTTCTTTGTTAAATCTTTCAAATACAGCACAAAACCACTCAGCCAACATTGGGAGTTTTATTTCTAAGGTGATGCTCAGTCTACTCTCTTCCACCCTGCAGCTTGTGCGCATTGCAAAGGTTCTGGGTACAGAAGACCTGTATGACTACATTGACAAGTACAACATCGAGCTGGACCCACGGTTCAATGACATTCTGGGAAGGTAATGCCTCACCTCCAGTTTCACTTCCGGTTTCAGCTTATGAACATGTTGATAACTAACACCAGGTTCTTGTTCCCGTCCTCCAGACACTCTCGCAAAAGGTGGGAGAGGTTTGTCCACAGCGAGAACCAGCACTTGGTCAGCACAGAGGCCCTGGACTTCCTGGACAAACTGCTGCGCTACGATCACCAAGCCCGCCTCACGGCCAGGGAGGCCATGGATCACCCCTACTTCTGTGAGATCTGGTCTTCCCTAAAGTTCTGTCTTCTTCCTACCTGGGTCTCATGGAACCTCTTGTTCTTTCAGATCCCATCGTCAAGGATCAGGGTAGAGGGGCCACTCCAGGAGGAATGGCTGCCAGCTCCACACCCGTCAGCTCCTCAAGTATGATGGCTGGTGAGTCACCTTTCGCAGAATGACCCCCACTCAGTCCCTGTCCAGTTAACGAGACCCTGCCCCGTTTCTTGCAGGCATCACCTCAATGTCCTCCTCGCAGCCACTGGCTAACATCGCTGGATCTCCTGTCATCTCTGCTCCCAACACCCTGGCTACACAAGTCCCCGCGGCCACCGGCGCCCAGCCCTGAAGCCGCTTCCTCACCCGTGTTTGTGTGTCCATGGCCACGTCCTGCCGGGCTCGTGCCGCAGCAGCCGAGGGCCACGGCTGTCCTTACGTTGAAGATAACAAAGATTTAAAATTGCTTTTCACATTCAGTTATATTTTGACACCTGGACTTGACAGAAATGTATTGTTGCACCTGTCAGGATTATTAGAATTAATTTGGGTGTGTTGACGATGCCATTGTTTAGAAATTCTACTAAGATGTAGACATGAAGAGAATGGATAATAAAATTTATTTTGTATGTTCCAAATATTCAGTCTTGCTTGAAACTGTTTGATGGGGATCCTGCTGTAATACACTGTGAACCTTTCCACACCTTCACAAGAGACAAACGTCGGAGAGCCCGCAGGGGCACGCAGGACGACGTGCAGGAGCTGTTGGTGTGTCCATGTAGATGCTCTAATTCTTCAGTTGGACTTGAGTAGATCTTCTCCAGTTACTGTCAGGTTGCATGCGCCCGATGCCGAGTATCGCGGGGGTCAATAGTTTGCCAATACATGTTACTTTTCACTTCTCTCTCTGTATGTATGTGTTCATGTTTGTTTTTTATGAAGTATCTTACACATGATTTTTGAATACATAGACGATTTTGTAACTTTGTTTTATGTTGGGAGGAGTCGTCACCTACAGAACCAAGTTCAGAAATAAACCATTTAAACAGGGTTTTCCAGACACTGCATGTGATGTGTTGGGTAGCACACAGGTGACTGCAACAAGGACGCCTATGTACACGACTGTACATTAGCTGGGATGTTAAATGGCATTTGTAAGCTGGCACTGCGCTAAATGAGAAAATGCGTTAAATGAAGCGCATCTAGAGCCTTCTTGGTGCCATGCTTTAACAATACTAGACAGAATTATATTGAAATTACTTAAGTCGATCAAAGCTCGATAAGTGCATTATATAAGGGCATTTATACTAACTACTGTATGTGTAATTACAGGAGCAGGATCATTAAAGCTGCTCCCACCAGTCGTGGCTTCGTGCGTAACGGCCCCAGACGTTCCGTGTGACGGTGCATTCACATACCCGTGGGAAACCACTCCACGAAATCCTGTCTTACGGAGTCTCTTTTAACCGGAGTCTTTGCTAGACATTCTTGCCTCACGGTGAGCAAGCTTTTCATGCGGTTTCAAACAAACACGAACAATAAATAAAACAAGGCGACAAATCAGCAACGCTCAAATAGACCCAAGCCTAGAACAATTATTTCCGAGCACGCTTCAATGCGTCGGAGCTGAAAAGAACGCCCTTCACTCTGCGTCAACTCACCCCGGCTGGAGTTGTCTGACCCGTTTGTAGTTTGCAGAAGTACCCCAGGGTTGTTAGAGCTTTTTATCCTTTTAAGTTATGGGAAAGCTCATCTGCATCTCGATTGTAATTGCTGCATTGGCTGCTTTGCTCGGTGAAAGGATTGTCAACTTAAGGTGAAATATCGATTCACTCCATTAATGTCGAAAGTATCCAAAAACATTTTGGTCACTCACTCTAACATTTGTCTTTACTAATCAAAAAACCAATAACACTCTAGAAAACAGTGTCTTGCGTCTAACGAATTGGTCCAGAATCACCTACCCAACTGTGTTTTACTAAAAAATATAGGTAAGTTGCGTTAATGTCTGCGTCCAAGAAGCTAGCAGATGATTCAAATAAATAATACTAAATGTTGCACTTTCAGATAATGGCGCAGAGGATATAACGATCCTTGGAAACGGGCGTGCCTTTATCAGCAGTGTAAGTACGAAGTTTAAGAGGAAGAGCTGCCAAGTGTGGGCACAAACAAAACCTCGAACGTTGGTAGAAAACAGGTCAGTCGCTCAGGACTACCTGATGGCTGGTCGATTCACCACATTCAGCGAAAACATTATAAATAGTTTATGAAAAAAAAAAAATGCATTTCTGCAGACCACCAAAGAAAGTATATCATGCAACAGCATGTACATGATGAATTCGAACCACACCTGCATGAGGAAGCTTTCTTCCCGTTTTGTGATCAGAATCTTGTTCAGCCACTCTGAGCTGGATGAGATGCTGGGACAGCAGACCTTTTGTCATGGCAACCACAAAGACAACTTTGTGGCTCTATTTTTTTTAGGCTTCAAATTCATTTCCCTCAGATCATGAGTTCATCACTAAATGTCGACTTTTATTTTCTCTCCTTGACTTTAACTTGTTGTGATCTCAAGGGCCTGAAATATCCTGGGCTTCCTTTCTCGGATGTTCCAGGAAAGATCTTCTCCCTCGATCTCCAAGATCGAGGGCGCATAAAACCAGTGGAGCTCCGCATGCCGAGAAACTTTGACCTGGAATCGTTTAACCCTCACGGCATCAGTGTGTACGTCGATCAGAGTGGTGAGTCATTCAGCTAACCCTGTGGTTAAACTGCACCAAAAACCTCCCAGATATCATCGCGCCTCCTTTTTTTTGGCCTTCAGTCTCTTCACTTTGCTGCAGTTTCAATTCAGCTGGCTTTTCTTCAGAAGAACTGAACCAAAATTGCTTTGCGAAAAAAAAACAAAAAACAAAAAAACAGCAAAAACGTGCTCTGTTGGGTTTGCTGAACTCGATTATCATTTAATAATTAACATTATGTCTAGCTTCTCACATCTGACCACAGAGCATGATGTGATATATTGCTTGATTCGGCAGCAAGGGCTGGGTTGTAAAATACACTGGAATACACTGAGTGCACTAAACAGGGTGCAGCCAACAGCTTTTCTCTCACTAAGCGGGACCCCAGCAAAGAAGAGGAGGGAAATAAACATCACAGCATTTCTGGAATCTCTGAAAAATTCAGGAGAATCCTCCGGAAACATGACATTCCAGTACAGTTCAAACCCTCCAACACACTCAGACAAAAACTGGTATACCCTAAGGACAAGACAGCAAACAGAGTAATGTTGTCTGGCCGGTACAGTGCCAGGAGGAATGTCAGGAAATGTACATTGGAGAAACTAAACAGCCCCTCCATAGACGAATGGCCCAACACGGACGGGCAGCCTCTTCAGGACAGGACTCTGTCAGTACACTTACACCTGAAAGAAAGCGGACAGTCCTTTGAGGACAGCCAAGTACGTGTACTGGCCAGAGAAGATCGCTGGTTTGAGAGGGGTGTCAAGGAAGCCATCCACGTCAAGTTGGAAAAGCCTTCTTTAAACAGAGGTGGTGGACTCAGGCCCCTTCTATCACCCACATACAATGCAGTCCTTCACTCCTCCCGTCAACAACCCAAAAGTTCAGTTTCACGACTCCTGGTGACTCATTACCATATGACCCAGCAGACAAAGGGGAAGCACCCCAAGTGAAGATGTTTGTGAAGGCTCTCATTCATCCATGTCATAGTTATCCAAGGTTAGATCTTTGTAGGCAACTGGATTAGGAAAGGTTGGGTCTGAATTAGTTGGCAGCTGCCAACTAATTTAGAACTGAAGAAGCCTTCTGGAGAGAAGGTGAAACGTCTTCAAGATCAACCTTTCTAAGTCCAGTTGCCTACAAAGATCTAACCTTGGTTTTCTCTCACCCTTGATAACTCCTCTGTTTCACTCTCTCCCCAGATTAAGAGTCTGGGTGTCAACCTTGACATTACACTTCCCTTTCAATCCCACATCAGTAATATTACTGGTCAACTGGTCCAGAACTCAGCTTCCCGTATCAACTCCCTCCACATCACTCCTGTACTCCAACAGCTCCCCTAGCTGCCGGTTCAGTTCTGTATTCAATTCAAAGTCCTAACATTTAAGGCCATTTTTACATTAAAAATTTTTTTTTTATTCTCTCCGCCCAGTTAGTTTGTTGGGTTTTTTTTTAAATTTCTTTTATTGTGTGTATGTCTGTACGATGAACTCGAGCGTTGATATGGCACTTCCCATAAGTTTTATTATTATTATTATTACAGCAATCCTCACTTAACACAGTGCCTTTGTTTATACTTCCCCCGCTTGTTCCCCATCAGACGATGCCGTTTACCTGTTTGTCGTCAACCATCCTCACGACAGAAGTCAGGTCGAGCTGTTCAGGTTCATGGAGGACGACCTCTCCCTGGTTCATTTGAAAACCATCAAACATGATCTGCTGCACAGGTAGAACGTCTAAACTGCACCTTCCACTGACTTTCACAGGTCAGGCTGATGGGCTACTCAGAAGCATAACAAGCCCTTAACGTGGTTATGATCCTCTGATTTATCCCTCCAGTGTGAACGATATCGTTGCCGTGGGAGCGGAGGCCTTCTATGCGACCAATGATCATTACTTTACCCAGATGTTCCTGAAAGCTTTCGTGGAGCCTCTCCTGGGTCTGCCCTGGTGCAACGTTGTCTACTACAGCCCAGAGGAGGTCATAGTGGTCTCTGAAGGATATCACTTTGCAAATGGAATCAATATGTCACCAGACAAAAAGTAAAACTGAGCAATTATTACATTTATTACATATGCATTCCTCCTGACTTTTTATTTCTTTTTCTTTTTCTTTTTTTTTAGACACTTGTATGTGGTGGATTTGTTTGGACACAATGTTCACGTGCTGGACCGGAAAGAAGACAACTTGCTGGTCCCTGTGAAGGTAAGCGATGCAGATGAGGAACAGGGATCGTCTGTATTTTTAATAACAAAATCTGCAGTTTCCATTGTATTTAGTTAATTGAACATGGCACCCATTTGGTTTACAGTATTATTTCTTCTGTGTCACACAAGACAAACCAATTTAATCAGTGCAATTTAAACATACAAATGAGATTTTAAGATTTTAAAAAAGGTACTTCCTGTGCATTTTTATATGGATATCTAATTATCTTCACTCTTTCCCTATAAATAATCCAAAATTAACAGCACATTTCTCATATAAATGGGTTTAAACTGAACAATGCTACTAAATGCTAATAGATAGTAGTTGTGTTATTGGATGCTAGAAGTGATACAGCATGATAAATACTGAGTGTACTGCTCCACACAGAGTGTGAATCTAGGCTCGCTCTGTGACAACGTGGAAGTGGACCCTGAGACTGGTGACCTGTGGTTCGGCTGTCACCCTAATGGAATGAAACTTTTAGCGTTTGATATCAAAGATCCACCTGGTTCAGAGGTTTGTCACGTTTCCAAAAGCTGCGCATTGAATCTGGAATGTTATCAGTCTTTTTTGAGCATGAAATCAGTGTAACTTTGATTACCTTTTACTCTTCCTCAAGGTCATCCGTGTCCAGAATGTTCATTCTGACCAGCCGCTGGTGACTCAGGTGTACGCCGATAATGGAGAAGTGATCATGGGCTCCTCTGTAGCAGCCGTCTATGGTGGAAAACTGCTCATCGGCACAGTGTTCCACAAAGGCCTGTACTGTGAGTTGAAGCAGGCGGCGGCTGTTTGACGCCACAGTGAGAAGTTTGTGTTCAGCACAAAAGCGATTTAGGATCTCGTGGGGTTTGAGCTAAATGAGATTTACCCAATTAGTCATGTTTATTATGATCAAATAACTTGAAATATTCAGAAGCTTTGGTGTTTATACCAACTGGGTGTTTTTAAGCTGATGCAAGACAGTGTGAAAGCACTTTTCTATGTGTTTTGATGTGAATAAAACCATTCAGACGTGTCACATTTGTGTCATGTGTCTTTGAGATGCAGAGAAGCTCTGCAGATGACTTTTACATGCAAGGACTAAAACCTGATATTCTACATTGATTGCATTGCTAGGGAACGTTTAGGTCGGTAACTCCAAAACATTTGATGTGTTCTCTTTGTTAAAGCCCTTTGATGCAAATCTTTTTCTTTTCTGTGGGGCGAGAAGAAACATTATGTAATCTGGAGGAGAGACGGGCAGAGTTAACCACTGGCTCAAACAAGTCGCATCATGTTTCACAGCCTGCCAGAAAGTCTTGTTCAGTCAGGCAAAAGTAGTACTGACTACTGTTATCTGTTTTGTTTTTCTTTGGTACCAACTTTCAAGATGTTCAGGGTACCCAAGCAAACCTTCTGTATTGTCCATTTAGATTAATGAAGGTTGTGATGCTGCTTTGTTTTCCCCTCACGTTAGCTCCAGCTATAGTGCTGCTGTCACCGGACCCAGACGCAGACACGTCGGGGCAGGTCAAGAGCAAAAATAACCCTTTTATTGGGTGTACAAAAGGGCAAACAAAGGGCGCTCCAAAAGAAGGAAAGAACTGATCAAACATAAAGTCCAACAAGTCCAAAACTCTTGGGGAGGTTCCTCTGCGGAGTGTCCGGAAACCAGAACATAAAAGCTCCTCTCGTAGAAAATGTGGCGTCTTGGGGAGGACAGGTAACTCACTTTAGAGTCGAGATCCAAGACCCACGGGAAACGAAGTGGTTTTGCTCTGGTAACACTCGGCAGGGGAGGGAGGAACAGGCAGGGAAACAAGAGCAACTACAACGGGACCATGAACAATCACAACCACAACCAGCGAGCACCGGCCGCACCGCCAGCGTCCTTAAATCAGTCCCCGACGAGCTGACCAGCCGCAGGTGTGCGCTCACTGCCGGGGAACAGCGCCCTCTCTGGAGAGAATCCAGAACACACCACACACCACACACACACGCACACGCACACGCACACGCAGACACAGACACAGACACACGAAGGAGCCAGCAAGTTGGATCCTGACAGCTGTTGTGCATTCACCAGCGTTACCTTTGGCCCGTAAACAATGGCTGCCATGAAGAAGTCGCTGCTCGCTGTTGTTGTTGCTGCTTTTGCAGTGTTTGTCGGACACAGATTTCTGAAACTGAAGTAAGTACGGCAATGGGATTTAGCCACACAGTGAATGGGCGAGCATTCAGGAAAAGGCTGGATTAGCAGGTTTATTGGTCTCGATCAGTGACAGGGCCCATACTACTACCAGGGGTTTTTCCCACATTCGGCTTTTTAATGCGTTTTTTCTTTACAGGGAAATCCTGCTTGTGTCCAGAGAGGTGCCCGCCAACCATTTGAACTGTCAGTATTTGAAGCATATAGGTAGGTCTGATCGGTGTGTGGCTCCAGCTGTTTCAGCTGTGTTTAAAACGCACACGATCAGTGGTGATATAATGAAGTTAAGACGTTTGTTTGGTGCAGAAAACGGAGCGGAGGACCTCACGGTCATGAGAAATGGACTGGCCTTTCTGAGCACGGTACGTAATGATCCTCAGTTTGAGGTCAAATTAAAGTGATAGGAGTGGCATTTGTTCTCCATCCAGGGATTAGAGCCTCCAGTAATTCCTTCATTATCAGAGGAACCAGGCAAAATCTACATTCTGGACCTGCTGCACCCAAAACCCACTCCAGTGGAGCTGCAGATCAAGGGAAACCTGGACCTCAGCTCCTTTAGGCCTCATGGCATCAGCGTATACACCGATGATGCAGGTGATGCACAGATAATGGAATAATCCATCATTTTTCAATCGATATTCTTATTTTTCATCTTCTTCATACGCCCAATTTTATTTTAGAATATTTCTTATGCAAAAATATTGAAACAAGATGTTGAAATGATGAAAAAAGAATGTATCACTCCCATACATTACACTGGATTAAATCACAGGTAAATTGTTATCACACCACCTTCATCATTTTACCAGGCTGTAAAGACTTGCATGTGTGTAAAGAAGGGAAGGCTAAACGTTTTCGAGATTGAAAAACCCCCAAAACAACCAAAATTTCATACTTTGTGAATGATCTTCATGCTCTAACAAAGGATTGTTTGATAAGTAATACATTTATGCATTTAATCTAATTATCCCGTCACAGCACATGCTGCTTTTTGAAGTGTGGAACTTGAATTATTTTGTGACATTAGAGCTGATATTTTTCTTCTCAGAGATATCAAACTGATAGTATCACTTTGCGTTTTGTCTTATTAAGCAGTCAGACAGGATTTTCTGCATAATGATGCTTAAATTTTTTTTTTACCTGTGTCATCATGGTTGGCATTCTTTTCAGAGTTGAAATCACATGAGCAGAGGTCAACACTGAGAAGAACAAACCTAACATTGCACTGTTTTGTAGATGACTCCATCTACCTCTTCGTCGTCAATCACCCTCATGGAAAAAGCCAAGTTGAGATATTTCGTTTCGTTGAGGATAGCACACTCGAGCACCTGAAGACCATCACCCACCCTCTGCTCCATAGGTACACACCATGGGAGGAACCTTCTCCCGACACGGCTGCGTTTTACTTTCAGTCTGAATCTTCTTGCTTTTGCAGCGTGAATGACGTCCTCGCAGTGGGAGCAGAGAGCTTCTATGCCACAAATCACGGTGCGTTCCCCAATGAGGCCCTTCAGTACCTGGTTTCCCTCTTGGGTCTGCCGTGGTGCGACGCGGTGTACTACAGTCCAGAGGAAGTGAAGGTGGCAGCTAGCGGCATTATGTCCGCAAACGGCATCAACATATCGCCTGATAGAAGGTTATGTTTGGTTTCCTTGTGTGTGTGTGTGTGTGTGTGTGTGTGTGTGTATCTATCTATCTATCTATCTATCTATCTATCTATCTATCTATCTATCTATCTATCTCTCTCTCTCTCTCTCT
>BJFM01001023.1:80124-126103 GCA_016586285.1 Arothron firmamentum
GGGGGGCACGTACATCTGGAAGATCGGCCTGTCTGCTGGTCTAGCAGTGCCCCTCCCCCACCAAAGAGGAGGGAGGGTGAGACTTGAACTACATATGGAGGAGACAAACACAGCCACATTTGTCACCAAGTAGACAAAGTCTACTTCAGACATCATCTTTTTAGCAAAATGATGCCCCCTTCTGTAACATAAATATTTCCTAGAACATGTTTGCATAGAACATATTACATAATACCTGTGGTGTATTTTAGGCTGCTGTGTAACTCAGTTAGCTGCTTAGACTTTTCTAAAAATACCCGATCTCTCTCCTCATAGGCACACCAGTGAATAGGAAAAAAGGCAAGCAAGATTTGTGGGCTAGTTCAGGCAGATCTGGCGGGACACAACCATTCCTGTTCTCATATAATTACACACCCTCATCATTTGGCCAGTCTTTCTGTCTGTCTGGACCAGGACTGAAAGATTGCTTTGAATCAAAATCACGGTTTGGAATAAAGTTGCAACAACTGTGATGAAATGTGACGTTCGTGACTCTAGTCCAGTGAGAACTCATGCATAAATCAGTATGCTTTGTGTGACAGCCATGCTCTTAAGGCTTGTTGTTTCTGGGTGCACGAAAGAATGTGTAAGCATCACACTCAGTTATGACAGTCAAGTTAAAATGCACAGAAATTCCTTCTCTTATGACCATGGATCATATTGTCAACAATCAATCAAATGATTCTAATTTGATTTTAATTTCCTCACTTATTAATTAACATTACTACATACGCTGATGCTGAGTCATATAATTTAAGTCAGAGAGAACGTATGTACGGTATATTTTCTGCTGGAGAAATCTTAGTGGCCATATTATGGGTTGTAATGGATTATAAAATGACCTGTTTGGGGTTCTGAGGGTTCTGTGATGCTATATGAACACAGTGACACAGAAGGGCCCTGTGATCTTTAAACACTTTGAATCAAGAGAACAGCCTGTTGTCGATGTCGTGAATACCTTGAGCGACCCACGCAGGAGGGGTGAGTGTGACATGAAAATGCAGGCAGTAATATGCTCGTGAGCAGAATGGCCTCTTTGTATGTTTAATGAGTGTCTGATAAGCTGTGCTGCTCAACAAGGAAGACTATTGTGTGACGATGGAGTGTTTGTGTGTGTTTGGGTTTGAAAATCATGTGTGGGTGGCAGTTGGCTCCTTGTTGTGGAGAGTAAATCTCATTCATGCCACTCAGTGGGCAGCTAACAATAACTTCTATCAAAAATGTAATTTTCTTTCGTGGCAAATTGCTCTCGATAAGATAATCACCTGAAATATTAAATATCTTTATTATTTCATTTAAGTCAAGATTTACATCTGCTGCTTATAATATTGACTTGATGGTTAATGGACATTGCCATGATTTAGAATGAACTGGATTTAATATTATAAAAGCATAATCCTTTTTCCTTCTTCTTAACCAGTAGAGAGTGAAGTTGTTGGCCCTACAGGTCTATGCTTGTTTCTGTAAAAAACCTCATTATCAGTCCACCAGTATCACCAGTGACTGGACTCCTCAGCACACACACCTTCGCCACATGCAGCCTTTGCCCAAATGTGTTAATTGATTAGTGTCTTCCTCATCTATTTTAAGAATATTTTCCAATCTCAATAATACTGCCAATTTCAATAGTGTGGCCCAGGAGACCTCCAACATTAAAATCAATTAATGTTAAAAACACACTACAATTTGAAATAGATAAATGTTCATTTGGATTTAACTGTTCATCTCTGTTTTATTCCACACGAAGACCGCCCGCTGCTCCTGTTATTGTTTTATGCTCCAGGTTTCATGCTGTCACACGGTAGAGCTCCGTGACCTTTCTCCATCTCTCTGACTTTTCTGTTCTTCTTCCCAGTGGCTACCATGACAACAGAAGCAAGTGCAGTGAGTGACGCGGACACCGAGGCCAAGCAGAAGGCCAGTTCTGCAACTGAACCAGAGGCCGAGAACAGCTCGCCAGAGGCGGCCACATCAGAGCCAGTGGGAGAGGCGTCCAGTAAGACGGTGGAGGAGCAGGCGTCTGAGCCGGGGCCTGCTGATGTAGCTGCCTCCCCTGAGGAAGAGCAGCTGAAGCCTCGTACCAGGATCTCTGCTGGGAAAGGCCTGTCTCGGCTCTTCTCCTCCTTCCTCAAACGGCGGTCACAGTGCTCAGAGGACGACGGCCCGGAGGCGGAGAAGGTCAAGGAGGAAAAAGACCACTCGGACGAAAAAGCTGACAAGGCGGATGATAAAGAGGAGGAAGCAAAAAGTGAGCAGAAGGAGGCAAAAGTAGAGGAGGAAAAAGCTGAGGTAAAGGACAAAGAAGAGACAGAACAAAAAGAGGATAACAAGAAAGAAGAGGAAAAGATAGAAAAGAAGGGAAGTAAAAAGAAAAAGAAAGAAGCCAAGAAGAAAGCTGAAAAAAAAGATGAGGAGAAAGTAAATGAGGCAGAGGTAAAAAAGGAAGAGAAAAATGTGAATAAAGAGGAAGGAAAGACAGACGACGAAGAAAAGGGGGAAGAAGTAGAGACAAACGAAGACGCAAAGAAGGAGACTTCTGAAGAGAAAGAAAAGGGATCAGAGGAGGGAAAGAAAGAGACTAAAGAGGAGGAAAACATTGACAAGAGGGTTGCAAAGAAAAAAGAGAAGGAGGATAAGATAAAGAAGAAGGAAGAAGAAAAAGCAAAGAGGAAAGCAGAGGAAGAAGAAAGGATAAAAAAGAAAGAAGAGGAAAAGGCAAAGAAAAAAGAGGAAGAAAAGGCAAGAGAAGCAGAAAAGGCCAAAAAGAAGGAAGAGGAAAAGGCTAAAAAGAAGGAAGAAGAAGGGAAAGCAAAAGAGGAAAAGACAAAAAAGAAGGGAGAGGAAAAGACAAAAAAGAAAGAGGATGAAAAACTAAAGGATACCAAAAAGAAAGAAGAGGAGAAAGCAAAAGAAGTAAAGAAGAAAGAGAAGGAAAAGGAGCTAGAAAAGACAGAAGAAAAGGAAAAGGAGCTGGAAAAGACAGAAGAAAAGAAAAAGGAAGAGGAAAAAGGAAAGAAAAAAGATAAAGGGAAAAACAAAGGAAAGAAGGATGAGAAGGAGATGGAAGGCTTGAGTGAGGAGCAGGTGAAAGCACCGATAGCCGCCCCAGAGCCGGAGCTTAAAACGGAGCCGGACATCGAGCCAGCTCCAGATCAGCGCTCCATCAGCAGCGCAGAGATGCAGGTGAGTCCCTCTACCTTCATTTAACATTCAGAGACCATCACTGTTAGCGTAATCACACACAAGCTCTGTAGGTTACCTGACATGTTCCAGGTAAGCATCTCAGTAAATAAAAGGCAACATCCGTCAGCCTCACACGTCTCTGAACTTTCCCAGCCACCGCAAGAGGAACGAACAGAAGCGGCGATAAAGGAGGAGCCCAAAGAGGAGGCTGACATTCAGCAGGAGGATGGAGAAACAAAAGAGGAGGAACCAGCAGAAAAGGAGAAAGAAGACAAAGGGAAGGAGAAGGTGCAGGAGGAGGGACAGAAGGAGAATCCTGTAAAAGACAAGAAAGCTGAGAAGAAGTCAGAAGAGGCTAAAGGCTCCAAACGTCAGAAAACCATACAGTGCAAAGTCATCATGCTGGATGATTCCCAGTTCGAGTGTGAGCTTGATGTAAGACACTTCTTAGATGACAGCATGTGTTTTTGATCATTCAGAGCAGACTGACAAACATCATCCTTTTTTCCTCTCGGTTCTTAATTCAGAAACATGCCAAAGGTCAGGAGCTTCTAACAAAGGTGTGCGACCATATCAACCTGCTGGAGAAGGATTACTTTGGCCTCGCCAACTGGGAAACACCAAATAGCAAGGTAGGCTGGAGTTTCTCTCTTCCCTTTCGGGTTGCTGCAAAATATGAGAACAGAAAAAAGAAACTGGTCAAAAATGGTAGTTAATTAGCTTCTCATTTTTATAGACATGGCTGGAAACCACCAAAGAGATTCGGAAACAGGTCCCAGGATCTGTGTACGAGTTTACCTTCAGTGTCAAGTTCTACCCTCCTGACCCAGCACAGCTTTCTGAAGACCTCACCAGGTAAACGGCAGCACAATAGTTTGTGCAACTATTTTGGACTTCGGGGATCCCATTTTATTTAAAATTAAAATTAAATTATATTAAAATGAAGGAGATGGCTGTAACAACCATCGTCTTTAAAAAAAAGGGTTTTCTAACTCAGCGCTCCTGTTCTTTCTTCAGATATTATCTATGTCTCCAGCTGAGGAAGGACATTATGCGTGGGGTTCTTCCTTGTTCCTTTGTCACCCTGTCCCTTTTGGGCTCCTACATAGCCCAGTCAGAGCTTGGAGAGTACGACCCAGAGGTCCACGGGACTGACTATGTGAAAGACCTGAGCCTGGCGCCTGGACAGAGCAAAGAACTGGAGGAAAAGGTGATGGAGCTGCACCGCACATACAGGTAATCACAGACGACGGGTGCTGGCTTATGTGCAGCCTTGGTTCTGTGTTTTCAATGCATCAGTTATATGTTATGTCTCAAAAACATACATTTCTGTCAATTTAGGTCAATGAGTCCAGCACAAGCCGACCTGCTGTTCCTGGAAAATGCCAAGAAACTCGCCATGTACGGGGTCGACCTGCACCAAGCCAAGGTAGGTGTTGTTGCAGGGTTTCTACTGAACGCTTAGAAATGTCCAAACAATAGCTGTTTATTCCTGCATGCTTTTTTAAACTTTGTATTACATAAGGAGCAACCCAGAATTTAATTATAAAATTGCTGTTGGCCATGCCTTTCAGAATCAAAAGAGATTAATTCAACATTTTTAAACTCAATGACATGTAAAGCTTTCTCCTCGCTGAGTGAGAGTATGCCCCCCAGTGGCAAATGTGTGTAATTTCAGGTGAGTTTGAAGATTGTGCTGCCTTCGTGTCATAGCTGTTGCTCTTTCTGTTGTTGTGCCTGCAGGACCTCGATGGTGTCGACATTACACTGGGGGTTTGCTCTAGTGGCCTGATGGTTTACAAGGACAAGCTGAGGATCAATCGATTCCCTTGGCCTAAAGTTCTCAAAATCTCTTACAAACGCAGCAGCTTCTTTATCAAAATCAGGGCATCAGAGGTATTTTCCTTTATTTTTATTTGTATGTTTAAATTGAAGAGCATTTCATTATCTTGCCACCTTATCAAAACCCAAGATCCTATTTTACCTTCTTTGTTTAAATCCTACTAACCATTTAATTTAGTCAAGTACTAATTTTATTTGTGTTTCCCTGGACTTGTATGACACTAAAAATTCATAACATTAACACATGCAAATTTCTTTTGTAATTTTATTTGAAATAAGTTGATTCAAACAAAAAGCTGTTTTCTCAAATGTAATATGAAAACAATTTGTAAAAGTACATTGTAGATTTTGTAAATATTTGCAATTTGACATTAAGATAATATTGTATTTGACTGTGCATTTAAATATTCTATAATTCATAATTCCTGTTTATTTTTGTTTTGCCTCACCTGCAGCAAGAACAGTATGAAAGCACAATCGGCTTTAAGCTCCCCCACTACAAAGCATCGAAGAAGCTGTGGAAAGTTTGTGTGGAGCACCATACCTTCTTCAGGTAAGACAAGGTCATTTCAGCCTTATTCTGATCGACCCTTGTCAGCTTGGAAGCGGAGGTCAGCCTCAGGCCCTGTCTATCTAGCAGATAATTGGCTAACTGGTCTCTGCAGCTTAACTCCTATATCAGCTCCCTGGCACTTTAGGCACAGCAGGAATGCTGCGTACCCTTGGCACTGACCTTAAATTCAACGTCATTTCCTGCTTCTGCTCAGTACGATGAAGGTCAAAGTTGTTCTGGTTGCATAACAATAATGCTTTAAATAAACATGAACTTTAGAGGTGACATGGCAGAATTTATGGTGGAATTCTGTGTAATTGTATGACGTGTTCTTCAATGTAATTCGTGCCTTTGGTTCTGTAAGTCGTTCCTGCTGTTGGTTTTCAAAATGTATTTGTCTCTTAGGGTTCAGACAGTGGATCCCCCCTCATCACGTCGCTTCCCTGTCTTGGGTTCCAAGTTCCGCTACAGTGGACGCACTCAGGCTCAGACTCGTCAGGCCAGTTCCATGATTGACCGCCCTGCCCCTCGATTCACACGTTCTGCCAGCAAGAGGCTGTCCCGGAACCTGGACGGGGGTATGTGTAGGTCTCTCTGATGTTGCGAAGCTCCGGTTCTGAGTTGTTTTCTGACGTGTTCCGCTGTTGCAGCTGGAGATGAAACTCTCCAGTTTCTGCAACAACTCTCAGCACTGACCAGGTGTGAATGTGATGACTGGTCGATAACACTAGCCTCTGATAAGCCTCAGGCTTCTCCAGCATTCTCAGGTACCAGAGCTGTGTGGATCTTCGCGTGTGCTCTTTGGCAGTATACTTGTTTATTCTTGCTTGCAAACCACTTCTTTTTTCATATTCACCACGCCCAGTTTGTCTGGCTCATTTGTTTGTCTGTCAGCTGTGAGACAGACTCACCTTTCTTATTTGAGTGTTCGTGGTCAGTCTCAGCTCTGGAAGAAAATATTCAAAGTGTCACAACAGCAGTTTTCTTTCTTGAAACTGCTCTTCTTGTATTTTCCAGAAGTTTGATACTGGCTGCAGAGTGGATTAACTTGAGCTTGATACTTCAGTTCATCAACTTGTTCTTCAGCGCTCTGCTGGTTGTCATGTCAGCGGCATTCACTCATGGAAAGCTCAAGCATTCATTCTTATCTGCTCTCACTTTGAAGAATAACAGTCTTGTCTTGTTTGTTTGACCACTAACCTCCGCTTACTGACCTTGTTCTAGCCAAATGCTTGGCATCTGACCTTGTCCACAAAACAAGCTTGAGGCAGTGAAGCTTGCCTTTTGGCTGCTGCCTGTTTAACAGCACCATTACATAACCGGGCTCCCCTCGACATCTTTTCACAGCCAGAGGGCAGCCCAATAATCAGACTTCTATTCACTCCTGGGAGGAGGGCCAGACTGTTAACATTGTCACAGGAACCTGGCAGGACACTGACTCTGGGCTTGCTGGCTCCCAGACGATGGCCCAGACAGCCAGTCAGCCATGGATGGTGACTGAGGAGCTGCAGCAGAAGACAAAGGAAGATGAGTGGTCAAGTCTGCTTCTTCGCTCTCCTACTTTTCCATTTATCTCACCATACAATGTGGTGAAACAGCCAGGTATGCTGAACCCTGAATCTTCCACTTTTGACTGTACATATATATTTATTTCAGTCTGGGGAATTTCTTAAAGAATTACATTTAATGTATATTTTTTCTAAATTAGCACCAGTGTGGTGATTTGTGAACGCTTGTTTATTTGTGAATTTATTAGTTAAAAAAATCAGATCTATGGACAGACTGCAGCCACCAGTGAAACTGCAAGATGACTGGTACCAGTACTTTGACCAACTGCCCAGTCTACCTTTACTGGAGCAGGCTGAATTGACTTGTGAGTTGCTTTATGTGAAATGAATGAATCAGGCCATAATGAATGGAACATGTACGGTCCACTCTTTGCTTTCTCATTTACTGTTTATGGTTTCTGTCGTAGCTCCATTCCAGGATGAGGAGAAAAATATTTTTGTGGCAGAGAAGCAAGAAACTACTGAAGAAGTTATCGAGAAGCTGCAGGAAACTGTGGCGTTAGTTGACATGCTGAGAGAGAGGGATGATTTGGAGAGGAGTCTAAGGGAAGTGAGGGATTTAGAGGAAAGACTCCAAGAAGTGGATGAGAGAGCAGAGAGACTTCAGGAGGTACTAGAAGAAGAGTTGGGTAAAGAAGTTGTAGATCAGTTAATGGAGGTGGAAGACAAAGACTCAGATTTAAGACGAGCTGTGGTTATAACAGAAATGGTCAAGAAAAGGGCAGTAAAAGAGTTGGAAGAGGAGGAAGTAGACGAGCTAGAAGACGAGATAAAAAGGGTGTTTTTAAAAGGCTTACTGCCTGAAGACGAAGAGGTCGGCGGACACCAGGACAGCAGAGATGAGGTGACAGAAAACAGTCTATTAGATGATGAAGGAAATAGTGAGGTGGAGGACATGACTGGCTCAGTAGATCTTGACAGGATGGCGCCTGCCATAGTACACCAGAAAGTGGAGCAGACGACTAAGAAGACAGTGACAATTGTTGCGACACCTGAGGTGATGTTTGAAGGTGATGGGCAGGGGCAGGAGAGGCTAGGGGAAAGAGGAGCATTCACAGAAAGACTTCAGCCGGTGGATTCAGCACAGGCAGATTCAGATGTGTGGTTCAGACTTTTCGATTCCTCTCCGTACAAAGCTGTTTTCAACCCACCAGGTAAAGACATTATCATTTTAATATCACCATTCCTAAATGCAATGTCGCCATTTTACACCAGTGAACTTGAACTGTGCCTTAACTGTCATCTTTAGTTGTTAGAACATGGGAACATGCCCAGGTGGAGGAAGAAAAGTACCTTACCTTCAGCACTGAATTTAGATTTGGTGAGGAGAAAACAGAGATATTAGAAGAAAAATTAAGAAAACCAAAGGACAATGAAGCGCAACATACTGCAAATATGCCACCACCACCATCAGAAAGAGGTGATGACTGGTTTGTGCTGCTGGATGGTAGTCCCAGACAAACACCTTACGTACCCTCAGGTATTCTAATCCCTTACTTTAATCTGGGTTTGCTCGCTGCTGTTTGCTAATTCTAAAGACATTTACTGTGATTCTGTTCAGTTGCTCTGAAGGGGACAGATCTGGCTGAGGCAGAACGTTTTTTCTCCATTGAGAATACAGTTGAAGAGCAGATTAACGAGGTAGCAGCAGAAGAAATAAAGATAATTGATGCAGCACCAGTCGTGCTTCAAGAATTTCTGCAGCAGCCAGTGAGAGCGCGAGATGATGACTGGTTTGTTTTGCTGGATGTTGTTCCCAGGACGTCTTTAGTACCAGCAGGTATTACTCTGCTTCATTCATTTTCAAAGCAGCCAGTTATTAATTTGGGTTTTTTTTTTGTTTGTTTGATTGATATTATTTTTAATTTCTTAATTTCTAATTTCCCAGTTGCTGTTTCACAAAGTGCTGAAGAACCTCTGGTTGATAGCGTCCCTGTGGTTAAAACGAAAACCACTGAACAGGAAGAAAAGGGAATAAAAGCTGTGATAGACAGCAGTAAGTTGGATCAAGTCCTTTTTCTCCCTCAGACTGAGAAAGAGATAGAAGATGTTTGGTTTGCACTGCTGGATGTCCCAAATAGGGAATCACACTTTGTACCACCAGGTATGCCACTTTTGGTGATTACAGGTGTGTTTTATAATGTTTGGCATTAGTGTCCTTACAGTACTTCATTGCTGTGTTTGACAGTAGTTTCCACGGCTGAGAATCCTGAGGTTTATCCTGCTGAAAGCATTCCTGTGGTGACACCAAGAGTGTCATCTAAGATGGACGCTGTTGTTGAAGAGATTGTGGTGCAGAAAGAGGACATGAGGCTTCCCAAGTCAGCTGTTTGGGAGGTGAAACAGTCATTTAGAGAACGAAGCGATGACTGGTTTCTTCTTTTGGATGTTGTTGCCAAAGAAGCAGCCTACGTCTCTCCAGGTACCAACTGTCATCAGATGTCTTTACTTCAGACCAAAAGCATTTCACAGTTGAGACAGGATTAAAATGTCTGTCCTTACCTTTAGCTGAAGTCCATAACTTTTTTTTTATACATTTATATAAATCTGCCACAACACATATTAATATATTTCTTTTTTATTTCATTTGTTTGTTTGTTTTTGACATAAGTTGCGGTCATTGAGCCTATTGTTGCTACCAGTGGACTAAAGGTCATCTTGGATGATGAAAAGCCCCCTGTGAAAATGGTAGCGAATGAACCTCCACGGCAGGTGGATGATGACTGGTTTGCGCTGCTAGATGTTGCACCAAAATCAGCAGGTATTTATTGTGTGGATTTTGCGATAAGTTGGAATCGGATAGAAATGAAGGCGATGTTGAAAATGAGGGCCATGTGTGTATATTCTTCATTAGTAACTGAACAACGTGTCCTTCCCGACGTACAACCAGCAAAAGAGTTTTATCCGAAAGAGCAGAAATTACAGCAGAGAATCACGGTAGAGACTGAGACATGGAAGCAAGGCAAAGTATTAGAATCCCTTCCCGGAGTGAGAGAAGTAGAGGATGATTGGTATATTCTTCTCGATGTGGCCTCAGAGAAATCAGGTAGAAGTTGATCGCTTTACTTCACTTATACATACAGTTTTAACATGCTTTTCATCACCTGTTATGTGCTCCAATGTGATATGACTGCTTTTTCCCCAAAATAATATATTACTGTCTGTCTGTTAGTACCTGGGTCTCCTGAGAAGACCCAGTACCCAGCAGAGGTGAGAGCCCCGGGGGCTGTTGCCAAATCAAGGATTACTATTTCCGAGCCAAGACCGGAGTTTGGGAAGCAGATCCTGCAGGAAAGACGTCCCCTCATGTACACACTTGCTGATGATGATGATGATTGGTTTGTTCTGCTAGATCTTGCTCCTAAAGCGTCAGGTATTTGTTTCTATTCGCCTGTGTGTTCTGCAACGGTTTTCTTTGCCCCACGCTTCTGCAGCTTGATGAAAGGATGTGCCGAAGTCACTTTATGCCAGAGTGTGTCTGCAGATGGCAGTGTACATTCATTCTCAGTCCACGGCCTCCCAACGTTTTCACAGGCTTGAAGCTTCTTATTAATGTCAACACTTCACCAGCTGACCCACTCAAAGCTTTGTCAGCCCCCACAGCCTAACATCATCTGCTTTCACATCTATCAGTTTGCAGAGCTAATCTGCTTTTGCTGTCACTCCAACTTGCGGAGTTTTAATCCACATCTCACCTTGTTCTTTGAAGAGGGGCTAAACTGCAGCATACAGGTATAGTATTCTTCTGCAAGGGTGCGCTTATCTAAAAACTATAAAGGCTGGAGACTGTAAGTATGATGTGGCTTATTGCATTTTTGCCTTTATGTTTCATCCAGCTTGTGTGTGACACATCCCTCGCTGATGTTACTATGAGACATGTTCTAGTTTACTCATATTTACATTTTTTCCTGTATTTCTGTCTAGTGCCGAGCACACAGAGAGGCACACGTCCTGTCAGTGCTCCGGTCTTCTCTCAGGCCGCCCTGGCAGAAGCAGGCATCCCGATGGCCCCTTTTGAACAGCCTCAGACTTCCACTCCCATCAGGACCACCCGCAAGGAGGAGAGAAAGCTGGAGGTCACAGTGGAAGCTGTGGAACCCTCAAAAATAGAGTCTGTGGCTGAAGTCAAGGTAGTTATCACAGCTTTTCATGTTTCATGTTAAATCTGTTAAAATGTAATAATTTGTTCTGGAATAATGTCTAGATCTTAACCGAATACTCCATCAAGTACATATTAAGCTATCATTTCTAAAGGCAGCTATACCACACGTGTGTCTTGATACTAAAATATTGAGCAGAGTGTCAACTGTGTCTCTCTTGCTGCTGTAGACAGCAGTTTGGAGAGACGAACAAGAACCATACTCCTCACTGGTATCCACTATTAATGGGGACACTCAGGTTAGTGTCAGACACGGGACTCTTGCCTGTCAGCCCACAGTGGCCAGTTTCTCTGCTCTGGTCAGAATGTAAGTGTTAAAGCCAGCTCAGGATGCTGACGTGTCCCTCTCTCCTCCCCGTGGTAGCACGAGTCTGAGACGAGCACGGAGGTGGTTCTGTTGCGGAAGGTCAGAGTTTTAGCCTTGTTTTTGTTAGTAGTCATATCTCTGGCCCCATTCTGCTGGTCTCAGTCTTTCTCAAACAAAACGAGCTTCTAATTTCACCCTCTTCTCATATTGTGCTTCCATATAGCCTAAGTCTTAAATGAAAAATCCTCAACAGGTTCGATGAACTAGAATATTTAAAAGTGAATATATGATCAGTATATCAGGCTATGCTTGCTTTACTGTATATTTTTTCACATTTATGAAAGATTATAGAAGGCAACCATTTCTTCTCATTGCTTGCTAAAATCTGGAATGCACACGTGCATGTTTATAGAGTAAATGCTCAGTTGCATGACGGTCACTATTTTACCACGTCTGTCACTCGACTTTTCTTTCTTTATTACAAAAATAAACATCTTCCTTGCCTTACCGTGTACTAAATATGCATGCAGACACTGTACTGTGTAACAATTTAGATACGATTGTGTTATGCATGTCCATGGTGTGGCAGTTAAATGCCAACACACAGGGAAACTGACACAGACCCACACTCTTTTTGTTCTCTTCATTTTTCACAGAAAAGAAAGAAAATTGAGGCTGACTCAATTTATATCAGACATAGCCTTTTAATGTTGGAGGTTTGTATCTTTTTTGGAGACGTCGTTCTCCAAATACTTGTTTGCAGTTTCTTTCTCTTTGGCGCAACGACCTCTGTTCGTAACACCACGCTTCTGTATGGCATGCTGCACTTGTTATGCTTCAGCGCACAACAAGTGCATAACTAATGCAAATAACTGGCTTTACATTACATTGTGTGTGGCATTGCAACTCTGTTCCAAGGAGAATGCTGTTGGATATTGAATATGGAACAGCAGCCCTGTCACAGGCCTGAGTAGCCACAGGAAAGAAGAGTTTGTGTTTCAACCAGAACTCATTAGCAGATCCGTTTCTGTTTCCCCACAACACCAGTATTCTCCTGTTTCTGCTTTCTCTCACTTTTTTCTAAGCTGCGAATTGTCTTTTAGCAGTTTGCACAATCAAATCTTGGCCATTGATAACTATTTTTTTTGCTGCGGTGTATTAAATGAATGATGTTGGTAACACACTTCTCATTAAGTTGCTCTTCAGCACCACAGTAAGGCAACACTTAACAAGGACTTGACTGCTGCCTGCGGTATGATTGGTGTAAAGTTCCCCAATATGGTTATGAACAATGATCCATTTGGTGTTAAATGTTGCCAGATGAGTGCTGCTACAGTTGCTTTTGTTGATTTGAGCAAATATACAGTTTTTCATTTGTACCAAGACGTCATGTTTCACATATTACCTCATCTGCTGTGATTTCTCTGCTGCTGTTTGATTTGCATCTGGTTTTTACTACATGTTGAGCCTAATCGCTCACTAATGTTGTGCTTTATAGTGCATATCTCCTCTCCACACACCGTAATCATCTTAAATGAATCACTGACTCTGAATCTTTCGAATATGTCTTTTTAAGTAAAAAAAAAAAAAAAATCAGGTCTCTAAATCGTTCTGAAACAGAGTCACTGATCACGTATGGACAATCAACATAGAATGGCCACATACATGAATGACCCCTCTAATTTGTTATCAGTTTAACCTGCTTCTGCTTGTTGATCTAACTTGCAGCAGATCGCATCAGGTTGGAAAGAAATTCTTCTGACCTGGCTTCTCTTGTTTATCTCTCCCAATTTTGAATTTTCTTCATCTCCTCTCCCCCTCCACCAATGTTTCCATAATATTTTTACCTCCTCCCCCCCTCCTTCCCATCCAATCTGCACAAACTCTTCCACCTCCTTGCTCTGAACAGGACTTTGATAAGCCTAATGAGGACCTGGTGAAACATCACGCTAACATCAGCGAGCTGAAGAGAACCTTCATGGAAGCTGTCCCAGAGTCGAAGCCCAGCGAATGGGACAAACGTCTGTCCACACACTCTCCTTTCCGCAGCCTGGGCATCAATGGTCAGCCGCTGTCTGGCGCAGACGGGGTAAGTGCACTGCTGAGGCTACTCTGATGCCATGAAATATCAAAGTTCTTCGTTATGTGTCTCTGGGATGATTGGACTTAATTAAAAACATGTCCGTGCTAACGTTACCGTATCTTTAATGGAACAGTGACTGAAGTTTTTGCACATGTGACCTGAGGATCTGGATTCTGTTTTTACATGACTTGTATATGATAACAGAATTGAGTGTGCATGTGAGTACTGATTGCAGGGAATGGGATGTGCTGTGCAACACATGCATGTGATGAATGCAGAAGAACTCAGTATGCCAGTGCTGCATATTTGGTATTTCACAGTTTATTGATGTGGGGCGAGGCAACATTTGGACATGTTGCCTGATCTTCTCTGCATTTGATGCATTTGGAAAGCGACCCGTTGCATGACTGACAGACCTGACATTGAACTCTCCACCGCATGACTACAAATGATTTGGACGACTTATTTTTTGCATGCTGTGTGCAGCCCTTAACCTTTCCCCCTCTCTGCTGTCCCTTTTTCAGTCCTGAGCTATCTTTGCTCTCATAATACATGTCGCCTTGAACATGCTTCACTCCCAATGCTGTACTCTTTTGTTTGCTTGTCTTCATGTGGAGACCTCATTCACAGTTGTATCGGCAGCCCAGCTCTGACTGTAGCAGATCACGTAATGAGCCATCATCAGAAGGATGTTTCCAAAAATCTACAGTAAATCAGAAAAATCGCACATTGTCAGAGATGCAGAGAGATCAGAGTTAATTTGATGTGATAAGTGATCTGTAAGTGTTTAAAGGGACATTTACATTTAAAGGGTGCAGCTGTTGTTGCAGGAGCATCGAGGGCCTAAAACAGTATACCAATTAAAACTGTGCTGTAGTTGATCATGCAGATCATTCACCCTCAAACTCAGGTTCAAAGACCATCAGTGAGACAGGTCTAACTTATTTTGTTTGAAAAGAGTATTGTTTCCTACATTTTCTGTGAATCAATCATGGAGGAAAATCCATCTTAAACACTGTTAATAGGATGCAATTGTGGATGAATTTATCTCTATTTAGAACAAAGTAATTGCATGAAAAAGCAAAACAAACGCATGTCAATGATATTTCCATGTCCCAGAAAAGCATTACTGTAATTTTGACTCAAAATTACAGCTTTTGTCATGCTGGTATATCTCTAAACTCTACTAATGAGTCAGTTATTGAACCACATTTTGGAAAAAAAAAAAAGAAAAGCAAAAAACCAAAGTAGAACATTTTCAGTCATTGCAAACACTTCAATATTCCTCCCTCTCATCTCTCTTCCCCCTCCTTCCCCCCCTCTTCAGTTTGTCACCCGCCTCCCACGCGGCCCCCTGCTAGACTTCTACTCCAAACGCAGCTGAGGGGCCGTCTTGACCCGGCGGAACCCCCCACACACAGGTGTGAGTGTGAGCCGTGGAGACCGCACCTCTTCATCTGTTGTAGCATCTCTCTCTTCCTTCCTTCCTTCGCCTCCTCTTCAACATCCCTGAAACATTCCTCATCTTTCATCCACTCTGCTCCACCTGAGAAGCCACTCGTCTTCTTTTTCCTGGAATCTTTAGAAACAAGATTTACTTCCCATGATTCCATCTGCAGCACAGTTGACTCAAAGCTGTTCTCGACAGACTCTTTCCGACAACAGAATCCACTGCATTTTGCATTTCCTCTGGTGTCTTTTTGACTTTAAATCAACTCATCAATCGGTGATCAAAGACTGTTGACTTTCATGCCGACTTCATCCACATTGTCACTTTGAGCCTGGTTTTATACACATTTTAGTGCATTTTTATCACCCAAAGATGCTGTTTTTGAGATCTGATCACTGTGTCATGGTATTTAAATCCAGAATTATCTCCTTTTGGCCACCTGAAGCGAGCAGCAGCAAATAAACCTTCTGCTGGGAGGTTTCCTAATATTCGTTCAGTTGTATTGTGACCCTGGAGGCAGCTCTACTCTTACTAATCTTTGACCTACACAGTATTTGGTGCTTAGCAAGATTCCTTGTTGCATGACATTTTACAGTTTTGACCAAAGAATAAAAATCCTTCCATACATACCTGATATGATTGTTCTTTTCACACTATCTTACGTTTTGCATCAGTTTTTGTGTAGTCGTTACTCAGGAATTTACACTGGTCAACTGCAAAACGGCAATTAAAATCTAAAGAACATTCATGGCTACACACAGATAGAGCTGAACCCCCAAGATTCATTGCCTCAAAATGACTCCATGCAACCACACAGAAGACTGTGCATCAGGGTGGTAGTCTCATTAGCTGACACTAACGTGCATTCCAGGCCCAGGAACACATGCGTACATCTGACTGAGACACCCTCACCTACCCATCATCATCTCATGACTCTGTTGTGTCTCTTTTAGAGCGTGTGCATTAGTCTTTTTTGCAATGGTTCAGAGACAGCACACGAGGAAGCCGACAGCAGTTTGGGCGTTTCGTGCGTGCCGAGCTCGACTGCGAGCCAGCAGAACCAGCCTGGTTGTGTTAAAGTCCACCATGCAGGTGCTCCAGTTGCAGAGGACTCATGCGAGGAGGAGGTTGTAGTGTCCAAGACCTTGGTGGTGCCGGTCGTGGAGGTGGAGAGGGCGCAGCTGCCTCCCTCCCCTCACCCTGGCTGTAGAGCTTTAGATGAGACCCAGAAGGACGGAGGATCATATCCCGAAGTGTCGGAGGGCTCCGGGAGGATAATCGGACCACCTTCTGCTGCGTATTTCAAGAGCGATGGTCCTCAGGTCATACGCTGCTTCCAGGTAGCCTGAGCCCCTCTGGGTGCTGCTGATTCTGTCTTTGCTCGGCCTCTGCATGATTTCAAGGCTGCCACACTTGCTCACTCCTTTGCAGCACCATTTCAGATCAAAACAAGCGAAACTATTAAGGAAGTACAATCACTGTGGATCGTGCTAGGCTGATGTGTGATAAAAGTGGCTGCTGCAGAGGTGTTGCACAGTGGTGTACACAGCTCTCACTCTGGAGATGGGTTGCTCTGACATTCAGTTTTCTCCTCCACAAGACATATTCACTTTCTCACAGACACTCTTATTTCCCCCTTTCTTGTCCAGCACTTGGTGGTGGGGGAGAGGAAATAAAGAGGTGATTTTTTTTCTATGCTTCCAACAATCATAACGGAAATCAAGAAGCGCCGTTGCATTGATCAAAATCCAAAAAAAGCAACGGCTAACAGGAAATGCATGGTGGTGAGGGATAGGTCATTGCAGTGAGCTTTCTGGTTCAATAGCTGCTTATGGGGCTATGCTCCCATCCACAGCCCCCTCTGGTGCAGACCCAGAGACTCACCATCACAGCAGAGTCCAACTCCTTACCCAGTGGCACCACCACCACCACCACCACAGAGGTCCCTGTTGTACCCACCAAGACCATCATCTATGAGTCTTCCAAGGTAGGGGCTCCGGCACCTGCTCAGCCCAGATCTGAGAAACCCTGAGCGCAGAGACAGCAGGTCTGGGACGACCAGGCCCCGAGGCTCCAGGCTGAACATGATGCACGCCGCCTGGACTGGTGCGAACTGACGGCCACGTTTTATACGCAAACATTAAATAGATTGTTTTTATTGGCAGGCGTCCGATGAAGGGACAGAAAAAGACAGCACGACTGAGTCCAGCTCCACGAGCGTTACTTCGGAGACCACCACTGGCACCGCCATCACAACAACCACCACCCACATCTCAAAGGTGAGAGGTCAACTTTGAGAGGATGAACACTCATCATGGTTGATTTCATCCTCCACTCAGGGTCTGAATATTTATGTTTTTTTACAGGGAATAGTGGACCTAAAATATGAAATGTGCCTTCTTGGTTTGTTTCTTTCTCTTGTTTTGAAAATGACCACATGTTTTTGATCTGTCAGGTTGTGAAAAGTGGCTCTACGGAGACTCGCGTGGAGAAGAGAATTGTCATAACTGCAGACTCTGACACCAACCAAGACAAGGTAAAAGTTGGACTGCAGGAGTGTTTCCTGATGAGAGGAGCAGCGTTATTAGTCCAAGACTAATGCAGGTGCACATTTGTCTGTCTTACAGGGGAAAGATGGCGGATCATCAGCTTTGTAAATGTCTTACCGACCTGATTTATTGGTTTCAGTCACCACCTTCAGTCAGTGCAGGTTTCAGCACAGGGGACCAGCTCAGTCTAGACACACACACACACACACACACACACACACACAAACACACACACACACACACACACACACACACTTAAAAGTACACACCTGCTCTGCAAACCATACGTCACTGAGTAGATGACCTTAGTTTATCCCGTCTTGAGTTTCTTATTTTCTGTTTCGGTCTGTATGTAGAGGAGGGCTTCCGTTTGGTCAAATGTAACCACCCAGGTGTTTAAACTTTAGCAAATACAATTTTAGTTGAAAACAGCATTTTCAGTTGAGTGATCTGTTATATTTGATTTGAAACGCTTTTATTTTCCTAGTGGTTTTTACATCATTCTAATTCTTTTTACACAGTCTGCCCTTGTTTAGACATCGTTTATCAGCATGTATCATTTGGTGCTGCTAGGGGAACGTTGAGACTGCATTCGAGGGGAAACTGTTCATGAACTGACATACCTCACATCATGTGAACAAAAAATTCTGTGCTTCTATTTGGACAGCTTTGTTCACTGCTCAGGTACAATAGCAGAAGGAACGAAAGTGTTTCTTCCCTGACCAGCTCAGAACACATTGTAAAGTTTGAATCAAAATGGATCTATTTTATAGAATTGATGCTTTTATAGTATTTGTACAAATTTGAAGTTTTTAAGTTATTCATATCCATCTGCACAGAAGGCTGTAGGTCACCACTGTTGTTTACAGAGTGTTTGAGGTCTGCGCTCGGACCCTAAATCGTTCTCGTTGGTCTCCTCTTGAAGTCCATCAAGATGAGAGTTCACGTTGAGCACCACAGCAGAGCGCGTCACTCAGGCCGCCACCTTCGTTCAGTAGCATTGTAGTCGTGATGGCTTTGAATATATTTGGTCAATTAATTTTTCCAAGTTTTTGGTCTGTTTATCTCAGGTTTAATGTTCTTTAAGACTACAGACCTCCATGATTGTATGAGGAACACATGTATATCCACCCATTTTCAATGTACATTTCTCTTCATGCAGTTCATCACAGTAAACGTGTAAGCGTGTAAGATGGAAAGGCAGCTGTCCCAGTATATGTGGCTTTTCTCTCATAGGCGCA
Organism: Arothron firmamentum; assembly: GCA_016586285.1. Classification (NCBI taxonomy): domain Eukaryota; kingdom Metazoa; phylum Chordata; class Actinopteri; order Tetraodontiformes; family Tetraodontidae; genus Arothron; species Arothron firmamentum. The sequence continues at coordinate 99,099 of BJFM01001023.1, forward strand.
CAATTCTTTTTTTTACATGTTCTACTATATAGTAATTTATTTGTATAGTAGGAACTGTCTCATGTGATTTGCAGTACTGTGATGTTCCAACACGTGCAGTGTCCCAGGCTCCCACTAGTGATGTCACACTTAAATATTCCATCCACCTTCAGCTGATTTTGTAAAGCTTTCTATCCCAAGTAGAGTGCTATCTGCATTTTCCTTAGAAGTTTGAAATCTATAAATCTCTTTTTTAGGTAGCATGTTTCCTTAGCTGACTTTTTTTAATCCCCAAACGAAGCCATCGTTATTGTAGCTTTATGGAAGAAAAAAAAACAAAAAAAACACAGAAACCTCTCCTGCAAGGAAATGTAGAATTTCACATGGAAATAGTTTTTAGACCATGGAAACCTTTGTTGCTTTGTGACTTGATCCCTGTCTTTTTATGTAAACAATAAACCATGCATTATTTTGCATTCTGGTCCTCTGTGTGATGCAGAAGCACAAAAGAAATCTTGGTAGGAAATAAATATTTAATGCATTCACTTATTCCACAGTACATATTGCTGTTGATTGTTCAGAACTAAACCTATCACATCTGCATTTCAACACCAACAACACAAAAATTATCCTTGAGTTCCAACATGCCTTCACCTCCCAATTCTTTATTTCCTGAATTGCACCTGACTAATTTTAAACACACCACTTAAAAAAAAAAAAAATTAAAAGAAAAAAAAACCAAATAGGGATAACCAAAGAACTATTCTGCAACAGGTTAAAGATGCCATGGTCGGTAAGTTGAAACCTGTGTGATGTAGCAACATTTGCTTTTAATGTTTATAAAGAAGCCAAAACTGGATTTAACACCTTCAGATTAACCAGTGAACACTAATTATGATGCTCTGAAAACATGGAGAACTGTGGATTTGCAATCAATAACTGAATTACGCAAACAAGTAGTCACTAAAATCAGAGGGATTTAGCGGATTGACTTCACGGGGCTCTTGAGACTCGATGCAGCCTGAAGTTGGAGTTGATAAGCCATAGGGTGAATTTTAAAACCATATAACCTGAAATAAAAACAATTTTTTGTTTCAGAAGTGTTAAAATGCAACAAAAAAAGATGCTAGTTGTGCTTACTAGTGTCAGTTTAACACACCTGGGCACAAACTGGTTGGCTGGGCGCTTGGAGCGATACTCAGGGTGCACCATGAACAGCATGTGGGGGAAACCTGTCCCAAAATATGCTCCATCTGTGTGGTGATGTCTGGATAACTTTGGGGTGTAAACATCCATGCATTTTGGACAATAAAGCTTCACCATAGCTTCTCCAGGGATGTCCGACAAGCCTACACAGAAAAGGACCTCACTGAGGTCAAGTGTGTCTTCATAAACGTGTGAGAATCCTCAATGTGACATATCGAGGAAAAAGGCCCGGAAATTCAAAATACCAAACTTGCCTATAGGAAGCGTGGACTGATTCTCACAATAAACTCTGGGACAGCACCCAAAATCACCTTGCTGATACTTTTCAAGCTACAGAGAGCAAATTCACAAAATGATCGATTCTCATGATGATTACTTAATATTTGATAATAAGAAATTTGTGTTACCATCTGTGCAATGCCTCTGTTTGTCAGGATGTAACGTGCGTGTATGAGCCCATAAAGCATCTCTGCTGCTTGTTCTATCAGGTCACTCTGGTTGGGGTTATCTTCAAGTTCCTCATCTGTCAAATCAAAATAATTAGTCACATCTGTAATGATTTAGACAAAAGCACAAAAATCATCGGTTTTTTGCCAGTTAGACTTGGTCTTGAACAGACCACACTTTGGCATAAATCCACTCATCTGTAAACTTAATTAAAAGCTTCTGAAACCAATAAAATGGCTGTAACTCCAAATGATAAATACCAACTGACTGTAAAATACTGATTTCGTTTATATCACGTGCATAATTTCACCTGGCTCCAGGTCAAGAATCATGTCCAAAGCTTGGCGATAGTGAGGCACCTGCTCATTCAGGCCTGTCAGGTTAAACTTGTCCTGTATGTAGTCTTCATCAACCTGTAACACAAGTTAGAAGACGATAAACAACTACTAATAGCATTTAATTAAGGCTTTGGCATGCTGCCAGAGATTCCAATGTGGAAGCATTACATAAGCACTTAAAAGGATTACACAGATGCTGCTGCTAATGAAGAAGGCAAGGAGTTATATTTAGAATCAGGTTGTCTGAGTGCTCTCCAACGGCAACAGACACAACAGCAGGTTATACATCTAGGCCTAGTTTTTATATTTACTGAACACTTAAGCATGTTAGGATGAGAAAGGCTCGTGACGTCCAACAGAGTAAGTATGTAAATCACTAAAAATAAATACATAAAAAAAATCAAGCCATTACATAATAAACCCCATACAAATATCTATAATTTACCTGGGAAAGTATATAATACGATTACAATAATGAAAGGAATTGGGTACTTTAATGCTTTCACTTTTATGCAGCGTGAAACGGGACTAACCTCACAGAACAACTCATTGCCCCTCAGACCACAAAACCAGGATATCCAGGACACTTCCTCTGAGCTGCTCATGGTCCTGCCAACCACAACAAAGCTGCACCGTGAGTTATTGTACATAAAAAATGCTAGGTTGACAGCGAAGATTCCTCAACCCTTTTCAAAAACTTTGAACAATTTTTTTTTTTACCATATAACATTTTATTGCTCTTTTTGAGTTCTCTGCTAGCTGTCGAGTATGCGGCAGCTAATTCAATGGATAAAATTAACATAACCCTAGATAATGTAGAAATTACTCATTGTAACTGAGTTGTTATTTGTGGGTATATCTTTCATTCCTATTGGTTATTTTGTATAGAGACGCATCTTTACTCACCCTTTTCTATAAAAGTAAAGACATCAACATCTAAGCTAAGCTAATGTGTCCTCTCCAGATGACAAACTACTTCCGGTAAACACTACTTCTTCTCTTGTAAAATAGCGTTGCGTAAACCGAAATCGAGGTATTTTGCTGCCACCCGCTGGATATGAATGCTATTACACTTTTTAAATACTTGGCTGTACCTCTGTAACCTGAAGACCTCCAGGCGTGACTGTTGACTGTGTCACGTGCTTGTATCACGTTTAGGAAATTAAATATTCAGAGATAAATAGGAAATCTAGTTAGTTAAGTTATTCCTTAACTCTGAGTCACACAGAAGTTGTATATTTAGTGAGTGTTTAAATCATCTTGTCAAATCCTATTGTGCTTAACTACAACAGAATGAATTTAAGATTATCCTCCTTTTAACCACTGTTGACAGGAGGGAAAAAGTGATAATATATTTTCTTTAGCAAATAAGCCCCATTCAGTGTGCTTAAAAGCAGTTCATTGCATTTATCAGTGTAAAGGTGTGTTTTGTGCCATTGACTTCAGAAGAATGAAATTCACCATGTTTTAATGTTTATTTAATTAAAAATTAGGAGAATTGCACTTTTTTTTTTAGTTTGTGCTTGTACACGGTCATATCTTTTGTGTGATTTGAGTCACACTCAGGGCAGGTCTGAAAAGGTTTTGCGACATGGTGGACCCACATTTTCTGGCTTCTGCTCCTTCCCCATACCTTCAAACATCAGGATCCTTTAGTGAAGAAAACAGCAAGTCATAAAGTTAAACAATATGAAACATTGACACCTGGGATAGGCTCCAGCAGACCCCTGCAGCCCAAGGGTGGATAAAGCAGATATAGAAAATGGATGGATGGATGGACATTTCTCTTTCTCACTTTCCAGATGAATTTATTCATTCATTTATTATTACTAGCAACCCAAAGCCTCTTTAAAGCTGCTGGTATTTGTACTCACAGTTTAAGAATTGCATTTCTTTTTCCCAGCATCATATTTAGGAAGTCATGGTAGCTGATCGTGTCTTTGGATGCCTCACCAGTCACCTCCGACATCATCCTTTTCAATTCTAGGTGAGTCTTGGGCTGTCCCAGTTTTTCCAGCATCTGTTTTAAACCCATTATATCTAAAACAGTACAAAGGATGTTTGTGTTTCTAACCTGGGAAGGCAGCTTCTTTGTCAGTCACTGAAGGTGGAATTTTTAACAGTAGTTGTCTCTAAAAATAGTTTAGTTGCTAAAAATAAGATTTGTACAAGTGTACCTATGTCTCCTTTATCATTGAGATCAAACTCCATGTATTTTTCTGCAACACAGAGAAATGTGATTATAAAAAATCTGCCTGAGTCCCAGAAGCAAAACGAAGCACTCACTTTTAAACATCTCAAGTTTGGAGCCAAGGTCCTCCTCTTCTGCATATTGAGAATCTGAGAGATAAGCCTAGGAGAATAAAAAGTAGTATAGACTGCATTAAAAGCATATTTTGTTTTTAAAAATTTACAGTAAACCTTTGGAGCTTCACCTCATTGACAGAGTTCAGTTTCTCTTCCTGGTAATTTTTGAGAAGCCCATAGGCTTTTCCTCCTGCAACAAACAAAATAATGAAATACACAATTTCCAAACTGCTCATTGCCAAAAAAAAGGCTTACTCACAGGAATGGTGAACAAACCTTGAACATTTTTATCCATTTCCAAGCACAACGGCTCACTAACAACACAGAGAATGTGGAAATAAACTGTATTGGTGTGCCTGTCGATCAAATCCTAAAAGGGAAATGAAGTGTCAAAAGTTTCAGTTAGCTTTATTTTGGTTCCTCTGTAAGCCGCAAAACACAGAAGGTCAATGCATTTACCCACAGAGGCTGTCTCATCATTACACCGAGGTGAGAGCAGCACTGACCCATTCAAATGCAGCTAAATTTATAATCAGACTAAAAATATGATGGAATACCCCTTTTCTTCTGGATTCAGTTGATTTATTTAGCACAATTATTTTTGTTTCTGCAGGCAGTCTGCTACCTGACTGCCTCCTCAGTCAGGTATACTTGTAATACCAGTGGTGACCACACGGGTACTCTAGTGGACAAATGAAAAGTGTGTGACCTTTGCTGTCCTGCGGTTGGAGGGAAGGTTTAGGTAGATGCACAGTGAACTGAAAAAACTTCTGCAAACAAACAAAGCAGCACACAAGTCAGTCATATTTTCTTCCTTCAAAGTCAGAGAGACAATGGAACTTTTTCATCTATATTGTCTTGTTGTTATGGTGCTGGTGGCTAAATCAGAGCGCGTGGGTAAGTAAATACAGTACTTACAATTTTCTCTTCATGACTGACTCCTAGACTAAATGTCCTATTTTGTAACTGTTTTATTTAGTGATTGCATCCTTAGATGAAGAGGCACTTCTTCCTTGTGATTCTAAGGTGGAAAGAGACAGATGCCACAGAGTCAGATGGGTTAAATATGCCACCGGTGTCAGATCAATTATTCTTTCCAGGCCTAAAACTCTCACCTTCCCTGATGCTGAACGAGTGGAATTGAAGCCCGATGGAAACAGAAACCATTTTCTTTTTCTGACCAAGCTGCAAAATTCAGATGAGGGCCTATACAGTTGTGAAATCTGGAGTGGTTGGAACTGCATTGATGTCCAAAACACATCTTTGAAAATAAAGGGTAAGATTTGCTGTAACTCTCAACACTCACAAATAAACAGCATGTCTTGCAAAGAAATGTCCCCCTTTCAGAGTGCAAAACCCTGCCGGCAGTGAAGGCGGCACCGGGCGCCTCTGTCAATCTGAGCTGCCCACTGGACGAAACGGCAGCGACCCAGCGAGGAGCCATAGATGTCTCCTGGGTGATGCTGAAAGCAGCAACATCTGTACCGATCACGTCGGAAAGGGCCGAAATCAATGGGTCTTCACTGTCCTTCGGGTCTGTTGGTGAGAAGGATACCAGCTGGTACAGATGCAGTTACAAGCAGGAACAAGCTCAGCGCTGCTATGACATCAATCTACAGGTCCAAGGTCGAGGTCAAGGTCAAGGTCTGAGTCATTGCAAAGTTCAGCTGTTTTTATTTCAAGTCCCAAGGAATAACAAAAGCTTTTATTACTATGACATGTGCACCAGATCTCTCCTCAGGAACTGAGATTAATTCCAGAGAGGAGAAGGAAGAGAATGAGGAGGTGGAGGTGCAGCACAGCAGCAGACCTGTGGTTGCAGCTGTGACTATAGTCCTGCTCGCCATCGCCGTCGCCGTCGCCATGGCTGTTGCACTGGCTGGATTCTTCCTGCACCGCAGGCGCCGCCGCCAGACAGCTTCGCCGCAAGCTCAGAGGCACCTGGCAGGTCTGAAGGCTTATTTAAAGTCGTGCAAAGACACCAAATGGCAGCCTCACTTTCTGCTGTTGTCCCGCAGGAGCAGACTTGGACCTCTACACGAACTGTGAAACCATGGGTGAGCGCAGCCTCACAGGCCACTCTGCTGCTGATGCTCTGCGTTTGTTTTGGGGTTTTTTTATTAACCACTTTAATAATTGTATTCATTTTATTCTCACAGATTGCACAGTCTACAAACATAGCAGTATATACCATGAGATTCCTGCAAACCCAAGTATCTTCGCTAAAATCCTGTAAAAGCATCATATTTTGGGTCATGTCATGAGAGGTGTAACACTGATTTCTGTCCCCCCTTTGCAGCTGGGCATTAATTCCTTCCAAGTTGGAGACAGAGAAGCGTTTCCTCCTGACCTGGTTGACCTGCTTCCTTTTTTCCCCCCAAACTTTCTTTAAACCATGTGAGTGTCTCTTTAAAGAATGCTGGGACTTTTCCTTTATTTCTGTTAGTAATTGAAAATACATTGAGTTTAGGTTAAAACTAAAGTAGTTTAAATTCTAGTTGATGGGCTGTAATAAATGATAAAAACTGTTGGCGGTTTCTTCTTGTGGTGCCTCATTTTCGTCCCGACAGACTTCATAAGTGTGAGCCTGTGAAGAGGAACTCTTTTTTGTTATTTTAGGATACAAAACAGAAGATGAGAAGCCAAGTAATCTTTTCTCACCAGTTCAAGGTCCAACGGTGCATCACCTGCAAACAGAGACAGTTTTCAGGCTTCCTTATTTTCACAAATGTGTACTTCCTCATCCAGTTTCAGTACCGGCTTCTGTGTCCTGCCTTCTGCTCCAGAGCATGTAGATTCCTGCAGCAGCGAGACCCGTGAGCAGAGCAAGGGGAAGAAGGAACCATGCGGACATCCGCAGAGCTAAAAACAGTCAGCTGTTAGGTTTCTGGTTTAGTTCATCTCCCTGGTGATTGCCACAATGACGGGGGCCTCATTCCTCCTACCTCACTTCACCTTGACCTGTTTCAGCCCACGTCCTGGTGTGTTTAGATTTTCCTCTCCTTCTTTTCTATGCCAATTTGTTTAACCTGCTGGACATCTGGTGTCCTCTGTCCTTGTATTTTGACCTTGTGCTACACCAACTGGGCTGATTCTATTGTACAAACCTCCCATTTGTAATGAAACCACCTGTTTATGGTGGGTCCGCTTCATCTCAGCTCTGACCCTGAAGGGGACAGTTTGTCGTGTACTCACTGTTAACGACGTGCCACTTCTTGGAGGCCATCACGATGCCATCGCTGAGCACCACGCAGGTTAAGTCATCCGCTGGTGCCCATGAAGCGGGCAGAACCAGCCTGTTTCTCAGAGTGCCGTTAACCCTCAGCGATGTGTTCTGCCAGCCGCCTGCACCACCTCCCCTCCAGGATAAACTACAGTCACTCTCACACTCTCTGGCACAGGTGAGCACACAGGTGAAGGCAAGGTCATCTTCCCCAGGCTCGGCTCTAACTATATAGACACACATAAGAGGAGATGTGGAAGGTGGGAGGAGCCAGGGCCTGGTTCTGGGTTTGGACCCGTGTTCTCACACTCACCCTCCAGGGTCTGCAGTCTGATCCTGTTGAAGACCCTCTGTTGGTCAGTGGAGTCAGAACACCGGTACTCTGCAGCATGGAGGGCACTGACCTTTCCAATGGCCAGAGACAAGGAGCCTCTGCTCAGCACCTCCCCGCCCACAGCCCACTCCATGCTACCACCCGCGCCAAGAGAGGAAGTGTTGTGACAGGAAAGTGACACTGACTCACCCACTGAGGAAAACACTTCCTCTATACCATCTGAAAGAGAGGCACAGCCATTGACTCTCCGCAGAGCTCTGTTTCCCCTTTTGGGATATTTCCGACCTCCCCCCCCCCCTTTTTTTTTTTTTTTACCTCTTACTGTTGTTGTATGAGTGATGGAGGTTTTCAGCGTCTCATTCTGATATATGCAGCATTTCCATTTTCTCCAATGGTCTGTCAGTTTGGTGCTGATGAACAGTTTAGAGAAGCACTCAGAGGGATTTTCAATGCGAATTCTCTTCCCAGTTAACAGCGTATCATGCTCTGTCCTCCACTGGATATGAATACTTTGGTTAAAACACTGTCTGTGTCCCTGATAGGTGTTTAGGTAACACTGAAGCTCTATGGTGCCATCTGCTGGACTGGCGCTCTCTGTAACTGGTAGATTAAATAAAATAAATTATACAGTTATCCGCTTGATCAACGATATGTTTTGTAAGCAAGATATTTCCCTCACGTTCAACAATGTGAAGCGAAACGCTTGAATTAATCCCATTACTGTGACACCAATATGTGCGCGCATCATTGAGATTCAGATTATTAATCTTCAGGGAACAGTCCTTTAGGAGACCGAATCTGAGCCTGTATGGAGCCATCAGCGAGCCAGCGTTGGCCACAGCAGAAACAGACCCAAACTCCCCCATCACGCTCCAGCTGACAGAGGAGCAGGGTTCGACAGGCGGAACACCACACGGCAAAGTCACCTCATCTCCTCTTAACACAAACTGATCTGCTGGAAGAGACAGCAGAGCATTGTATTTCAATAATTACTGTCAAAATGGCTTTTGACAATAGTAATGGTAGTAAATATCATCATTTCAGAAGTTCCAGCCAAAAGTGTACACTAAATAACAAATTCTTCCACCACCCCCCCCCCCCATAATTACCTGACTTTTGTAGTGCAGCTGCTGTGTGTGTCAGAGAGAAAAGACAGAGTAGCGGTAAAGAAAGAAAAGCCTTTCTCCTCCCTGAAGCCGTCTCCATTGCTGCACTTATTGCTACACCCTCTTCCAATCCCTCTGCAGTAGCTTTTCAAAACACTGTTTCAGGAAATGAACTTGATGCAACTCTTTGTAGTTCAATCTCAGCCCACGAGTGGAACAATGACATACTTGAATTTCTGTAATTTGAACAAGAGTTTAGCCAAAAGGCCTGGGGTGATTTAAACATACACAGTCTTATCTGGCTGTAAGGGAGCCACTGGACAGAAGGCATAATTTTTATTTTGAATTTTATGTTCATTGTAGTCTTGCTTGTTTGCACACAGAATGTTGGACATTTTTAAATAAGAGGCACGCTTCCTGAAGACACCGGCCTAATTCTGGGACGTGCTATGACTGTAAAGGACTTGACCTTAAGCACGACACTAGCCACTCCCCTCAGGTCGGGCAGAGCCGCCTCGCCGTCAGGAAGGCAGAAGCAGAAATCTCTCAGCAAGTACGCGGTGAAGAGAAAGAGCTCCATCTTAGCCACAGTCTCCCCCAGACAGAGCCGCGCTCCACCTCCAAATGGCATGAGGGCGCGGGGGGAGCCTCCTCCTCCTTCCAGGAAGCGCTCTGGAACAGATGGAGAGGGTTAAAAAAAGACGTCATCCAGAATGAACCAAAGAGAATGGTCAGAGAGTCACACCTGGCTTGAAGCTGGACGGGTCTGGCCAAACGGCAGGGTCGTGGTGAGCTCCAAACAGGTTGGGGATGATGATTGTGTTTCTTGGGATGAAGTAACCTGCAACACTAAAGATTCAGGTCCAATCAGTGTTAACGGTTGAGGCTACTGATAAATCAAAGACATCCTGTCGTTGATGAAATGTCTCCTCCTCCTCCTCCTCCTCCTCCCTCCGTCTGACCTGCTGTCTCTGACGGCTTTGTGCGGCACCGCCAGTGGGGCGACCGGCCTAAGCCTGAGAACTTCGTGTACCAGCGAGCACAGGACAGGAAGCCTGTGTCTGTCGCTGTATTTGGGGTAGCGTCCTTCCAGCACCGAGCACAGCTCCTCGTAGACCTTTGTCTGAATCTGTGGGTGAGCGAGAGAGACGATCAGATCCAGTTCAGAGTGTGCATGTTTGTGGTTTTACGGCGAGGGGGGTGGGGGGTGGGGGCAGTCATGCCTCCGGTCTGTGCAAGAGGAAAGCCACAGTCCAGTTCAGCCAGGCCGCGGTGGTCTCGGTTCCCCCGATGAGAAGATCTACAGTTGCCATGTGGACATGCACGTCTGTCAGCACCTGGAGACACTGAGAATTTAGCCCAGGAAAGGTCTCCACATCACCAAGACCTTACAAAGGGACACACACACACACTGCAGTGAGAGATGATGGATCTCACCACTTCGCGATCCTTCTGATGCTTGTCGACGCCTTCGAGGAGTGAACCTGTGATCACATCTGTGCTTTTGTTGTCCTGTGACTGCACCCAGCACAAAACACAGATGCTTTCAGATAAAAAGCAACATTCCCCAGGTATCTAAGGCGTCTCACTCATGGGTCTGATCTGCACCTTGTACTGGTTGAGGTGCTTCCTGATGATCTCATCTCTCTTGGTCACCTCCCTCAGGAGACGAGAAAACACGGGATTGGGGAATTTCTTGCAAAAAACAGACGACACAAGATAAGCTGTCATGTTGCAGCCAGTGTTAGCCTCTCCTCACACTGCACAGTGAAAGAAAAGGTCACTGACTCTGAGCAGAGGGAATGTATCGAGAGCAGAGATCCAAGCGGAGCCCCAGAGAGCAACGATCTCATTCAGACAGCTGTGCAACTGTTGCAGCTCTGAGGAACTTTTGTCGTACTGTAAAACACAAAGAACTGTGTTTTAATCAAGCTCATATAGGCCTGGAAAACAACAAGGATGACAAACACTCACTTCTTTTCCAAAAACCAGAGTGGTGATGACGTTACTGGCGGCCACGGTGAAATCCTCGGACAGATCCACGGCGCCGCCATGATAGTCGATCAACACCTAAAAACGGTTGCATTCAGCCATTTTACTTTCGTCCTGCTGCAGGTCACGTGATCGGATGCTCCTCGTGTGTCACCTTTCTCAGCTGGAGGGCTTGTCTCTCTATCACATCGTGCAACGACTGCTTGCAGCAGCGCTGCAGGGCGCCGTGGACGAGGCGGCGGTGGGCCTTCCACTCCTCGGTGTAGTCCCCCAGGGAGATGGTGCGCCCTCCACCGGACACAATATCAGCTTACAAAAGGTCAGGAAAGATCATAAATGCCATTGTGCGTCACACTGGAGCATTTGTGTGTTAAAATGAGCCATTTTACCAGTGTATGAGACTGATCTCCCAGCAAAGTCAGACCATTTTTTTACAAGTGCCTCTCTTATGATGTCACCGCTGTTGAGAACGACCATGGCTGCAGAAAAACACACACATTTGAGTTTTATGACCTACAGGGGAAAAAAGTCCTTTCTGAATATGCAGTTCTGTGCAATTACTTGTGTTTCCACATTTTAGGCGGTAGATGTTCCCATACCGCTTTGCCAGGTCGGTCAGGTGTATCGGCAGGTGGTCCTGCATCAGCTCCGTCATGTTGCCGATGAGAAAGCGACAGGGAGGACCTGGGATGGACGGAGACGAGGGGCCGCCAAGGAGACCGCAGGGAGACTGCAGCAGGCTGCGTTTCACAGCTGGAAGAGCTGAAAAAGACAAATAAAAGAGGATCAAACACATTCCATTAAGGTCAGTAGAATGCTTTCCAGTCATTACACAAGACTCACTTTTATTGTGGTCTTTCTTAATGCACGTGTCCTTCAGCACCATTAACAGCAGCACTAGCAGGAACGCAGCTCCAACACCAGCCACAAGCACTTCCACTGACATTTTCTGTCTTCTTGCTAATGTCCTATCTCAGAAAGCTGCTCCACACCCTGCTTTCCTCATTTATAGTCCTCTCATGAGCTTTGTAAGTTGTTGATGTTTTGACTAAAACCAAGGACGTCCATGTATGGTATCCACTGAGATTAAGATGGACGTCACCCGCATGTAACATGAAATGGCCCGATAAACAGTGTGAAGGGCACGATAACACATCAGTGCGGCTGAGCATCGACAGAAAACCGTGTGGCTAGTTTATGTTTGATTTAAGCCTATCTGTGAGATAATCAGAGAGACGAGCGTCAGACCCACATTAGCCACATTTATTCCAATACAATGAGACAGTGCATATTTCAATACAGTAGCTGTGAGGTGATGCACCACAACATCAGAGGCACAACGGTAAGAACGTATACAACACGGAGTTAGGAGGAGTTCCCGCTCCGTTGCCGTATTTCCAGAAAAGAAACATACAAATCGAGCTAAGTGTGCTGAAAGTGTAGCTACGTGACAACTGTCAGTTTTAAGGTTGAAGAAGCCGTTGAGGCTGTCGGGAATTTAGCTGTGAGTTGCGGGAGAGAACCTCGATGGTCTGAACTTCATCTCAGTGAAGGGAATGGAGACATCTTTCCCCTTCCAGTCTATCCAGACTATTCCCTGTGAACAAGACCGACAAAAAGAGAGATGAGAGCAATCACTGGTGTGTGTGGGGTCACAGGTCACATCTGCACGGGTCAGCCGTACCTGGTTGTTATGGTTGCTGCCGTAAAGACCGTTGAGGTTGGTCTTGTAGCAGTTCTTGTACCACCAGCCTCCCATGTAAGCCCTGGCACAGTGGATCCCCAGAGGATCAGGGTTCTTGTCCCATGCTGAGAATGGACGACCATTATGGTACCTCATCGAGTCACCTGACAGAGGAAGAGAAAGATGATTTTCCTCCTCTTCTCCAACCCATAATATATGTTCAAGAATTTAAAAAAAAACTAACTGAACATTGACCATCGTTAAGCTTTTTTATTTGTGATTTCTATCATGGGGTGTTTGCACAGCTGCCTAACTAATATTGTCACCTGCAGATCCGGTGTAGTCAGACACTGTGAGAGTGTAGTGCTTCTCCTTTGAGTCGATTGAAAAGTTAGCATAGTGAGCATAAACCGTGTCATTTCCATATCGCATATCCACTCTCAGACTCATGGGGCTGACACTGGTCAGGTTGTAGAGAACGTCGTTTCCTGTAACAGCAAAAAACAACGTTAGATTGATGCATTTACAAAAAAACCCCAAAACAACAACAACAAAAAAAAACCCCATCCATATAAGATTCTGCTGCATCATCTTTACCGAGCCAGAACTCCTCACTGAGGTTTCCGAAGCCGGCGCTGTATTCACTCCAGGTTCTGTAAAAATCCGTCTTCCCATTCAGCCTCCTCTGGAATACCTAGGAACACACATCACAACCTCGTCTGAATTTGTTCTTCCATTTTCCTCCCACTCAAATTTGAGACTGCAGCAGTTTGTCTCACTGTCCAGCCGCCACCATCGGTCTCCATGTCACAGTACACTCGGACCGACCGACCCTCTTTCCCCAGCGGGTAGACGTCCACCTCCCCTGACTCCAGAGCCCCGTTCAGTAGCTCCTGGGAGCAATCAGCAGGGAAAGGGAAACGCAGTTTCCCTGAAGGATAAAAAGAGAAAAATTGAAGTATTATTGAAATACTGATAATTGAATAAAAGTTGTTTGTTTGTTTTCAAAAAGATACCAGTGATGAATTCCGTTGTAACAATAGAGGTGTAGCGTCCTTCTCTCTCTCCCTGAACCAGAACGATGTAACGTGACATCGGCAGCAGGCCTGTCAACTTGTACTCTGTCATGGTTCCATCCAAGATCACCTCCTGATGAAGAAACAGAAAGATCAGAGCATTTCATCCACATCTTCTGTCTATTCTTCGCTACATTGGCCGGTGCAGAAGCTCAGATCTTCACCTTTGTCTCCTCTCCAGCCACCTGGTAGATCAGCCTGTAGCTGTGGTAAACGACGGTGGAGGTTCTCCATGCGATCACGGCGTAGCGGGCACTGACCTCGCTGGCTTTGACCACTGAGGAAGGCACAAGTGTTGAACTGACGCATCTATCTGGTAGAAATGGCTGTTTGCTTTTTTGTTCTCACAGTTAGCCGTGGTGAAGATGGTGGAGACGGCCATGCTCTGGTGACTGTTCTTCTGACTCAGGACCTTGACCGTGTACACGGTGCCTCTTTGCAGGCCTCTCAGCTGGTGTTCCACCGAGTTTCCAGCCAACATCACAGTCACGGTCACATTAGGAACTGTGGTAAAAAAGGAAGGTTCATCAGACTCGGCTCATCCATTCACGTGTTTTATTTACTTCGTTGCTCCGCTCACTCTTGGAGGACTCATAGCTGATGATGAAGCGATCCACTTTGCCCAAACTGGGTGTCCATTGCAGCAGAGCTTTGGTGTCTGTCACGTTGACGACTCTCAGATGTGTTGGAGGGGCGGGTACTGCCGAGAGGAGGAACACTAGGCTAAATCGTGCTGTAGCTACGTCAGCTTCTGCAGACTCTTGAACCACAACCTCACCAACACTTTCTGAGTAAACGCTGGCTGTGGCACAACCTGCGCCACACAACTCCGGGCCCAGCTCCACTGCAAACTCATGAGCGTACCTGTGGTTATGATGGAGGTAAGGGCATCACTCAGAGCTCTGCCTTGTGTAGCCATGACAGAGATGATGTAGGAGGTTCCAGCAGATAATTTGGTGAGAACCACATGAGACTGCTGAGAGCTCACGCTCACAAACTGGTACTCCCCTAAGCACCACAGGTAGACAGAGCAATTAGTGCACGTTGTTTGAACAGTTATTGAGTGTTTGGTACCTAAGGTAACGTCAGCATTCTGGCAGACCTGTGACGATGTTGGTGTATGTGATCCTGAAGGCTGCATACGTGGTCTTTGGTTTGGACCAGGAAACACTGAGAGATGATTCTGTCACGTTGCTGAAAACCATCTCTGTGGCTGGTTCTGGACCTGGAGGGAGAAGAGCGTGCTGATTCCACTGCTGACCTATGGTGGAGAAGAGCGACAGACGTTACCTGTGACTGCAGTTACTCTGTGGCTCTTTGACCTCCTCTGCGCGGCGCTGCCGTAGATTTGCAGGACATAGGCAGTGTTTGGCCGGAGGTTGCTGAACTCCACAGAGCGTACGTTTCCAGGGATCACCATGGAGATTCTCTTGGTTTCGGCTTTGCCTCTTGACCCAGACCCGAGAGTTGTGTTGCTGCTTTCAGTCGGTAGCTGGACTCTAGCTGTCGTGTTCTTTACTGTGTAAGTCTTAACTTCTTCGAGAGTCTCCTCCTCAAACTCCTCATGGTCGATCTGGGTACCTTCGGTCAAAGATTCTGTTCTGATCAAAGTGAAGTTCTTGAACATCCCCTGTGGTGCTGACCACATGAGAGTAAAGCTGTAGGAAGAGATGTTAGCAATCTTCACCGAACCTAGCCCGGATCCACCCACAACCCTCGCGCTCCCAGAGCCATGAACCGTAGCTTTGTCCTGACCTACACTTGATGTTGATACAACTGTAGCATTAACTGCATTCTGACTCTTCTGGGGAACTTTGTCTTCTGCGTCTTTCACAGTTTTGTTAGCTTCTGGGTTCTTATTCTCAGTGGATTGTGAAGTTGTGGCTTCTACTTTGATCTTCTTGACATTTTTCTGGCCGGCTGATTGAATAGCACTCTTCTCAGCCAGAGTGGACCGTTCCAAAGACTCCTTCTCTACTTTGGTTTTATCAGCTCCAACACTTTTGGACAAGGTGGTCACAGTCTTTGAGGAACCACTAGACGTCTTCACACTGCTCTGGGTTGCATTTGTTTGAGGTTCGTCTTTTAATTGTTCAGAGCTGGAGTGTGTCTTGCTGGTAGTTCCATCCCTGACAAGTTTGACTTCAGGTTTTTGTGCCTTTTTAGAAGCTGCCACTGTTTTTTCTTTGCGGGATTCCTCTTGGCTGGCTCTGTCATGCTTCAAATGTTGTTGAGTAGCAGTTGGGCGAGTGGTCTTTGTTGTGCCAGAAGAGTCTTTAGTAGGTGTTTTCTTCGTGGAACCTTCCTGTTTTGATTGTGTTTTAAGGTTCACTTTAGCATCAGTACCCACTTTTGGTTTAGTGTCTGCCTCTTTGCTCTCAGGAGTCTTCTTCTCCTCTTTCCCTGGTGAGAGAGTGCTCGCTCCTTCAGTAACCTTCTTCTGCTCCTTCCCCTGGGTTAGAATGCTCTCTCCTTTGGTAACTTTCTCCTGGATGCTGCTTTTGTCTTTTTCTCCTTGCACCACCACCGTCTCTGCTGCTGGTTTGGCCTTTCCTTTGACAGCTTCTGCAACAGCAGTAGTACAGATTCCAGTTTAAGGACTAAATTCAAATGACTTTGTCCCATTTTTTTTCCACACTTACTTTTCATACACTCAGCTCCTTGCACACACTTGCTGCAGTCTGGACCCGTGAACCCGTCCTGGCAGAAGCATTTCCCCTTCAGGCATTCCCCGTTTCCACTACAGTCGTTTGGACAGTTGGCGGAACACGGACCTGCGAAACAACAACTTATTAAAGGAGCGTGTTACAAGTTGGACCAGAGAGAAGCAGAATGTCCTACAGTTATCCTTGAAGGAGGACATCTCTCTTTCCAAACGGGCCACACGCTCCTTCAGGGCGGTCATCTCAGTGTCGCACCCCCCTGAACAGCCACCAGGCAGCAAGCTGATCTTATGGGTCATCACCAGTGGGGCTCCGGGCTTCAGTTTCAGCTCCTGCTCCTTGCTGCTGCCCGACTCGCAGCCGTCACCGATGACCACCTGGATCGGTTGTGCTGCGGCTGGCTTTTCTTTGGGAGCAGTGGCTTTGCTTACAGCTGTTTGGTTGGCGGACGCTCCCGCAGAACCTCCAGCTGTTGTGTTCTTCGTTGGAACAGCCGCAACTGCTGCCGCCTTCTTCGCGTCACTGCCGGAGGGAGCTTTATCCACAACAGTCTGATTCACCGAGGGTGCCGGCTTGTTTTTGGCGGTTTTGTGGCTGCTGGCAGGTCCTGTCTTTGGGGATGTTGACTGAATGTTTTGAACCACAGGGGGGGCTGGTTTGTCTTTGGCAGCCTTCCCATCACTGGCTGAAGGGGAATTGACTGTAACTGTCTGATTGAGCACAGGTTGGAGTTTGTCTTTGGTGGTTTTAAAGCTGCTGGTGGAAGCAGACTTTGTGGATGCTGAATGAAGGGTTGGACCTCCAGTGGGGGTGGGCTTCTCTTTTGGAGACTTTGCGTCACTGGCTGGGGGAGGTTTGACTGTAACGGTCTGATTGAGCACAGCTTGAAGTTTGTCTTTGGCGGTTTTAGCACTGTGGGTTGAGGCAGACTTTGTGGACGCTGACTGAGGATTTAGGGCTCCAGCGGTGGCGGGCTTGTCTCTGAGAACCTTCACATCAGCAGCTGAAGGGGATTTTGTTGAAACAGTTTGATTAACTGCGACTGTATGCTTGACTTTGTTAGCGATGGTGCCACTGGCGGGAGCAGACTTTACTGCTACTGACGGAGTGGTTTGGATTACTGATGGGCTGGGTTTGCTTTTGGAAGTCGCAGGAGTGGGCAAAACTGTTTGATTGACTGTGTTTGGCTTTAGGGTCGCTCGAACAGCCTGTTTGGGGGGAGCTGCAGTGGTTTTAGGTTTCGACAGAGCGAAACCGGCGTTGGGTTTGGTCATATTGCTTCCTGCCGTGTTTCTCCTGTCATTGGATGTGGATTGAAATGAGGGAAATGGGGTGAGAAGGAGGAGAAGTCCAAGAGTAAACAACATCTTGAGCTCAGATTGGAATCCAGAGACAGAATCTGTGTGAATGTAAAATTAGGAACTCCTTTCTAAAGTATTCTGCAGGAAAAACAAATAAAAAGAGACACAGTGAGGCTCTTTTTCAACCAGCTTCACATTCTCAATGTTCCTATTGTTAAAATAAATCAAACTGGCAGATCTGCAGTGATTAAGGTAACTTTTAGTGATCAATGTTGTCAGTAATGCAATATGGAAGAAAAAAGGTAGATAAAATCTATGCACTGACAGAAGCTCAGTGTCACTACTGCTTGTGTCTATTTATGCAGATTTAATACAATCTACAGCGGAAAAACTGATGTTAAAAACCATAATCATAATATCACTGAGCAGTCTCAAAGGGAGATAGCAGTCGAGTTGCAACATTTTCAGTTCATGGGTTGATTTTGAAACGGAAGGAAAACCCTGACTTGAGTAGGACGTACAGAGGGTCCAGAGGCAACAGTGTGTCACTGTATAGAACTGTGAGACACTGTAAGTCTTTCACTATACAGAAAGTTATATAACCGCTGCACCAACAAGTCATAAAATCCTCACAGAAATATTTACAGTCTGCTGGAAGTCAATCACAGCGCCTGAACTTGCAAGGCAACTTTAAATGCGTCGCATGAACATCTGACTTACTGGCTGAAATTTAAAAAATAATAAAAAAGAAGAAGAATTATCAGAAGTGTAAACTGTCATACTACCATCTACTTTGATCAGAAAGAAAAGATAAATCAAAGCTAAGTGTCTCTTTTACCTGACATTTCCAAACCGCTCACTCAGAACCATGCTCTGCTGAAGCTTACATCACACTGTAAATGGATTTATCACTGCTCAAGTCTCAGCACACACAGAACCCTGTCTTAAAAGTGGTCCAGATGACCACCTTCATGCCCGCACCACACCACATGTTCCACTCACCAGAACGATGCTTCAGGTCTCGGCTTTGTCTTCGGCTTTGTGTCCATCCGTCTGCCCGAACGGCTCGAATAAATATGATGGGATGTGATCTGAGAGGAGAGAGGTGAGAGAAAGGACGGCCACTAGAAAGGAGGAGAGTGATAAAGTGTGCGCCTACTTAAGACCCCCCCCCAGCCACCCACCCACCCACCTCCACACCTTGTGGCCCCACTCACTCAACCACCAGGGAAAATATTTATGTTGGACCCACAAAAAGACAGGAATTTTACACGGATTTGGGCATAAAATTTAATCGTCAGCATGGTTACACCCTCTTACTGTACCTGCAGGTCAGTTTAATTACTTGTATTTAACAATTGCACTGGTGAAAACACTTCAAAACAATAAAATGACTGTTCCCAATATTAAAACTGGGGTTTTGTCCAAAAGTGGACGAGATGTGTTCCTTTCAGAAACACAGAGTTTGAATGTTGCAGCTGTTTCTGAGTCAAGTTGACTTAAACTAGTCAGGTAGGTGTAGTGTTGATTGACTCAGTTCCTGCCTGAGAATCATGATTTAGCTGGAAGAGCTCAACACTGCGCGTATTCAGCGCCGACTCCGGCAGATGGGAACCTCTCGCTGTATGAATCAGTTGCCTGTTGGGAGTAATGAGATGTAACAACATTGGAGTTATGTAAGTGACCAAATATCAAGCGGATTTAAGGAATGGTCTGTGAGGCCCCTGGATCTCTGACCAGAGGGCCACCCACCATCCCACCTTTTGTAAACCACACTAGGAGAAGAATATCATGGGTTTAGTGCAAACCAGGCAGAAATGCCATTTTCCCCTCAGCTTTACTTTTAAAACAAAATATATATGTGCATTCTATATAATAAACCAAATAAAACTACATCTAGTCACATCAATAGGAGAATTGCATATGCCTAAACTTTGCAAATTTGTCTTCCAATACACATTTATTCAGCATCTTTGGCAGCATGGTTGATTAAATTAGAAATAGTAATGTCTTTGGTTAATGACAACACCCTGATTTGTTGCTTTTCTGATTCCACGTCCTTGTGTATGAACACAGTCTTCTTTTAAAATGGCACCAACAGGGCTTATGTACGTATTTTAACATTTTTTACTGTGTCTTCTTTAAACAGTAGCCGGTATCCAGATGAAAAATGAGTGACTGTCAGAGGAGCCTGGAGTCTACATTGGGTGGTCCTGCTCCATCAGAGCCTCCGTCTGCTGGCAGCTTCACTCCACACCTTTCAGCACCGTAGACCACCCCCAAACGGCTGACCCTGTGCTGGCCTCTATAGGACTGACCGGAGGTGCACCTTCTGCAGCTCAACCTGAGACAACACCTATCAAAATACACCTGGCAGTACAGTTCAGACTCCCTCAGACCGATGCTGAGCAGGCACCTCTGGGCCGTCAGAGTAGGTGAGTTTGTGGGAAATCGCTGTTGCTGCCTGAGTAATAATTCATTTTAACTGTTCAAAAAGCCCCTACAAGAAAAAGAAAATGCTTTTTTTCATGAGTGGTTGCAGTTGGCTGCTGACGACGCACTCAGAAATCCCTAAAACGAAATTGTGTGGCTTTTTTTTTTTTTTAAGTCAGTGTAATGAAATGGCCAGTGGCAGGAGCTGGAAACAGTGGCTGCACTGATCTGGCTGTGATTGAAGTGATGGTCAGTCCTCCAGACTTGCTTACATTGGACCTGGCCTCAGAGATTGGAATAATATACTGTAAGTGCATAAGCCCTCGCCTGTTCCTCGCCACCCTGCCCTCACAGTATGTGCTTCAGCCCCATCCGTAGCTCCTGTCCTCGTAGTTCCCTTTTTGAAACTCCCTTACTTTTAGGTTTTATACCACACGTTTGAGTGGAAAATGGAGCTAGTCTCCAACTCTGCTGCTTCTCTCATGCATGTGTGAAGCCCATAATACTCATCCTCTCATCTCTTGATCAAAATACAGATGTTAAATTAAATCAAGCAAATTATGTTGATGATTTTATTTAAACACGGAACTGTTAAATGTGCATTAATAGTGTGACAGCTCATTTTGCTGATTAGCCAGGAAAGCAGTAATGGTACCTATGCATTATACTAATTATTACATGGCTGATTGCAGCAGTGAAATGCAGGGATGTGAGCACTGCTCAGTGCTATCGACATGAAACAGGCTAGAGTGACGGTCTCACTGTCTGCAGCCATCCACCTTGTACTCGCTGGTAAATGCATCAAATTCTTTACAAGCATGTCTGTGTGCAGATTTTTTGCAGCTTTCTTGCAGAGGCTTCATTTCAACCCAAGTGTTTGACTCCAGCAGATACTGCATCCTGCACAAAGAGGAGGACGGTCAAAAGCAGAACAATCACTGTGAAATGAGACGGGACGAGCGCGAACGTGGCACTCACATCCCTCTGGAGTCCCTCGTGGAGCCATCTTTGCCCATGATGAGATACTCTTTCCTCAGTTCTAACTGGCTTTTGCACTGACGCCTCTTTGCAAACACTCGGATGGAATCCTCCATCACCCGGCCGTCTCCGTCTGAACAGAATGTTTTCATTCTGCTGTATGAGTTTGCATGAACGGTGCGAGTGGTGTGATCGGAGCTTACTTACGCATTCTGAGCACGTCCTTGACTCTGGCCTCGTACAGCTCAAAATTACTCTTCTTGGAAACGTTAAAGACTTCAACAACATACGCTGAAACACACGAGCATCTTTTTATTGAAAGATTCTGTTTCATGTTATTTGAAGAGCAACATAGGAAATTCTTTATATTTTATGGAACTGACCATAATCCACAGTCGGTGCGAAGCAAGCGTGTTGCAAACGGTCGTGCTTCCTGATGTGACGTCCACTTTGTGATTGGAAAGTATTTTGTAGTTTATGACAAGGTCCTGAAAAAAATTGAAATCGCTTTGAGACAAATCTAAAACTTGGCCACCCAAGTGTTTTTATTTTTTTCAAGTTTTAAGAGTCATGGCATACTTTCTGCACATTGGCACACGTCCTCTGAACACAGTCTGGAGACAAATTTGCTTCTTTTGGGGGCAGAGTAGAACACAGTGCACCGTATGCCTGCAAGAAGTTCAGAAAGTTGTATAAAAACGGGCTTTTAACCTGCCAAAAAAATGGACAAAACAAATCGTGGTCTTACTAGGCTCATAATAATCATAGAAGACAGCTGGAGCAGGCTGTAAGAGGCCGACGGGTACTTTCTGCTGTGCGTCAAAACTGATGCATTCCTCAGACTGAAAGAGCTGCAGCAGGATAAATAATGTGAGTTTAATGAAAATGAAAGATGTACGCACATGAAGGGCACCTCACACTAACCTGATTGAAGTAGATCAGCACTCTTCCATGAGAAACCTCATAATGGGAAATGTATTGTTCCGGTTTCGCTTTCAGCTGGAAGGAGAGAATTAAAGATTGTTAATGGATTTGCTGCTGCAGATTCTGTATTTTAGTAAAGGCTGTGAGCTATGCCGATTGTACTTTTATTCCCGGCTCGTCAACGAATGAGACATGATGAGACTCGTAACACAACAGACAAACTGTATCACAATCTCCAAAAAAAAAAAAAACGGAGTCACAGACAGCTGCTGACCTTGTCCAGGTCCTCAGTTTCAACCTCGAACCCACTCAGAAGTGTGATGTCAGCAATGGCCATTCCTGAGAGGTTTCTGTGGACGCTGTGACTGCGCAAAAAGAGAGAGCAAAAAAGCAAAATCAAGCATCCAGAGACACGGACGCTGGGCTGTAACTGTGGCAGAACCCTCACCGACTAACCTGACACAGATTTTGTAGGTGATGATTTCATCCGCGACCACGCTGTTGTCAGCATCCCTTCTGTTTCGAGTCGCCGCTCTTGTCTCTGTGTCTTCATTGTCGGTGTACTCGTCATAGTAAACATAGTCATCAAGGATTTGGGCTGTGGAGGCAGATTCACATGAATTCCTGTTTGCGATCCGAGCTGTTGTAATCTGTGGTGTAAACCCACCCGTGTACTGGACCTTCCCCTCCACCGTCACACTGATGGACACCTGCTTGCAGTCACTCTTGGGTTCCAGCAGATAGTAAGCTTTTAAGACCTTAAAATGACAATAATGGATGGTTATTTGCTTTATTTCTTTCCAGCTATCATCCAGACATGAATTCATCTTACTTTTAATTTGATGTTGCCATTTCCTGTCAGCTGCACCTGAATGTTGTTCCCTAAAAGTTTCTGGAACAAAAGCCGCAGGAAGAAGGGATGAGAAGTGAATCATTTGGTGGAAAGCAGTGTGGATGGCACTCTGCACCTTCAGGTTCGTTTCCACCCTGCTTTCCCCCTTCTCCAGCTCCAGTGTTACGATTTCATTCCTTCCTTCCACGGAGAACTCTCCCACTGCGTTCACTTCGGAACTGACAGACCTCTTCAGCGAGTACTCTCCAAGGGCTTCCAGAGCATTGAGGGTATCCTGCACAAGAAGAACATGTTAGAATTTCTCTCTTGATTCGGCAGAACAGTCCAATCTCAGGGTCTTCATCACCTGAGATGATTTGAAGCCTCCCAAATAGTTTTCCTGGGTGGTTAACCAGCAAGCTATTCTGTCTGCCCACTGGCTTTTACCAAGTTCCACTGCAGCTAGAAGAGCATAGGACGTGCTGTCTACTGTAATGGCGCTGGCGCTCTTCTGATTGTCTGGTCTTGGGTCAGTCGTCCACAGGTAACAGTCATTTTCCCCTGGAAATGAGAAAACGGTCAAGACAGATCTGAGCGCACATGCCTGAAAGAAGAAAAGCAAGCAGAACGTTGCTAATGTAGATGCCTAGTTTGCAACTAAATTATGTAATCCTAATGAGCGACTGTGTTTGTCCTGCCTCTCGTTGACAGCGCCATGAGCTTGTCCCAGGAGGCCGAGTGATCCGTTTCCTTCGGTAGACAAACTGCCAGGCAGTACACTGTGATGGCCACGGCGTGGGGATGGTCCAGCTTCTCCAGTTGTGACAGGAGGTATGTTGTTGCCCTTGCAATGCTTGCATCCTTCAAACAAGTAAACATAAAGCTGACAGTTGTTTCTCGGACTACTTAGTAGGAAAGGAAATCAAAGCACCACTGAATGACTTAGGCTGATTAGATTAGAGTTTAGCGCTGATTGACTGGAGAAAAATCCAGGCTCTTCTCGTCATCTCACCACTCGGTCTTTTTCTTCGGTCAGCAGGAACTGACGGGATCGGTGAAGAGCAAGTGTGATGTACGCTGTCATAGCCGCTCTCCCATTTTCGCCATGCTGTGATTTAAAAAAAAAAAAAAAAAAGACGGACTTATTTAAACCAATTACATCTAATTCAGCATGAAAACAGGTAGCGAGTGGCCATTACCAGAACTCCTATGTGCACAACTGGATGTGGGTCACCAAAAGAGCCGTCGACCTTCTGTACAGAGAGAAGGTACCTGACCGAGTGCCTGATCTCATGGAACGGTACGATCCTAGCCGGCCTGCCCTGCTGCCCGATGGCCATGACCTGACGCTCCGCTATCAGTGAGAGAACTTTCACCACCAGTGCAGTCATCCTGTTAAATCAAAGACACTTACGAGTTGTAGGCCAAGCTGAGAACCATCCACACTATGTGTGAAAGCATTTAAACGCACCAGTTACTGTACGGTGAATTGCCGAATGTTCCATAAGCCCCAGATTCTTTGTCTTTCTTTCCTAAAATGTGTATATAACCTGGTAAAGAAAGAAATGTCTGTTACAAATACAGTCCTGCCAGTTAATGTAATAGCATTTCTGACACCATTTTTAATGCTGTCTGCTCTTAGAAAGTTTTTTCTTTTGTTTCTACACTAACTCTATTCGATATATATTTACCCTTTCTATACGAACAAAGGGAGGGGAAGATACAAGAAAGTTTAGCTTGTCTTTTAGAAATTTAAAACATACATCAGTTACGTACATGAAGACCTTACGGTAAGAAACGCCACCCCCTGCTGTCCTACCTTGCTCCAGTTTATCAACGGCATCGTCTCTGGCACCAGTAGGCAGGTCGAACCACTGTTCACTCAGGTCAAGGTAGCGGATGGCTGAAGCGGTAGGAGCCAGCTTCACCATGGTCTGCTCCAAACATCCAGTCGGTAGCACGATCAGGCTCGCAGCCTTTTCAGGAGACAGGAGGTTCTTCGCACGTGAGATGCTAAAGCCATCCTCTGTCAGGGGAGAGCAAGAGAAAAGCAATACACTCACACATACATGGGCCTGTGAAGTCTGTGTGTATGGGTGTGTGTGTGTTTAGGAGCACACACTTTCTGCTGTGATAAAGATGTTCCCTTGAGATTCAGGTACTGCTTCATCCGGTATCGTTCCGTCAATGGTGAAAGTCTGACTGCTCCTTCCTGAAAAAACAAACAAAATAACATTTAATCCAGACATGAAAATAGAACACTGCATAATAGAACAAAATAAATAATAACAATGTATGAAATATATCAGCTAATACGGTATTAAAAAAGCAGCCCTAAAATGTCTTACCATTCAATTTAATCACGGCAGTTTCATCTACTCTAATTTCTTGTCCTTCTGTCTGCAATAAAAAGAAAACGCGGGCACAAATTACTGAACCCTTTGTCCTAACTGACATTTAGAGTTATGTTATATTAATTACCATTAATAATGAACTATAATTAGCACACTCACCAATACATTTAAAGTCTTCTCCACTGCATCTATCCCCATTTCATTCTCTGTGTCATAAATGCGTATCTTAATGGGGATCGAGCCGGTTACCATGGGAACAGCAGAGAAGGAGACAAACTTGGAGGACTGCGGCTCCACGCTGACGTTAATGAAAGAAGTGGAGGTGGCTGAACCAGGGGAGCAGAGACCCTCGCTCTGTTCCATGTGAACTGCCAACTACACAAGTGCAGAAGACACAGACGTTAAACTGTTCTCTTCCCACGTCCCGTCAACGTCAGCAGCGCTCACCTGTAACGTCTTGTCACCATAGTTGTAAATAACGGGTGCGATGGTTAACTGCTCGTATTTCCTGACCGAGTAGGGCAGTCTGAGACTCACAAAGGCCTCCTTGAATGCTCTGATCTCAGATGGCTCAACAACACAGAAACCTGGAGGGCAGAAGAAGAAAAATTTTTATTAGAAGCTGAAAAAAAAAATCCAAGTTTTGCCTTGTTGTTATCACCTGTGGCTGCAGACAAAGTGATGACCTGAAGCTCCCATGTGGTGATGGAATCAGGTAGAGCCAACGTATACCTTAAATATCAATTTTTCCTTAAATTAATGCAGCTTTAAAAGGTGGTATAGCCTTCAAATTATTTCTTTGCACAGGGGATATTGTGTGATTTCACTTACCTTTTTTTGTCATTAACCTCAAATTCTGTGAAGGCAAAGCTCGGAGGGAAATATCTCCGGATGTACTGAGCAGTCGTGTCCAAAAAGAACTGCTCGATGTCATCTATATTTGCCGCTATGAGTGAGGAAATAAAGTTTTTGTCATTTACCTCAGAGATGCTAACGCCCCCACCTCAATCAGATATTGCAGCTTACTCCTGCCGAGCCCTATCTTAGCATCCTCCTTCATCTTCCTCTTCCTCAGGCGCTCTCCTTTCTCACAGCACAGTAAGAAGACCTCCGCACAGGGAGAGCGTCCTTCCACCAGGGAGATCCTCTGCACTCGCTCCTGACACGTCCGTCTCATGGGGATGAGGGAAAAGCCCTGGGCGCAGCACTCTTGTAGGTTTTCATCAGTAAAGTTGGACTCTGAGGGTGACAATGAAAAGAAAAAGCTCATTAAACCATAGTTGTTATGTAATCTAATGCCGATGATGTCATACTCAAGTTCATCATTTCTTGTTCCAGGTCCACAGAGCGCCTCTGTCGACCAGGTTGCAGATTGCAGTCAAGACCTGGAAAATATATGTAAGGTAAGGTAATGCTGAGTGTTCATGTCATACTGATGATGTCATGATGTCATACTGGTTTTTTTATTTTACTTAATTTTTTTAAAGAAATACCTGTCCCTCATACACTTATCAAAACGTAACACGCATGTATCTGCAGAGGTGTGTCTGTGTGTGTGTATAGTTTTGACAGGTTCTTGCTGTGTGTTTAACCTTGATTCGCCATGTCATGGTGCCAGCTGAGGTTAAGGGTCACCTTCACAGCTGCTGTTGTGAGTTGTCATTGACCAGACCCTTACATGACCACGAAAGTGGCCCAGAGATCGTGCCACAGACTAAATGGTGTCCTTACATTTGTTAAAATAAAAAACCTGTATGAAGGGATTCTATGAGCTTTATGTTGGTATTCTATCAACAACCACCAACAACTATGAATCTTGTCTCTGCCA
>BJFM01001023.1:134857-160892 GCA_016586285.1 Arothron firmamentum
CTAAATATATATATATAAAAAAGCAAACCTGAGGTTATAAGTAGATAAAAATGGATCCGTTTCATCATGATGAATCTTCATCCAGACAAGTATAATAAATTAAGTTTTGCTGATGGAGACCTTCTTTCTGTGTGTACAGCACATAATCTGGAGGAAGAATGCCACTGGGCTGCTTCTTCAGACGCAGACACAGTCAGAGCAGTTTTTCCAGTTTCAGCTTTCTTTGTTACTGAGATTAATTGTCAGAAACGCACACTAATAACAGCGGTCTTGTGAATTAGTCCCACAGATTAATCAAAATTAGAGAATAAAACGCATCGCTGCAGTTCACCAAAATGCCAAAACACGCACTGATATTCTAAAAAATGAATTTCTTCATCTCGAAAGTACCCTGTGCTTTTGCTTTATTGCGGGAGTGTCATATGACTGCTCTGTTTTTGGGTGGTTCTAGGAGACGTTTGGCTGAAGGCGTCCTGGCACCGCTCCACCATGGCCTGTAAACAAAAACAGCGCCAAGTTGAAGTAAATTGGATTTAAGTGTCGTCCTGTTGTCCCCCTGCTGATCTCATTGCACCGGGTATAGCGACTTTTTTTTTTTTTTAAGACAATGCGTCGAAGGTGTGTCTGGTACGTAATTTCAGCCTTTAGATAACCCTGAGCTATCTAGTCAACAATTACTTCCTCAGACTATCACCGTGAGCCGTGCAGAAATGCTAATGCTACCAAAGCATTAGCTTTGCCCGTTTTTTTTTCCTTTTTCTTTTTGCAGTTAGCCGCAATGTCTAGCTAAAGGCGCTGTGGTATATAAATCGTCCGATGGCCGTCGAATTGCCCAGCTCTTCATTTCGTGGCGATTAACCTTCCTATTGTGAGTTAAAATCTAAGAATCGCAATATATTTATCGTTCCACTTAGCGAAGCTAGTGGCAAGCAAAGCTAATGTTAACGGGGCTACAGGCTCTTTAGCCTACATGGATTTGCAGCAAGCTAGGTAGCTAACTGAACACGAACGCAGACACAATGCGTTATTTATGCATTCCATACAGTATTTTACAGTTGCAGATGTATAATTAGACCATGAAAAAAAGAAAACAGAGGGTCGTTTTTTTAAGTTTGCAGTCAAAGTTTTCATAAAATCTTGTGAAGTTTGTCGCGTTGCACAGAAATGAACCACCGTCAACAAACGACATGCTTGTTAAAAAAACATACACACATATATATATATATATAAACGTATATTTAAATGTTTGCTATTGCGTGTTCACTGTGTGTCAGCCTTTGTGCGATGATACTCTTATATGGCCACTTTAATCTATGTTTTTGATCAAATGAGTTGGTGTACCAAAGACATGCCATAAAAATGGTTTAATGGGTAGCACGACTAACGCTAGCTGTTGGAAAATTCAGTACACAACGTACTAGATCTGTTTTTATTCCATTAAAAAGTCACGAACAGCAGGAGACAGGCCAAGTTGATCACAGAAAATGTTTAGACAAAACAAACGACGAAAAAGTTCAATTTTTATTAGCCAAAAAAGATAAAGGTGTATCCCATATTTAGGTTCCCAGTGACTGTATCCAGACAGAGAAATTAGTTTATTTAACTCATTTGCTGCTGAACTGGTTTGTACTTACTATCATAAATGCTAAATTTAGTTGTCTTTGAAACAGGAAAGAGGTGTATAATTGAGTTGGTTTTAGTGGAAGTTGAGGTAGCTGATTCAAAGGTATTTTGTCCCCTCTGCTGAATAGTGTGTAGCCATGTCATCACAGCAACCCAACAGTTCAGGCTCCCACAGCCCCACCAACATTTTGGGTTCTCCTTTCACAGTTATTAGCTCCTCGCTTAAATCGCCTGCCTCGCCCTCGTTGGGATTCGGATCCATCAGCAGCAGCCAGGTAAGGCGACCCTGTATGGAGATTATGTTGCATGGACTTGTTTAAGTACAGTTGTTTGTCCTCTTGCTCTCTTTTTTTTTCCCATTTCTTGACTTGGTTATAGCCCATGAACTGGCAGATATGATGTGTTTCACCGTGGCTGCAATCTGTTTTCAGATTTCTTCATCCACGCCAGCATCAGGGATGCACTCAATTAGCAGCTCAGAAGATATCAAGCCTCCATTTGGCTTGAGGCCCGTGCCAGCTCACAGTCCTGGACTGATGATGTCTCAGAAACGCATGTGTGTCATTTGTGGAGACCGTTCTTCTGGTGAGTGAGGGCATCACTCACCCACATTACCTCCACATTTTACCCAGATAACTCTCAATTATCGTCTGACTGTTTACTTCGGCCTCTTACCCGCATGTGTAATGTGTGTGTGTTTTTTTTTTCTTCAGGAAAACACTACGGAGTTTACAGCTGCGAGGGCTGTAAAGGTTTCTTTAAAAGGACTGTGCGCAAAGACCTGAGCTACACCTGCAGGGACAACAAAGAGTGTCTGGTGGACAAACGCCAGCGCAACCGCTGCCAGTACTGCCGCTATCAGAAGTGCCTGGCGATGGGCATGAAGAGGGAAGGTATCTGACACAGCGTCACCACCTCCTCCCCATTGTTCTGCGAATCTGTGTGGATGTCGTTCTTTCCCTCACTGCCATCTTCTCGCGTTTTGTCTGGCGCAGCGGTCCAGGAGGAGCGCCAGAGGAACAGAGAGCGTGAAGGGGAGCTGGAGTTCAGCGTCAGCGTGAACGAAGAGATGCCGGTGGAGAAGATCTTGGCGGCAGAGACGGCCGTGGAGCAGAAAACTGAGCTACACTCTGACGGCGTTTCCTCCGGCAACTCTGTACGTAGAGGCGGGAAAACATACTAATACATTTGTAGGCCTGGATTTTGTGAGCACAGCTAATGACTTGTCTGCTTTCAGCCTCATGATGCAGTGTCCAACATCTGCCAGACCGCAGACAAACAGCTGTTTGCCTTAGTGGAGTGGGCAAAGAGAATCCCTCACTTCTCTGAACTACCACTAGAAGACCAGGTCATCCTCCTCCGCGCAGGTACGACCCAACGCCAAGAAAACCTACGCAGAGCCTGCCTCTGCAGCCGATGCTGCTGCCCTCACATTCCATCTAGGAGACGGACACCAGGCTGCTGCAGTAAAATGTCTAAAATGGAAGTTTCCCATTTTGTTTTGCCGCCGCATGCTAAAAAAAGCTATTCTCTCACCAAAGTAGACTCAATAGTCCCAAATTACAGAGAGAAAAACAAATTTTTTAAAAACATTGGATTCAGTGGAAGCAGCATTGGCAGTACAGTAGTTCCAGCTGCCGGGCTTCTGATACCCCTCCACTGAGCCTCTCAGGCTGCCTGGTTGGTTGTAGACCGTCAGCAGGCAGACACGTTTGGGTCTGTGCTGATAAAATAGAATACTTGATTTTGGCAAAAAGAGTGAAACACTGTGTTCGCAGCGCAGGTCTCGCGACCCTGGCGTACAGTGGTACAGTCTCATGTTGGACCGCTTGTTTACCATTCCGCTGGTGACTCACTCACCTGTGATTGCGTCATATCCGTCAGGCTGGAACGAGCTGCTCATCGCGTCATTCTCTCACCGCTCCATCAACTCGAAGGATGGAGTCCTGCTGGCCTCTGAGCTCCAGCGGGACAGTGCGAACAGCGCGGGAGTGGGCGCCATCTTTGACAGGTACAAGCAGCTCGTGGACACGTTCATGTCAAGCAGTTTCACATGTGCCGGAGGAGCGTCTCAAACGAAGCGCTGTCGTTTGTAACAGGGAGAATGTGCAGAGTGCAGAAGTCGGGGCCATCTTTGACAGGTAATCTGCATTTCTCCCCTATAGCCCTGGCTGTATTAAACATAATCTGACCTTCTAATCTGCTCAATTTGTCGTGCTTCAGGGTCCTGACCGAGCTCGTCAATAAAATGAGAGATATGCAAATGGACAAGACGGAGCTCGGCTGCCTGCGAGCCATCGTCCTCTTCAACCCAGGTGCCCGCGCATGGCCGATGTCAGGCTCTTACTTCCTGTCCCAGCCAGAGATCGACACTAACGATGAGAAGTGTTTTGCAGATGCAAAAGGACTTTCCAAATCCAGTGAAGTGGAGCTGCTCAGAGAGAAGGTCTATGCCTCGCTGGAGGCCTACTGCAAACAGAGATACCCAGAGCAGCAGGGAAGGTAAAGGCCCGACGTGGACCAGCTCCACACAGCCGCTGCGTCGACGTCGCCTCCCAGAGCTCAACGCCACTGTCCTTCTGTCTCCACCCCCACAGGTTCGCCAAGCTCCTCCTGCGGCTGCCGGCCCTGCGATCCATCGGCTTGAAGTGCTTGGAGCACCTGTTCTTCTTTAAGCTGATCGGTGACACACCTATCGACACTTTCCTCATGGAAATGCTTGAAGCTCCCCATCATTTGTCTTAGATAGGACCCGCGTACTGTGGTTAGGTTTAGATGGCTGAAGTCTGGGAAGCCGGAGTGGGACTGAAGTGGCACTTTAAGTTTTTTTTTTGAAGATTTGTCGAATGGTCTCACCGACGTCTGCGTGACGCCGTGTCAGCGCAGCACAGACTTGCTCTTTAGACCAAACCCAAGGCTTGGCACGATCTAACAGCTGGTGCTATATGTTCAAAGTAATATCGAACCGTGGTTTTAAATAGGTATTTTTAAAACAAAAAAAAAAACATGAACTTGACATTTTCCTCACAGAAGCTATAATTTGGATATACGTTTTTATATAATCTTTTTAGACACCTTAAACTTCAGCTGTTTCCCCGACTGAAGCTAAACTCTGATGTTTTTGTTTGAAAGGAAGCCGTTTGAAGCAGTCTTCTTTTTATCATTTCTAATTTGAGGCAGATCCAAAACTATATTAGTTGAATCGGGAACCGTGCTTTACAGCTGCGCTACGTTTGTTAGCATTACTGGCTCTAAAACTTACATTCACCGTCACCCTGAGCAGCTGGGTGTTTCTCTTTAAAATCTGCTTCATGGTCTGGGACAGTTTGTGCTTAATTTTCCTTTTCAAATTTATGAATTCAATCACTTTGTGGTTAAGAACTAAAACGCCGCAAACCCGCCGCATCTTTTTTTTTATTTTTTATTTTTACTAAAGCTAACGTTGACTAAACTCCTGACAGGTAACGTGTCGGGCGTTTGTACGCTGGTGCTATTTCTGAGGTAATTTGAGGTTATTGATGCTGACACCAAACCACACCCCTAAAGAAAATATGCAAAATTTAAAAAAACTAAAAAACAAAACAAAAAATTCCCTTCTGAAACTTTATATGTAGCAATATAAAATGTAAACTGAATAAAAGCTTTTTCTTGTTTCTCATCCAGGGCTTTTACTAAGTAAATCACATCTGGTTGAAAGGGAAATAGTCCATTTTGTAATTTATATACAATTCTGAGGTACTGTGCAAAAAAAGTTCAGGGAGAATGTACATTAATGAATTAGAATTGTGATCAGGAGATGCAAATTCTATGATTCCTAATTTGTGGCCCTTGTTTTGAAGCTTGAGTTAGTCCGGAGCCAAGCACGTCTCGGTTGCACTGGATTTGCTGGGACTGTTTGAGCTGCTTTTTAACTTTAGTGCTTAATGTGCTCAGTTGTGTTTTCCCACCTCGCCCTCTCTCATGAGTAGCTGTCTCGTCCATCTGAACGTCTGCAGTTTACCAAGCGCAAACCCTAATCACAGCTCTGTAGCGCCTATTGACCCATAGGAACTTTGAAAGGATGGTGTCGACGCCGAGCTTGTCATGAAACTATCTGCTCTTCAGCGTAAAGTGACTTGAAGCATGGGTTGTGTGGACTGAAAATAAAGAGACTTAAGGTTTCGTGGTGGTTGTTTTTTTCCTCAAAATGTGTGGCTTTGATTCAGAGGCAGAAAGACGAGGCCCTCGGCCAGTTTGTCGGAGCCTTTTTATTGTAGTTTTGTGGGCAGAGATGCAGCAGAAAATGCGGCGAAACAGCGCTGGGGTCTGTACGTCTGCAGCGGCGTGAACAGAAGGCTTAACTAAACCGCGTACAAGCTGAGTGCAATGAAAGGCTTCTGGAGTTCCACAGGTTCGACTGGAGATGTTTCATCAGTATAAAAAAAAAAACAAACTCAACCTCACACGGCTTGTTCTCTTAAATAACCTCCGAATAATACTGCTTTAAGTCTATGATACACTATCGTACACAAGAAAACGGACAGTCATTAAAACGTACGCTTTACTTCATTCTCCCTACGTTACATTACACAAGACGCATCAGTACGCTGGGAAACACTGAGTTACTCACCCCATAAATACTCACTTCCGTGCTACAGGTTGAGGCTAAGGTGCTGAAGAGTTAAAGTCTGCTGGTGTGGTTACTAATTTGATCTCATTAAAATGGCGGAATACCTGCTCTGAACCATCAGGGATGGGAGAAGGCAGCTACCTTATAAATACGCTAAATCCGTGAAGAGACCGAACACAGGTGCGAAGTTTTGACAGGACGCGTTAGAAAATACTAGATGAAGACGGATCACAGCTCGTAAATGATGCGCGATGCTCCTCGCGTGCACATCTGCAGTAACATTGTCTCGATATGTCCCTGAAACGTTTGAATAAATAACCGTCGCCGGGAAAGGCACTCGGAAATGTGCGGCTGTGAAACCACAGACCTGCAGACTGACCCCAACCCTCCCGAATGGGGCTGCAGGTCACATGAGAACACTCGTCCACAGCGAATCTAAAGCAAGCGGCGTCGCCTGGTTGTGTCCATGGTAACGGTAACGAAGCTCCTCTGAATCCGATCAGAAGCGTGTGCTACTGTTGAGATGCTTAGTGGTTCATCAGCGTCAGTGGTTTCACATTCCAACATCCCAACTGCTGCATCCAGTGCAATTGTTTCTCGTCTGAGCACCTTCTTGAGCAGGTGGAGAAGCAACACAGAGCTACAACAGTAGTAACACCACGTGCACGTGTAGCCCTTCCTGTTGGTGAAGGCTGATGCTGCCGACACGTCTCAAGACTGTTAAAAAATAAAAATAGGAAAAAGGTTTGTGCAGGTTTGTAGATTCGGTATGATTGCGACTAAGTTTTGAGATGTTCCTCCAGCGGCGGTGAAAGCTGCGGCCGTTTGCTCTCGTCTCCGCCCATCAGTTCTCCAAAAATGCTGCTTTTGTCCGCTTTTTCGACCTGATGCAGAGCAAAGCAATGAGTGCGGAGCGTCCTTGGTGCTTCAGCTCACACCTGCATCTCTGAACCGCTGGACAGGCCCAGAGCGTTGGCCTCCTCCGGGCTCAGACCGTTCTTCAGCGTCCTCCTCACTGAATATCAAAAAGGAAACGCCCGTTAGGTTGCTGAGATCTGCTCCAAACCAACCTGCCAGCCGTTCTTACGTGACTTGCGGTTGACACGGGACCGCCTCCGTTCCCGGGGTTGCGTCCGCTGGCTGGGTCCCTGAGTGGCTGACCTGACGATCCTCTCCATGATCTCATCGGCCGTGTCGTCGCCGCCGTTCAGGAGGTCTTCGCCGGCTGGACACCAGGGGGCGACGCGCACTAAAAGGATAAATTCGGCGTTACTATAGACACCGTTGAACTCTGACCTTCTTAGAAAACATCAGCTGCCCGAGGGGGTCAACATACGGAGACCGACCTCTAGAGTTGCCGGCGCGGGTGCGCGTGCGGAGGCCCGGCACGGTGGAGGTCCCGCTGTCGCCCACCGGTAGGCCGCTCTTCAACACAGCCTTCATGTTCTCGTGTTCGGCTGCTTCTTCGGCAGACGGAATCCCCTGAGGCTGGTTCTCCTGCACTTCTGATGAGGTACCGCCAAATTTACCGCTCTGAGGGCAAGAAAGAGGATTTAAAGATTCAACATCAACATCAACATCTACTGTTTCCGCTTATATGCAGGTAATCAAATTACACACTGACACACAAAAAGTAGTTGTGCAACAGCACATGCCAGGTTAATGGGATCAGCCTCCAAATATGGGTCAACCTACTAATGAGACAGAGTTAACTTTAAACCGAGATCATGCAAACACTCGCTGTCAGCGCCTCAGAGCTTCCTCATTCATGTGAGGTCACACGTACGCACGCACACACACCAAACCTGTCAGTCTTGATTAGCTGTCCTTTGTTAATCTGATAAACACACCGTTTTCTGTTCTGAGTTGCAACATCTCGGTCTGGTTGAACGTTAGTCACAACAGATGACACACACATGCTTTTGTGTGCGCATAGTTACCTGATTATCATCATCATCACTCTAGATCCAGGAAGTGGAGCGGAAAAATGCAAAATATGAAGGGTGTAAGTACAAGATACAACAGCACTTGGTCTCAAAACCAACTAGCCCTTTATCTGCAGTTGCATCAAAGGATTCTATCAATAGACGGGAAGCTTGACACCATTACTGCGGCACTGCGCAGAAACAGTCCAGGCATGAGTTTGTTTCTTTAATGGAACTTTTAGTCCAGTTTGCATCTCACGTCTGGTGCACCTGGAAATTGGGTCTCGGTTTGCCTGGTGTGGTTAGATGACAGTGTGACTGCAAATGGACTATCCAGTGAACCAACGACAGGAAGTGATTTGCAGTGCAATGCATTTTGGGTAGGTAAAAGTCATCCAAAATCTGAAGACAGACTGACGGAAGTGTAGGAAAAAAACGTTCTCCTTTCTAAGATGGTTCATTCCTCACTCCAGTAAAATTTGTGAGGGTTGCACTGAAAACAGATTTTCCTAAAATGTTACTCCTTTACATGAAAATCACTGAAATGTGCAGCCTAGTCACATGAAATCATAAAAGCAGTGTGATAAGCAGTCAGAGGCATTGCTGTCCTTCGGGGACGTCCAGATTTGGACGTTCTCACACAGTGATTGGGTCAGAGGAGGCCTCCTGCCAGGGCTCACTGGGGGTCTGAGGGACGTTAATCACACGGGAAGGTGTTTGCTCTGGCTGTCTCTCAGCACTCTGCAGCTACAGAACCAGATCCACTAAAAACAAGCAGCTGACTGTTGCTACTGTAACCTATACGTGTGAATACGGAGGTCCGCCGCTGATGTCATCACAAATGCATGCGGATAATGACAGCAGGGCTGAACACACAGCCGCTGTGGAGGGACCGCTCACATTGTTGCACCGAAACTGGGGAAGCGCAAAGCAAAACAAAGAGGATATTATGGAGTGTGTGACTGGCTGCTGGTGGTGAGGAGGACTTACATCTGTGATCATTTTGCCTCTGGTCTTGTTCCGCTCTCTGTGGTTGGCCCTCTTCAGTTTCTGCTGGAGCACGCGCTCTCTGGTCGTGCGGTACTCCAGGGCAAATTCGCTCAGGATTTTGCTGAAGCGGTGAACGCTGACCTCGCGCGCCGCGTACACCGGGTGGCCCAGGAACAAGAGAAAGGCGTGGAACCTGCGGACGCGCAGGGATACGTCAGAGAGACACGAGAAACCGAAGGAGAACCTCAGCAAAAGCGGCGGAACGAACCTGTTGATGATTCTTCTGTGTACAGTCTTCAGAATGATGATCCTCTCAGCGCAGTCTTTGAGGAAATCGGACATTTTTTGCTTCAACGCCGGCTTCATCTCGTGCTTGGCTATGACCTTGAGGTGATCCCATGATGCTTTGCACCGCCGCTCCATCTGGACCAGGTTGTCCTGAAGCTGATCAAAGTCCACCTGACAAAAGGGGACAGCTCGCGGTTACATCTGAAGACGCAAGCAGCCATCAAAACCCAACATTGCCTTTTGGAGGCGGACCTTGGTCAGGCGGGTGATGGCGCCGATCTCGGAGTAGAGGTCAGTGCTGTCTGGAAACTTCTCCACCACGATGGCGCAGACGTGATGCAGCAGCGACTGCTTGTGCACAGTGTCCTTCACTTCTGGGACCTTTTCCAAGTAGCTCAGCTCAAAGCCTTTAGCCTAGAATGCAAACACAGCAGCACAGCCCAAATGTGGGATTATGTGAAATTACCAAGACTGAAGAGCAAATTACAGCTTGTTTCCTTGTTGGCAGCAGGGCTGAGGGCCTCAGGCATGCCCAGGCAGTGTTCGCTGTGTGTTCATTAAGATGGTGATTACTGAAAGCCGCGTTCTCTTCCTATGATT
This sequence comes from Arothron firmamentum, assembly GCA_016586285.1. Classification (NCBI taxonomy): domain Eukaryota; kingdom Metazoa; phylum Chordata; class Actinopteri; order Tetraodontiformes; family Tetraodontidae; genus Arothron; species Arothron firmamentum. The sequence goes on from BJFM01001023.1 coordinate 144,893, forward strand.
GTTCTTCTCACCACAAAGCTGCCAAACCAGTTCAGAACTGATCAGGGATGATAAACTGTAATCCCTGTAATCATCTTTCTAGTTTCCACGGCTTCCTGAGGAACACTGATGCAGGCACTGTGTATGAAAACTCCTAGTTTTGATATTAATCACTTATGTTTCCTTTTTCCAGTGTTCTCTAGGTTCCTTCCTGCAGAGATGGACCAGAGGCCCGTGGAACGCTGCAGCGGGTCGAGACCCAGATGCGAACACGGACGTTTAAAGGAACCACACAGAATCGTACGTTTTTCCCCTCAGACGGATGGAGCCAGACTTAACAGAGTCCTCGATGAGCGCTTTTACTGGAGAAGGACAGTGTGAGCACATTCTTGTACACACAGAGAGCCCACTGTTAACCTCACCAAATAACTGTCTTGGCGGGGAGCGGGAGAAGAAGCGTGGGAGGAAATAATGTGAATGAAAAGGGGGGGAGGGGTCTGCGTCATTCATGTCTTCAGAGCCACTCACTTCAGTGGTGTTGAGGAAGTTTCCTATAGCTAGCAGCGTGGTCAGGATGTAACGGAGGGTCTTGTTTTTTTCCAGCTGGTCCATCCCTTCCTTCAGGTCCTGCAGGGGCTCTGCCACCTCCTGCAAGAACATTTAAAGGCAGACCAACGTCACTGACTGTATACAACGATGCGCTTTGAAGGAAAGCTACAATAAGTAGTTCTGCTTCTTTAAAGATCTATGTTTGTTGGTGACCTTCTCCGTTAGCTCGTAGTCCATCTTAAACGCCCACAGCTGCAGACGGGCAGACAGCTCCGTGATGGAGGAGAGGGTGAGAAGGAACTGCTCGGCGCTGCCCAGCGGAACGTCAGGGTTGACCAGCTGAGCCTCCTGGATCCTCTGCTTCTCCTCCTCTGTGGGGATCATTGTCAGGATTTTCTAACAAAAAAAAAAAAAAAAAAAAAAGGGAAGAAGAATCAGAAGTGATGCTTGCATGAGAATTAGAATTCAGTGCAATATGCAAAGCAAACAACTGAGTGTGTGTGGGGGGAAAAAGGCAAGAAAGAGTTACTGAGAAAACTGCAGGTTATATAACACCACAGGCAAGCAACTTTAATCATCATCTAATGTCCTTCTAGATTATGGCTTAGAAAATGAGCTGAAAATATGTGCACGGAGGCTAATTTTAATCACCGCTGCGCACAGGAATAGCCAAAGAAAATCCACCCGGCGTGACCACATTAGAGCGGCGTGGATGCATTAAACCTCTGCTGTTTGTAGCAGCGCATCTGTGTCGTTTGGCCTGCTGAGTCAGGAGGAAGGCGTCCTTTTAAGTATAGTTACCTCAATGCCTTCCTTGTTCAGCGCGTACTCGTCAAAGTTGAGGATGGCGGTCTTGATGGTGCGTGGAGGGGGTAACACGGTCAAGCCGATGTTTATGGCATTGCTGCGTTTTGAGTCCAGGACGATGATTTCTTGGCGTTTCCCATCGACGGTGGCTTTCTGTGGGAGATGAAGTGTTTGGCCAATCAGGATCACAAACAGTGGGTCGAAGAGGCCGCACCTCACACCGCGCCAGGGTTACCTTAGTGACGGGCAGCTCCTTGGATTTTGACTCGAACAGCTGCTCCATCTTGGACGTGTCCAGTTTAATCGGTTCCAGTTTGGACCAGAGGGACTCCCGGCACAACCTGTGGCTCTTGCACGGCCAGTCCACCTGGTGCACCTCTTTCCAGAAGAGACGAATGGTCTTCTTCTTCTTCTGGAAGAGGGGAGCCTCCCCACGGCTCAGCTGGGGAGATGGGGGAGGAGGAAAAGGTGCCATAAAGGGCGGGGGCGGGGGCATCATTTTGCCGAGCCCTGGGGGCGGAGGAGGGCACCCGAACAGGGGTGGAGGCGGCGGCAGGGCGGTGCTGCATGGAGGAGGGGGAGGCGGCGGAATCATGTCGCCTGAGCCCATCACAGTGTCCATATCTAAGAAGTCCACGTCGTCCTCCTCCCTCAGGTCGGTGAAATCCATTTCTTTGATGCGCAGCTCCCTGGGGGAGGCCATCAGCTGGTCCCAGATGTAGTCAGACTCCTTCTTCGGGGGCAGCGTTGTGCCGGCAGAGCTCGGGGATTTGTCACTCTGATGCTGCTCTTTCGCAGGCTCGGCATCAGCTGGAGACGTCAGGCCTTTGACCAAATCGCCAAACCTTTCGGCCACCGCTCGGACATTGCCCTGGTTGTCCAGGTGTCCCACCTCCAACTTCTTCATGTTCTCCTCTCTGGCCTGCCTGTGAGCCTCCAGGGTGGAGATCCTGCTGGCCAAGCTGGCCACAGACGAGTCACTTACCTCCGCTTCCTTCTTAAACATGTACGTTTCTTTAGCCGTTTCTGCTTCATTGTCCTCATGACTGCAGGTTGTCTTATGAGCGTAGAGCATGTCCAGCATGAAGCGCTTGCTGTTGAGTATTTTGTTGCAGTGCTCGCTCACGTCAGCATCTTTAACGCACTGGCTCCATTGGCCTGTCGGTACACAAACGACATCATCAGTGCAGGATATTTTCTGTACAAGCTGAGTAAAATAAAGTTAGCCTCCAGCTTAGGGACCTGCTTCTGGGTCATTGGTGAACTTCTCCTCACGTTCCTCCCTCTCCAGAGTGCTACTCGTGGAGGAGATGCTGGACGCCGAACAGTTGTCCTTTTCGTTCACCTCCTCGTTCTGTCTCTCCTTCTCGCTCAGCAGCACGCTGTCCTCTACGTCCCGTTCCGTCAGCTGCTCCTCCTCCATCTCCACATCCGCCTGTTCCACTGCTATGTTTGTCTCTTCTCTCTGCTCCTCCTCTGCTACCTCTCCTGTGCACTGCGTGTGTTCCTGGGGACCCCCCTGCTCTCGCGTCTTCTCTTTCGCCATATCTGACTGGACCTCTGACACCACATTCTGGTCAGGCCGAGCCTCGGCGGCGTCTTCTGTCTCCACGGGCGGCTCTGCGTCGCTACGCCGCTGGAGTGTCTCGCAGGGAGGCGTGGGGGAAAGCTGCGAGACGCTCCAGCCCGGCGGTGGACTTCTGGTCCTGGTTTGTGGATCAAGGACTGGCGCTGAGATGTGTTCCGTTCCTGGAAGTGAAATCGAAACATTATCTCCAGAAACATTCCCTGTTTATAAGTAAAACAAGTTGTAATTATCTGGTATGTCATGAGCTAATTCAAAATTAATTGCTCTGAAAGACTGTCTAATCTCAACACGCAGGTTTCCGACAGATGTGGTGCATCTGGAATACTGCAGAGGTGCCCAGATCAGTCTTATTTCGTTACCATACCCCTAAAAACACACGTGATGCTAAGCTAATGACAATAATAATGTTTAATTCAACAGGAATGTATAGAAACATCTATTATTAATGATGTCTCTTTTTCACTCCTTTTCAAAACGTCTTTCTTGTCTCATCTTCACCTGACGCCCCGCGTGCAGCTGGGGCCGTGTCTTCCTGTGGGACAGCGGGGGACGGTGTGATGCAGCGGGACACAGAGCGACTCGCGGGGGCCGAACTCAAACACAGCGTGATCTCCGTCCGTCCTCTGGTCGGCACTCTGGACCGCTCGCGTTCAAACTCCGCGGCTGCAAGCCTTTCCACGGCCCTGTACCTGTGACAAAGAGGCAGCATTCAGGTGTGTGTATGCAATCATACACACACACACACACACAGACACGCACAGAGACACGCAACACTACAGCAGTCACGGTCGGAGTTAATCCGGACACATCCGTGCCAAAACCCGATTCCACACCTGTCCTGTTAACTGTAGCACATCTTAATGCTGAGCGGGCCTAAAGGCTCCTGACATCATAATTCAGCTGGAGCCTGGCTGCAGCGATCCTCCCATCTGCTGCTGATCTAAAGCAGGCTTACGCTGGCTCGTTTGATCTGCTTTCACAACGGCGGCGTTACTGGGGATCCACGTGACCAGAGACAAAAAGCCCACTGACCTCTCCTCTCGGGCCTGTCGCGCTTCCTCCCTCTTTTCCACGTAATTACGACTGAGACAGAAAAACAGTGGGAGAGATGAGGAGGTGTGTTAGGACTCGTTTTGACAGCATGTCTAATCACGTGTGTTTTATTTTAACACCAGATTGCGGGTGTGTTTCCAGATCTGGTGTAATAACAATAAAGAAAGACAACTGCAGGTGAAAAGTGACATCTGTGATTTAGGGTCAGCACCGCCCGTAGCTGAGCTTCACCACATGCCAACATATTTTGGCGGCGCAGCTGCCTCTGCTTTGAAGCTAAGAGAGCCTAAAATATTGTCTGTAGCATGAAGTGAATGAAGTGAAACTAACCTGAAACGGTTCCTCTCCTCTCTTTCAATCCTCTGCAAGCGCTCCTCTCTCTCCAGCCGCCTCCTCTCTCTGTCTGCAGCCAGAGCGTCCTGATGCTGCCTGGACGAGGACAACAAGCCCCCCAAAACAGATCTACACCAGAACAAGAAGACATGAGCTGGTTTGCAGGAAAACCCAAACTGGTTTATTACATTTACACTCAGCACAAATATTAATTAATGCAACACTTTTTGTTTTTGCTCCCATTTTTCATGAGCTGAACTGAAAGATCTAAGACTTTTGTTTCCATTAACACAAAAGGCCTTATTTAAAAAAAAAAAAAAAAGAGCCAAGGTGGCGACCTGTCCGGCTGTTTGGAGTCAGCCACGGATGCATCCGAGCTTGTGAGATGATCAGTGGGTATTGCAGGATTCTGGTTCCTGCCATCTGTGGCACGGATTCTGTGAAAAGAAGAGAAGTCAACTGTTTTTTTTGGAGTTGACAAAACTTGTGATGTGATGCAGAATGAATTCCACTGAATTCTAAGATCTCAGTGCTCAATGTGCACATATGCTTGCTCCACCGTCCACAAGCCCCTTCATGAGAATTCAGCAACAATGCAACTTTAACCATTTAAGTAATTTTAGAGACATACACCAAGTGTCAGCGAATATCACTTTGAGTCCAAAACAGATTCAGGTGAGTGTTCCACAAACACTGCAGATTAATTCTGACTGACAAAAAAAAAATAAAAAAATTACACCTTTGTGTGGTGAGAAAGTAGAAAGTAGTGATTGTGGAGACAGGCATGGCTGCCAGCTGTGCAGCATCGTGTGTTTGTTCTGAGAACAGATTCTGGCTTGTCTGAACGCTTTCAGCATGCGCACAAACGTGCAGACCCGTGCCTCCATACTTCCCTCAGCTCACATCTCATCCTTGCTAACAGATGTGTAAGACGGCAAATGCTAACTGTGTAGCCTCACACAGATACGGTCTCCTGGTCGCAGTTTCCTTGCTAATGCTCCCCTACCAACGGTCTAACAAGCTGCAGTGCCTGATTAAAAATACCTGCAGGTACTGATGACTCTCTTGTTCTTACCTCTCAGCCCAGCAAGGCTGTCTGGCAGAGGAAGACGTAGGAGAGCTGTTTATGTCAGTCGGACTGATGACGAAAGTGGGAAAAAAAGAAAAACATTTTGGTCAGGCACACAGGAGACGGAATGATGTTAAATGTCACTCAGAGTCAGAGGAAAGACACAGAACAAGAGAACTGCTAATGCACGCGATAATATCAGCCCGTCCTGCTGACGGAGCGGAGCTACAAATCTAAAATCTCATAAGCCTTAAATTCCTCATACTTTTACCACCAGCTGCACTCAGAGCAGGGAATCATTTGCTAAAATGAAGAATAGATCCCGAGGAGCAGCTGCACGGGTTTTCCTGACACGGATCACTGCAGGATCAGAGTCAAGGACCGACTCGTGCAAATAGTGGTGCTGTGTAGATCCCTTCAGTCAATTTACAGACTTGTGTCGCATTAACGTCAGGCACAATGGGAGCCAGATGAGCAGTAAATCCTTAACAACCCTAGAAAGGGAAGCAATCGCAGCCTTTGCTGTCTTATTGCTTTGATGGCAGATCCAACAGAAATCCGAGCTGATGAGTAAATTCTTTTCCGTGTCTGTCGGGCACGAAATGGCTGAGATCCACAACAATCTATGATGTGGGAGGGGACCGGGCCACATCTGGGTCACCACAGCTTGACTAAAGTACCTGTGGACACCCTGTCTAGTGGTCTCAGTGACTGGATGACTTTCATCATCTGCCTCTGCCTCTTCCTCCTCCTCCTCCTCCTCCTCCTCCTCCTCCTCCTCCTCCTCCTCCTCCTCTTCCTCCTCCTCCTCCTCCTCCTCTTCCTCTTCTCTGTGGTTATAGGAAGAGCCATGGGGGTGACAAAAGGGAAGAGGGAACACGGGAAGGCAGGTAGCAAGGGAATTTGGACAGAGACAACATGAGGACAAAGCAAGCAAGACGAGAAATGTTAAAGCTTCAAACAGACAGATGTTAGATGGTGATGGAGAAGGTGAGCAGGGTTTCACCGTGACTGTTACACACAGTTACGCTACTGCAGCAGCGGCATGCACACAAGATGCACGAGCGTTAGTGTCTGCGTGTGAACGGACAGTTGGCCTTTGGGATCCCTGGTGTTTCTCTGGATTTCACTGGCGATATGGAAAGCAGTGAACCTCAAAGGACGCTCGGATTTCCTGCAGCGAGCTTGCCGAAGCTAGTCTGCTATGGTTTGACTCGCTGGTCTGAATTTAGGAACACCTTAAATGTCAGTACAAGGATGAAGAAAACAAGCCTAAATGAAGGCTGATCTTCAAATGAGCTTATAATTAAATTCTCTAGTTGGCTCATGTCAGAACTGATCCTTTTCTCTGTGATTAAAATCTGAGGAATCCAAATAAATCACCACAGAGCTGGAGGTTATATCACCTTTCGCTGATGTCGTCGATGCGTGGGCTGCTGAAGGGCAGGAAGCCGCCGCTCCCCTGAGCGTGCGGGCTGCAGGGAGACGCCGGGGCGGACGCGTGGCCTCTGTGGTTCTGCAGCGAATGCCTCCGGCTGCGCCTCCTCTCCAGGCCACGCCTCTCGTTAGCGACACCCACGCTGGCCCGCCGTCGGTCCTTTCGCCCGTTGGGAGGCAGCTGGACGTCATTATCTCCGTCCTCGTGGCGAAGAGTCATCTGGACAGAGGGCAGATGGAGCAGCCTGCTCAGGTGCGTGTCTGGGGTGTCGGCCGGCCGTCCAAACGAGGCTCTCTCACCTCGTAGATGTTGAACTGCTCTACGAGGTCCAGGTCGGTGCCTTTCCTGCTCACATGTCTCTGTCCCAGAACTTCAATCCCCTGCTCCTCCAGGCCGTCCACCATATCGTAGTAGGAGTCCTGATCCGAGAGGCCAGCCAGAGTCTGAAACGTGAGAAGGCTTCTGAGCTCGTCTACAATGTTTCACATTATTATATTAGACTGAAAATGTTGAAGACAGGCGCTGAGGTTTAGCTGAACTTTTCAAGCTAAAGCTTTTAAACAGAAGATAAGGTGTAGTGTACTGCAGCAATGGGGTGAATAACTGCCATCTGACCTTATTAATGAGTGTCATTGCATACACCAGCAGCTCTGTGTCCACCCCGTCCTTCTCATCCAGGATCTCCATGATGTTGGACCACACTTTCTTGCCTGCAGCAGTAGAGAGCATGCGTAAGATCGCGGGTAAATCATCCACAATCATAGCTGGTTCACATAGATTCTCATTGGTCCAGGTCATTGTAATCCATAAAGCTCTGATGAACCGTCAGGTGGACTGTTGAAACCACCTGGAAGAAGATCCGCGTCTCACCTGAGAGGCTTCTTCAGTTCTGACTAGCTTGGTTTGAGTTGAGGCTGAATGTCTGTCATTGGAGGGCTGGTTTGATGAATAGCTGCCGTTAAAGATCATCAGCTAGACAGAGGCCTATAGAAACCAGCCGACGGGGGTGCCCTTCAGATAAGGGTCACATGTCCCAGAACACAGTGTGGTGTTTGCACCCAGGTGTGAATGGGTGTTTGGGGAGAGTACCCAGCACTGTGTCTGCGTTAGGGTGCCTTGTTTATCCTGACAAAGGTGGCTACGTTCACACCCTATTCAATGCATCTGTCCTCTGGCTAAAACATTTAAATGTTCTCAAATGAGTGACCGTTGTCCTTGAGGTGCAGGCGAACAGCTGTAAAATGTTTCTTTCAACAACCTAGATGACTTTTTGCCAGACCTTTAAGGATTAGACATAGCTTTTACTCCTCTAAAAGACTGAAATAGGGAAACCATCAGCCACAATAACAGAAGCAGCCTTTCATCAGCCAGGAGGGTTCATGTGATGACTTCTTTCAACGCGAAATGGAGCTGAAACAGAATGACACCCCGTGTCCCACAGAACAACCCGCAGCCCACCGGACGGTCAGCTGACTGAAACCTCCTGCAGACGGGGCTGAAGCCTCACCTCTTTTGCCATCCACCACATCCACAGCCTTTATGAGCAGGGTGGCGTTGGACTCGGTGTACTCCACAAACACCAGCAGCAGTTTTAGGGCCGTCTTCACCACCAGACGGAACTAGGAGAAGCAGAATGTTTTCACTTCGACACCGCAGCGTGGAGCTAGCTCTGTGCAACAAGGAGCAGTGAAGGTGAACCACACACTAAAAACAATACAGCAACTTTTCATCTGCAGTTATTGCAAAAGACAGTGGTTATGGAGAAAAAAAAAAGTTTTTACTATTTGTTCAAGAGGTAATGACATGTCTGTATACTCTTTCTCATGCACTCATTAAAATAAAACACCTGAAAAATACAGCTACACCTGTGTCAGTGGCTAAACAATATTTGTTGTTTATTATGTGTTTAATTGTTTGAGTACAATTCCTCATCATTAATGTCTGGTGAAAGCGTGTGATTTAAGCTGAGCTTGAAGCTTCTTGTTAGAACAGAATGACTGACTCTTCATTTGCGCATGAGCAGCTCTGGCCGCTAGAGGGCAGAAGTGGCCACGGTGAAAGGGTTTGGGGGATTTTTTTTTTTTTTGCTTTCTGCCAGGGTTTTTTCAAAACATGTGGTCATTTCAAATTTGTCAGGCCGCAGATGGGGTTGCTGAGTTTATGTTACAGTCTGTCAGATGTGCAGATTGTGGTTTGGGCTAATGCTCGCGTTCCTTACCTTCGATCCCGCCAGGGTGTACAGCCACTGGACCGTTTCATTGTGGGATATGAGGCCGTTCATCCCGTCCACGTACAACATTATCTGACCAAGAGCTACAGAGGGAGAGACAGGAAGGATTATATATGTTTTCAAAAACAACCATCCCGTTTGGCAGCGAGTTGTGTTCTCATCCCGCAAGTTAGCGGACACAACTTGAGGGAATGTGCTTGAGCAGAGTGCCTCAGTGCATGCTGACATGACTTCCATCTGTAACAGGATACATAAATAAGAACATAATAAGAGCCGAGGGATCTCAGCGTGGGGCAGGAACAGTGAAGGGCTTCTGTAAGTCGGAGGTGGGGGAAGGGGGACCTAACCTGATGGTCGAGAGAGGAACAGGCAGGAATTCCTCTACATACGTGGTGCTTTGAACAGCACTCCAGCTTTACTTCATACACAGAGAATTATGACACAGAGGGCAGTTCCAGTGGGACTTGAGAGAGGAAAAACACGTGTGAACACAACTGCATTTTTCTTTCTAAACAGCGTGGCTGAAAGCCCACCCATCAACTACCTGGAAGGGCTAAAAATCTACTAAGACGTGGCATGAATGTACAGAGGTCAGCATCTGACCATCGAGATAAAACACAACAGCGGTATCTGGCCGCAGCCTCCGCTTTCCTCCCCTCTTCTTCTAAAAATCGGGAATATGCTGCGGACGAGCCAAAATTCCCAGGTGCAGCTACCGTGTGGGCGGACGCAGGGGTGCATGTGCGCTGCCGCCGCCGCCGCCGCTGTTCATCTTCTGTCAGTCAGGGTTAATTACTCCCAACCTGTCAAGCTGGAGCATTCCTAACGGTCCTGCGCTGCTCGGAGCTCGTGTGTCGCGGACGGGGCGGCAAATCGGAGCACATGTTTGTGAAAACATGATTAACCCCCTCCGTCAGCGAGGGCCAACGTGTCGCCCTCTTGCGCGGGATGCCCGATGACAGATGGGTGACAGCACTAACGAAGCCACGTCCAGCTGCTCTGCTGTACAAAAATGCAAAGGAAGGCGTGAAAACCATCATTTGTGAAGGGGATTCAATCCCATCCACATTTATGGGGTCGGTAGTTATTTTACAGAACCAGAAACAGCTGGGCCTCCTGCTCGGATGAGGAATGAGCTGCGTTTTTTACAGCCTGTCTGAGCTGCCGCATCATCGGCGTGCAGGCTGTAATCTCCCACGTGCACCTGTGTACAGTATCTCTCTAGGTTTGGAGAAACGTCCGCGGAGAAATCAGGGCTGAGAAAAGATCGGCGGCCTTAATGTGGCCTTCAACAGCGTCGTTAGTGAGGTGAAGGTCACGGTGCTGACAGACGGCTGCTCCCACTTTCAGATCAGCCCGACGTGTTGTGGTAAGACGTTATTTGAAGATGCTATCAGCCAGCCACGCGGAGCAGCTCTGGTCTGCTCTGTTTCATACCAGAACATATTTCAGGTAGTAGCAAACATGCAGAAGTGATTTTAGCACTTGAAACCCAGGCCAGAAACCATAATCGTTACATTTTGTTACTCTGATTTATTAAAACTGCTGATTCATGGAATTATTTGGTGCCAGCTGCCATTAACTTAACTTTGAGTAGGAGAAACTGTCCGGACTGCCTTACCCTGTGAACATTTAAGTGAAATGATACTGTAACTGTTTAAAACCAAAAAAAAAGAAAAAACTTGCCTCATTATTGGAAAGTGCAACCTTCAGCGGCGGCACACAAAGGAAACGTCTAATGGCCCCAAATACGATTACCTTCGTGCACTTCAAATGAAACTGATTTCCACACACTTGCGAGTAAATTAGTCATGAAAATGTTCCGGAAGATGAAATATAGCCTGTGTAGTGGCAGTTTAATCACGTCTTTATGCGGCAGAAGGCTTTTCCAGGGTTGCACTCTGGTGGGAAACTGAGTCTGCAGGCTCACAGTCTGGGATGAGCTGCTGACGTGAATCGGGAATTCTTCTATAAATCACAGTGATTAGGATGCAAGTGTGATCAATTCTCTCCTTTTTCCTTTCAATCCGATTGTATACCGCAGACAGACCCGGGGTCCCGTGTCTCCAGCCCAACACTGACAAAAAAAATTGAAAAAGCGATGGAAGTTCTGCTGGAAGTGTTTCCCAGGGGCCCCTCCCTCTCATAAACCACAGCAATTATCTCCCACAGGCCCCAGGAATGTGCAGGAAGGGCAGCGCCACGACCGCTGCCGAGGTGAGAAGCGCTCTGAGGTCTGGGTGGCAGCGGCAACACCATCGCTCGCGCTGGAGTCCAACTTTTACATGCATTGAAAATCACATCTATACGTGGACAAGCGGCCGCGCTCCCCTCCAGCTCATCGCTGTGCCCTTCTGGTTTGCCTCGCAATTTGGAATTTATCAAAAACTGGGTCAGCCAAGCTGTCTGTCAGTGCGCAGCGGTAATTTCACCAGGACTTTTGGAGAGTTTGGGGGTGGGGGGCAAGTCTCTATCGCATACAGCAACTTAGAGCCTCTTATCTTGTTCTGCTGAGCAGCAGATGAGAGCTGCACAAAGCTCTAAAGTGTACCTGTGTGAGCTGCATGTCTGGCATTTTTCAGGACATAGATTCTTGATCTGTTGGGAATAAAGTCTGTGTGGCGACCAGTACTCACTCATCAGCTGTAATCTATAAATGCAGCAGTATTTAGCTTAATTTTCAAATTCCAGGGCTAATTACTATATTTATCCCCCCAAAAGAACCTCCAGATAACTGTGGATGTGGCTGAAAAATGACTATTTACTTCATTTGTAGTGCAACTTCCTCAAAACGCTCCATATTGATGAATTTAAAGCCTGCAATAAAAACTCAAGGCGACCGCTTCCAGCTCTTACAGGCTGTGCGCTGCTAATTCAAGACTCCATTTGTTATTCCACTAATCACTGTGATCATACAAGCCAGACAAACCCGCCCGTGCCAGAGCAGTGCCAGTCGCCGTGGCGACTGCCTCGGTGACAGGGGAATGCTTGCATTTTCCCCGCTGGATGAATGTCGGCGTTTGACACCGTTTAGCGGAGCCCAAACAGAGTTCCTACAGACAAACAAATAAACAAACAAACAAACAAGCAGAGGGAAGCCCGTCCAGGCCGACGCAGGCGCTGCAGGGCCAACGTGTCAGAGGCCGCATTCCATAAAAGAAACCTTCCAAATCTGTTTTGGACCAAATGAGACCAGTGGATGAGCGTCAGAGAACGGGGACGCGGGTTGATCTGTTCCCACTGTCCACAGATGAATGTAGGTCAGGCAGGTGGGGTTGAACTGGGTTCAGGGGCACACGCGGGGGGTGCTGGAAGGGGCCGTCGGCCTCCTGACACACTTCCAGCAGGAGCGGGCGTCCGAGAGACAGCGGTTTCCTGATAAGGGCTTTATCTGCTCATCTCTTCCCATTTTCAATCTGCAGCGATGACAAGCCCTTTTTTTTTTTGGATTCAAGAAAAAATGTAAACAGCATGTGCAGTCTGAAGAATGGCAGCTTGAAAGCTGGCGATTTAATTTAATAGTGAAGCCGTCCTCCAGGCCAAAGACCAAATGTTGCCAGTGGAGCAAAGAGCTGAGCGCTTACAGAGTGAAACCATGTGTAACGCTCATTTCCTAAATTTCCTCCCACCAAATCAAATCATTTTTCTCTTCTGCCAGGATAGCTGGACGCTGAATTAGATGCAAAAATATTATCGGCGTTCGATGATGAAGCACCCAGATGCCCGCTCTCACCTGGCCAGGGATTTCAAAGCTAGGTAAGTGTTTGCGAGAGAAAACACGGAGGTGTTCCCGAGCTCCGGTTTCTGCTGCCGTGACGGGGGCATTCCTGGAGATCTCCCTCTCGCTCCGAACGCAGCGCACGTCCACATGTGTGTCAGCAGTTCTGCTATTTTTCCCTCTCGAATTTCTCTCATCCTGGAGGATTTAATGGGGAATTTGCTTAACTTCCCCCTGCGCATCGCTCCTACACGCCCCTGCCAACAAGGAAGTGACTGCACCTCTAATAAACTGCACATGCGGCGCTGCAGCCTCACAACCAAAAACACAGAATGGAAATGTTTATCCAGACAATGGTGGCAGGGAAGTTCTCTGCCGATCTGTAGGGTAGTCTGACGACGGCTGGGTTGTTTCAACTTTACTCGCAAATGCTTGGTCGTATCACAGGAAACGTGGGTAATGAAACCGCGTTTCAGGTGCATTTGCAGCCGTTGGAAGGAGGCTAAACTCCAGTCTGAGGGCTCTGTTGGGAGCAGCGGTCCACATCCCAGACAGTTTAGGAGGCGATCAAACCTTTGACTGAAACATCTCTTTCCCGCGGAGCAGGAACCAGGAAGTCAAGGTGCTTTAGCTGACGGCCGTAAAAATGGGAAAACGCATCGCTGAAATACCAATCACTTGTCTCTTCAGAATATTTATAACTTTAAGTTTAATTTTTTTTAAGTTAAAGGGGACACAGATGTAGATACAGACTCACTGTCTTCTGAAAAGGGAACAGAGGCCAAAGTTTTCCTTCTAAACTGATTCTGCCAAAGCAACATGATGGCTGTGAACACATCAGTGTGCAAAGCGAGAAGTGCAAACAGGGAAAGTGTTGCTAAAACACTGAAAACAAAGCTCGGGGTGAGTAATGTCAACAGGGAACATTTTCAAAGCTAAAGCAAATAATTGCTTCAAGTTGACTGTAATTGGTTTGTCTTTAATCCGCCTGACTGGGCACAAGACCAATGCAGGAGCAGCTAGCACGGCTCAAAAGAGGCAATTTTCTTTATTAGCGTTTCTTTTTTTATCATGAGAGTTTTGATGCCTGAAAATGGTTCAGTCCAGTTTGAGCAGTGAAAAAATAAATATCAGAACGGTTCTTGACTGAAAAATAATAATTCCAAAAATTACACTAACTGATCTTGTTTTTTAACCTGTAAAAACATGGCTAAAGGTCCATATTCTCTATGTTTACAGATGAACGTCGAATGTGTTGGATGACACATAGTCTCTGTGTTAGTTTTAAAAACAGCATATGGACCGAGTGCATGTTTGGGGTACCAGATGGCGTGTTCTCAAAAGAAAAAAAGAAAAAAGGCCTCTCACCTTTCTCCACTACTCCGGTGTTAAAGGGATACAAGAGCTCCCCCTGGGCCAAGAACACAACCCTCTCAGGAGTCAAGTTCAGGTCTGGAAGCCCTTGGAGCCAGGTGTGAGGGGCCCACAGACAGGCTTCTGACCCCATCCGGGCGGATCCCGAGAACACCCCCACCTCACTGAGGGAGCGCTAACTGGCCACAGACACCTCGGGGGCTTGGAGAAGGTTGAAGGAAAAATCGGGGTGGGTTGGGGGGGGCGGCTAGGAACTAGCATGCACGATGACAGCAGGGTTCCAGGAGCTAATGCTGCTGCATGCTCATGAGCGCGGCACACACGTTCCTTTTTTTTTTTGTCTACAAAAGACTGGTAAGATTGATTTTTACTCACGGGAAACGGCAACATTGTGTGGTCATTTTCAATCTGTTTCAGGCAGATGAGTCCAGGGCCGCATAGACTTCATTTTTATTTCACTGGCCTGACTTGAGAGAAAAGCCATTTGGTATCGGACCAGTTTTTATTAGCGAGTCTTTCTCAGGATTTCTGCATGCTGAAAATCTCAGCCATCTAAATGACTCCTCTCCTGGGACTCCTTACGACATAGCCCAACATGGACGTCATTATCATCCGAGCGGCCAGGTCTGTGTGGAGTTCTCAGCCGTGTTACAGCACATCCTCCTCTTGTTTACTCCAACACGTGGCTCACGAGGGAAGGTGATCTGTTACAGTCCGCTTCCCTGGCCGGTCAGGAGAAATTAGGTCAGCGGTGGAAACGGGTTAAAAGGCCTTTTGGGAGAGCAGCGGTCTGGCTATGGTTTCTCCTGCACGGGTATGTGAAGGGGAGCCGCGTCTGAGCGTGAGGAGATGGAGCGATAAATTAGCACGTGAGAGGAAAGCGCCCCGCACAGATGTTTTATCAGAATTCTCTGGGAGGTAAGGGGAACTAAAGGACAGCGCGGCGAGAAGGAGTGAAAACACACGCATCAGTCAGAGCACGGTGACGCTAACGGCTGTGACGTCCCTAAAAAGCCTGTTTTCCTCCTTCTGGCTCTGATTTATCCGTCTGTGTCCAGAAGCGGGCCAAGTTCAGATGAAGTATCAAACATTGCACTTCGCGGCCTACAGGAGTCGTCACAAATAAAGGTTGTCGGCATGTTTACAGTGTGGCCAGATGTGCAATATCACAAAAAAAATGACAGACTAAACATTACAAACACAAAGCGTCTAATAGAATAAACTTAGGATTCCAACGTGCACCAAGAAGAATACCCCCAAATCCTTAATGTGGATCTACTATCATTAAATAAGGCCACCCAGACCCCAACCCTAGGAGAATCTGCGCTTTGAGACTGAGGGAGGGGGGGCTTATTCCCCTGGTCCAGCCCGTCACCAACGGGCGATGGAGACATTTTTTATTTTCCCTTCTGGAGACGCCCTGATGCGTTTATATCCGCCTTTTCATGCTGTTAATGAAGACATCACTGCAACCAAACTGCCCGGGCGAAGCGCGTGACACCCGACACCCTCACTGCGCCTGGATACAGACATCTGTGTCAACACTTAGATTGTTCTGACAGATTTAATATACTGCTCTGGACAGACCCGCAGAGGTGCAACAAATTTTCACATTGAAAAAAAAAAAGGGATATGAAAAGGGAATGTGTGAGAGAAAGACAAAGCATAAAAGTAAGGGGTGGGGTGGGGGTGGGGGTGGATTAGTTTTATGATCTGCAATAACCTGCTAACTTTTATTGGCCACTTTAACATGTGTGACCTGCCCCCTCCCAGCAGGCCGTTAAATGGCACCGACCTTGTAGCGAAGGTTAGGAACCCCGCAGCCTTCTGGTGTTCTTTAACACAGTCCCCCCCCCCCCCCC
>BJFM01001023.1:160908-171710 GCA_016586285.1 Arothron firmamentum
CCCCCCCCCCCCCCCCCATCTTTCTTCTCACTGACGTGGGACGGATAAATTAGCCAGCTGCTAAACGTGCACATTATGCACGGCGTACGTTTCAGCTTCTTTATGTGCTGTTAAGTGCGTGGTGGAGTGCACGAGGGGCATCGGGCCGACTCATCAGTGTCAGTGATGTGTGTGAACACGTGTGTGTCCGGATGGTTTCATGGACAGAAACGGACGACGACATCCTCGATTAACCGGAGGCTGTGATTTCAGGTGCGGTAGAGAAAAGAGCGGCGTGAGTGTGCACGTACCCCTGAGAATGTAGTTCTGGTAGTTCTGGTCGGCTTCGGCTCCCACTTTGATGAGACACGTGAGCCCCTCTGCCAGCACAAACTCGTGCACCAGATCCTTGTCATCCTGGAGGAAACAGGGGAAAGGATGAGACTCTGCAGGTGCACATGCGGAGAACCCGGAGCAGATACAATCACTGCGGGTGCAAAGGAGCCATACGATCTGCTGGCAGGGTGTCATGGTTGCCATGACAAAACCACGCCTTTATTTTCTTCGGCGGAGGTTCGTACAGAATCAGGCCACATTGGAAACATGCTATTGTTTTCTGATGCTAATAACTAAAACCGGATTGACTTGCAGACTCAGGAAAATTAATTCTTTCTCCTCTGGTGTCTTTTCCATCTAACTGCAGGTTAACCCTCTTTTCCATGGCCGGCTGCCCACCAGGCCAGCCCAGCCCCTGTGTGTGTGTATGTGCGTGTGTGTGTGTGTGTATGATATGTGACTGGACTTGAACACAGCACAGCTGCCACGAAGGCAGAGTCTCAGCAGCCCGTGCGCGCTTTAGCAAAACAATGCTGACGCACGAGGACTGTGCACGCGCAAGAGCGACATCAGCTGCAACTTCTTCGGCTAATTTTTGAAATAGTCGGGCAGCAGATGAAAGAGAGAATCACATACCTGGAAAATTTGCTTGAGGGAAAAGAGCGCCCTCCGCAGCTCCCGTCCAGTTGAGTTGTAAAGTTTTTCTGTGTGGAGACAGAAAATGTGAGTGAAAACAAACCCAGCTGAGTCAAACATGTGGTATCCTTCTATAAAGCCGAGACACAAGAAGTTGGAGCGTTTGAATTTATCGCTGTTAGCATCACAACATTACATTTTTTCACCCCCTTCAAAATCATTTATTGTTTCCTCGTGTCTTTGCATCAGCAGCCATTATCGCCGGCTGCTAAATGTGAAAGATATCCTGCGAGAGGACTACTGAGAGGGAGAGAACAGTAGAAAGCACTCCGGAGCACATCTGAGGGGAGTTAGGGAACTGTTAATGTTTCCAGCTGACAAAGCCATATCTGCAGCTTACCATGAAACACAGTTAAGGCAGCGACCGGAGCCAACAGCCACAATGATGGTGAGGGGACACAGACATTAATCAGCCTTGGAAAGCCCACAGACAAATAAAGGAAAGAAATGCTTTTGATGCGAGCAAACCTTCCGTGCAGACAGTAATGAGCGTTCAGCCGCGCCCTGCCAGGAGGTGGCAGCACTGTGCAGGGCGGATGCTGCTGCTGCTGGTGCTGCTGGTGCTGCAGCTGCTGGTGCTGCAGCTGCAGCGGCCTCTGAGTCAGCAGGAACTGACTTCCTGCAGCAGGTAGATACGACACTGCACAATCCAGAGTGGCAGACTTGAGGGGAGTTTTTCCTCTCACCCTTCCATTTTTTTTCAATGCCCTTCACAGTTTGTGTGAGACAGGAGCCAGTCAATGCCAGAGACACGTCTTCTGTCACAGTCCTGCAGCAAGAGCAGTTGCAGGGGTGTGGAAGATGACATGCAACTTTTTAAACAACGTTATGGATGGAACATTTCTCTAAACTATCATAGAAGTTGCAAATAAGAAAATGTAACAAGTCAAATGGATTATCAATCTTTGAATGTGTGATTTACGCTTTGGTTGGATTGTCTGTCATACATTCCTCAGTGTGGAACTCACAGCTCATATTATTGATACAATCAACACACGTTTGGAGGGTCGAGACACAGGAGATAGTCTGGGACCCCCCCCGATTCCACAAGGTCGTCTGAGCAGGGCGCAGCTCCTTATCTTGAGAAGATGCCTGGTTTCTAATTTATGACTCAAATGGTATTCGGTGTGAGCGGAGCAGCGCTTCGATGCTTCGCACATTTGCACCATGCCGTACATGGTTCGGACGCATGAGCGGTCCCAGTGGGTTGCTGGCAACAACATCCACCAGGAAATAAATCTCTTCTGGTCCCGAGAAGGGAAACTGTGCAGTGTTGGTGATTTGTGTCTGCAGAAATAACAGGAAGGAACTGTGACTGGGCCTTTGAGGTTAAACGCCCAGACAGTCGCCGTTGCCAAACGTGTATTAAATCTAATCTAACAATTGGCACATTTCTTGAGATCTTTTGTCCAAGCCTACTTTTGGGTTCTTCGAAATGAAGACATTATTGATGCTTCTGCAGACGCTGGATCACACTTTACTCTCGATGGCAAAAGGGAGCTATATTAAATAAAAAGCATTTTATTGTTTTTAGATTTGGTTGTGATGTCAGACAGCTGAAGCCCATGAAGGTACTTCAGCCTGGGCGTGCTAAGGTCAGAGGTTAGAGGTTTTTCAACATCTGCAGCTAGGGGAAGCAGTGTGTGGGATGCTCGCAGCTTCAAGCATCGGAATTTAATCTGACTTTACCAAAACTGTACCGATCAATGTTTCATCCATGTGGCAAAGAACTTCCTTAATGTTTATAACACGGTTAGAAAGTTGTAAATGAAGAACATCTGCAAGTCTTCAATGCTTCTGCATGCCATCCATATATGCTGATGTCCCCCGACCCAAAAAAAAGAGGCCCGTCTCTAATGAGAAATAGTTCCGGGGGGATTAGCTCCGTACCGTCCGGCTGAGAAGGTGCGGAGCATTTCCCTATGAAACAAATAGACTTTGGGTTCAGGTGTGTGTGTGTGTGTGTGTGTGAAACCCGGCTCTCGCCTCAACATTTACCTTAGACTTGAAAGCTTTTGATATCGCGCGTGGATTTGCTATGGCGTCGTGACTAATCTACGGCTACTAAAACGACGGATCCATCTGTCAAAAAAAGGGGAAATAAGTGATCAAGTCTGCTGCTTGGACAGCATGTAGCTCTGCCTGCGTTTAGGATTAGCCTCACAAATAATTCGCCGATAAATCTGGAGTGTAGCTGAGGACAAACAGCCTGTTGTTTCCAGTTGTAAATACTTTTCCCCTGTGCTTTTATTGACAAGAACCTGACAGAGGACTGACTCAACCGAGAGAGGGTTTTTAGTGCCTTCAAAGCGATGTAGCAGCAGGCGCAGCTGGTTTTCTGCTTCCACGAGTCACATCGACTGAGCTGGCTGCAGGGTCGCACTGCTCTCTCATTCTAACGAGCACACACAAGGTAGCAGCGTCTCTGTCATCTGGAATGTTCTGCTCGACTACCTGGAAGCGGGGGCTGAGGGGGAAACAGCTGCAGGGATGATGGATTCAGAGGCGAAGCCGACATGATGATGTTCCTCGCGGGCTCTGGCGTCTCCACATTAGCACATTCCACTCGTGTTGATTTGGGGGCAGTTTTTATTGAGCAGACAGATGTGGCTATTTATGTCTGCCAATCTCAACCCAAGAACTGCCCTCCCCCCCCCGTCAAGTTTACTTCTGTTCAGAGGGGAAATATTGATGACTCTAACCCTAAAACATTGAGTTGGTTGGAAAGTATTTCTTTCAATATCTACACTGTGCAGCATGAAGGGGAAGTGGTTTGACCCTTTAGCCTTGTCCCACATTGAGTTGATCTGCTGATTTATCTGGTATCATCTCATCTGTCATCTCTCATCAACAGGTGGAGTACCCCTGTTCATGCACGCACACACCACAGCCAGGAAATCCACAAAAGCCGGGCAACCATTTCTTTAGGTGTGTCTGTCTGACAAAGGTAGACCCCTCGCAACGCAATAATGACTGTGAAATATGTTAGCAATGCCTAATCGTATCAGTGGTATTTATGTAGGTTTAGAAAAGATTAAACTCTAGTTGGTTCACATGCTTTATTGTGATTCCGAAGCAGGAAATGCACAGCTACTACTTAGCCCTGCTGTAATGATGAAGCCTGCTGAGGTTAGACTGGACTTCGGTCCCACAGAACTCCCCGTGTCTGGATTTAGCTTCATCTAAGAAGTCACCAGTTAGCAGAGACTGCAGACCGAGAGGTGAAGGCAGTCAGACTGAGCCCCGGGTTAGAAAGTGCAGCCATCAGATAGACCACAGCGCTCCGAGCACCACATCACTGCCTGCTAGGCGTGAAGATAAAAGGGATGCGTCCTCCTGCTAGTTTCATGTGAAACCCTTCAGTTTACAGTATCTTTAATGGGCCTCCGCAGTCATGACAGACAGCGACATTAAACCATCAGTGGTGCTTCCTCGTCATGTTTTTCCTATTCTCCAGTCTGGGGCAGCCAGGAGAATCCTTTCTCCGCTGATTTATGGGGGGAAAACAAAAGTAACTAAGGTGGAAGACCTCCAAACATGTGCATGGGTTTGTAATATGCTATGGACTGTGGCTTCACTCACCGGCTGTTCTCCCAGAAAAAAAACAGGAGGTGAAACATGGGTCAAGCTTAGTCACTTAGCTGGGAATCAGGGGGGTAAAATGAGTTAATTTTACGTACTTTAATATAAAATCTCTCTCTCTCTCTCTCTCTCTCTCTCTCTCTCTCTCTCTCTCTCTCTCACATGTATGTGTGTGACATGTGGGGGAAAGCAAGCAGGTAGTTTACACAGTGGAAGAGACTCATTAAGGAATTTGTTCCTGTTGCCCGGAGTTTGTTCGGATGCTTGTGGAAGTCGTGATGGAAGCCAGGTGGACACCATGGTTTCCATTAGACAAATCTCAGCGTGGCCACACACACCGAAGAAGCCTCCGCCGTCGGGAGCAGGCCTCACATGAAGGTTTGGATGGACCCACAGGGCGTGAAAAGCTCTTGGCAAAAGTTATGAGACCAAAAATCAGTCCTAAATACATCTTTGTGAGCTTGTCAGTTCAGGCTGAGGCGCATTTCAGTTTTTAAAGTTCGGTTTTAAAGTTCGGGTTTTTAAAGTGGACGTAAGTTCCACCTGCGTTGGAATTGAGCAAATAAACCTCACTAATTTATTTGGACTCTGCTTCCCTGGTAGAAGTTGTACCTGCAGAAGCACACGATGTGGCAGCGGAACCGTCTGAAAGCTCACGTTTCGCTGCTGCAAGACTGCGTCCTGGCAGAGACATCCGATCCTGAGACATACCACAGCTCAGTTCCAATAAACAATAAAACTGGCTCAACGGCATTCATTGTCCCTCCGTGCAGACGGGGAAATTGGATTGTTGTGTTTGTTGATGTGTTTAGATGAGTTTCGGTGAGAGTTTATGTTTCTGTCAGTGGTTCTTCTGGAAGGCAGCAACTGAATTCGTCTGCTAGTTTGAATAAAATAGTCACTTTTTATTAAAGGTTATACCTGACTCTGTTGTGCATGGTACTAACTACTGCGTCTTCAATAAAGTGTGTGTTAACCAGCTGTGGAGATCTCCTCCTCTTCCACTCTGGAAGGAAGTGAGAGTGGAATCGGCAGAATTCCAGAAAGGCTGCAGCAAGGCCGATATGAGGACAGAGAGATTTTTCATTAGTGCCTGCCTGTCTAATGAGTCATTCCTTAGCCAGCCAGGTGGGGTGACCCTCACCCCCCTCCATTTACCTCATCGGTGGGATTTCCCCGAAGCAGCGGCTGCTGACACAGATAGATAGCGAAGCGTAGAATCCACGTGCAAATTCAACAAAGCAGACAAAACATGATGAAAACCTCTGAGTCCTTCTTGAGGTTCAGCTTTATCTGGGTTGTGACTGTTGCCTTTAATGACCCTGAAGAAAAGTCTGGGCTGAATTCTGGACTCAGGTCTTTCTATATATACTGGAGACTATAAATGACCCCTTAAGTGTGAATGTACGACTGAATGTGTTCAGGGTGCATTTCTGCCTCTCTCCAACTACTGGGAGTCCAAAACATCCCCACTGACCCTGGTTAGGAACAGTGGCAGTTGACAGGAAATGGATGGATTCCATTCTGATTGAGGGAAACAGATCAAACATATGATGGAGAAGGACCTCAGTGACACCACCCTCCCCTCTCCATACCTCTCCTTTAGCGCTGGTGTTTATTCTTAAAGACCTGACGTGTGGGAAATCGCGCCGGTGCAAATTCAGCCTGATAAATTCAACACGCCGCACATCGCCTCTATTTCTGATTCTGCTCCACAAATAGGAAGCGGACCACTGTGGAAGCGCGCACATCTGTGGCAGCACACGGACTCATTTCCATACGGGCTGCGCTACTTAATGGAAAAAAAAAACCCTCTCCCATCTCACACTTTCTGTTTTTCCGTCAAAACACCTGCTTTGTCCATTTGATGGACTCACTGCGGTCGACTTCCAGGTCTTTTCATGCCAGCAAAAACATGTTATCCCCTGGCTTCTCAGTGGGGGAAAGCGGGAGCTTCAGCATCTGTGAACGGCTAAAGTCAGAATTCCTTCTAGTCTCAAAAGATCTATCTTTATTATTAGCATTTGTCACAATCTATGTTTGACGACGAAACCTGAGCTAAGGTGAATTAATGTGGACAGACAACTTCTAAATCCAGATCTGGCACCGTCGATGGGCTAAACCAAGGAAACGTAGCATTTTGCAGCATATGGGAGCTTACTTAAATGGCTTCTGATCCAGATTAAGCATGGACTTGAAATAACCTAAAGAGCTTCAGGTTAGCGTGTGGAAAACTTCAGAGGGTTTCAAGAGACACAAATAACAGAAAGCACCAAGTTACTCACACATATCTTCAAACACTACTCATTTCTTGGCTGTGGGGAATGTATGCCATTATCTTTGACCCAGATCCACACTCAGACTGGCTCAGACATTACCTACAGTACAGCCATTAAACAAGCCGTGCGCGCCGTAGCCTTGAAAGTGCGTGTAAACATCAAAGCTCTTTTTTCCCCCCCTTTTAATGAATCCACACAGGACCGGGAATGGTGAACAAAATCCTTCCAGCTTTCAAAGTTGTAATTTATCTTCTGTAGCATGAACGTGCACACGCCGATGCTGTTCCGCTGTCGAGCTTGTGCCCTGTCACGTCAAAGTGTTGCGCCTCAACACCGGCTTCGCTAGCCCGAGCTGGGTGTTAAGTGACGCCTGACCGCTGACAGGTGGCAGTGCCACCTGCCTGAAGAAAGGGTTGAGGCAGCACTCGAACCGGCAACTAAAGGTTGAGGCTAATATGAGCTTTGATTAGAGAGGCCTGACGTTGCTGCTACGGTAGATCTATGAACAGGCAAAGCCAAAAACACCCAAACGTCTGTTGTTGAGGAGGTAGTTTGTTTGGACAGTGTTTCATTCTAAAGTGTCACTAAGATGAATAAAATCCACACTTGGCAAAATACTGAGAGGCCTATTTTGTTTTCTGGGTCCGGGTGTTTGCCCGACTGGATCGAATTCACAGCATGACTGACTGTTTTCTTTTTACAGTCCAATGTTAGCATGCCAAAACACTGATGTGTTCTCTGATGTGTTCCCGATGGATCGTATCTGAAATCTCTCTCTCATTTTAACGCCGGCTGACAAGGATTTATTACGTGCTTGGCAGGCCAAATGAGTTGTCTCGAGCTCTTGCTCAATCCGCAATTCAGCGGACGGGATTTTTGAAGTGTTTCTGGCTGTTGCTTGCAGCAACAATGGTGCTATTGGAGGTCCTCCGACTTGCCCATCGCTAATAAAAAACTGGAATTTGAAATATTGAAGTGTGCTATCCATATTGGTAAATACACCCTGAGACCTCTGTACCACTAGGAACCAACCTCGATGAGGATGTTAACTGGATCACAGATCCGTCAAACTGGCCTCACACTTCAGACATGAATCTAAAGCCACTCCAGACCTCTGAGATAAAAACAACTCTAATGACGTGAGGGTCCGACTTAGAAAAAAAGGAGATGGGTCACCTTATTGCTCGAGACTCTTCGTCTGCATTTTTTCAGAAAAAAACAACAGTGGGCCTGCTCTTCATTATTCATGTGTCACCTAAAAGGATACAGTATCTCCTCCATTTCCCAAAAAGTGTGGTCCCACTGGAATCCAAATCTGCTTTATACCATGAAAAAAAGCCTTAATGACCTGATTAAACCACAGTCCACATTGTTGGGATCAGTTAATGGGATTTTAATGAAAAGCGGTTTGAAGTAAATGTTTGTTAAGGAAGAATTTCATAAATAAATTAGAAAATATTCAGGTTTTGGCTTTGCTTTCTTCTGCTTTGGTCACATGATGCGTGACCTAACCATTGCCTTCCTGGAAAAGCTATTTTCATAAATGTGCATGTTTGGACAATTAAACACTGCTGATATCTTGGGTGCAAAACAACACGAACATTAGCCGCCTGATGGAAAAGCGAGATGGGAGAAGGGCCGTTTCGCCCGCTTTGAAGACGGGCTTCAAAGTTGTGGGCAAACATGCCTCTGCAACACAAATCACACGGAAAGATTTGGGAAAACCGCCATTAAGAGGCAGTCATGCATTCTCAGCAGGACAGCGTTGAGGTGGAGACAGATTGACTGGCACACCTAAAGCAATCTCTGATAGCATAAAAGGGCGCTCAGGCTCACAGGACTACAGGGAATCTGCCGTCATTTGACAAGAAAGAAGGCGAAGCGTTCCTTGGCTTTATTTAGCCAGAGCTGGCTATCGTATCTCAGAGTTTGTAGGAGAGAAAAAAAAAGGTGAGGACATAAAACCCAGATTATTATCCGAAGCAATAAAAAAAGAATGTCAACAACAGATCCCCCAGAGCAATGAAAAGATATTCGTGGTGTGAGGATGAGAGGATGTGTGCCCAGCACAACACTCATATTATTTAGGGAGGAACCATGTGCAGAGGGATAACATTTATTTAGCAGGAGAGGCTATGGGTGGATATATGACAGCCCCCGTTATTCCAAACAGTGGGAGAGTTACTCAAAGATAATTCCAGATTAATGTTATCTGCCACTAAGTGCATGAATCCGACATTGTCAAACATGACAAGACATAGAGTAAGTGGACTAGACTGGCCACAAATGGTGCATTAGATTAAATTCCAGTGTTAATGGCTGTTCCAGCTTTGCTCACTCCACTCACACACTCCGGTAGACTGTTTATACACCATGGCTTATAGATGTGAGGAATTCCTGACGCTCTTCAGGAGAAAATATACTGGATGGGCCCATAACGTGTTAAATAAAAAGATTTATAATAATCTCTTGAAGGCAGTAACTCAGGTACTGGCAGCTTCTAATGACGGATCTGTGTGCGAGTGTTTTTACCATTTTAACTCCTGGATGCCTCCGTCTAATGTTTTATTCCAACCTGAGCTGGGCAATAAAGTTAACAGGTTTAACAATCCTGACAATATGGGAGGCTGGTGCAATAAAGCCATGCTGAAAAAAATGAGAAGGACCAGCACAGCGGGGGGGGGGGTTACGGAAATGTACGCATGGCTGGATCAACATCTATAAAGACACCAGTGTGGACAAAAGAGCTCTAATATACCTCCTTGTAATGTGGTGACATGGCTGGGATTTCAAACACTGCTTAAAAAGTAGACTCCAGTTTAGTCAGTAGAACCTTTACCTCAAAACTAATCTAAAAGTCACTTTGCATTGACAGTAAACGATAGCATCCCAAAAGCTCTTGGATCCCTACAGAGGTTCAGGGGTGCCAGTGGGAAATGAGTTACCTGGGCTACGGCCCTACTAGGAACATTGTTGGTTTCACTTAAGACTAACCACAAATAAAGAACAAAATTCAAACAGGTATTTATTTAGCGCTCTAACACTGGTGAACAATAGCACCATCAACTGACTGCATGCCAAAAGTGCACCACAGACACCTACAGTGTCTACGTATTTGACTCTGTGATAATCAGTTTATTTTCTGTTAAGACTCTTAAAAATTTACATTAAGGATCACAAGTGCAGAGATTTTTGAAGTTGAAAATATGGCACACCAAAAAACTGTTTTTAGTCAAACCTGAATTTTCAGTCGACTTTTACCATGAAAAGCTCCTCCACCGGCATGACGCTCAGCGGATGATGAGTGAATTTCAATCGCAAGCTCTAAAGATGCAGAATTGGACAGAGAATGACAACAACTGCTTGTTTAACAAATATAACTTGGCTCAGAGGACCAGCTGTCTGGCCGGGAGTCGGCGCAAGACCACACATACCTCATCAGTATGGTTTGGACCAGGCCGGGAGTCTCAACCTTTCTGTTCAGTCCCCCACTGGGCTTGTTGTACAGACCATGAAGTATTGTAAATCTTACAACTCACTCCATTTTTCTTTCATCCTGATGGAACATGGTCGGCTCATAATCTCCTCCAGATTTAGGAGCCCGTTCTTACAAATATTTACAACTTTATACGATCTACTTATGTGCCTCTTCATCTAACCTCAGCCTCTTTAAAGAGGGTTCAGAGCGCGATGTTGGGGGGATTTCTGAGTGACTTGACTTTCCCTGTGAGAGACCGTTTGAACAGGCAGCAGCAGCGCCTGTGCACAACGGCAACAAGTCAAGACACTTCAGCCAACACTTTGTTACCAGATTCAGGCCGTTTGATGTTTTCACTTTAACTCCATTCCTCTGATGCTCACCCCTGGCTCACTCTGCTGCTACCCCCACCCCCAGCCCCATCCTGACCTGGTGCCAGTCTCACCAAAAAA
>BJFM01001023.1:186159-210202 GCA_016586285.1 Arothron firmamentum
CACACACACACACACACACACACACACACACACACACACACACACACACACACACACACACACACACACACACACACAGAAAGAAAATCACTGAATACGAGCAATCCTCTTTAGAAACGTATTCTTCAGAACTGACAGCAGGGAAATTCTCAATCCTTTAATTCAGGGCAAAGCCACAGCCTGAAGAATACTGCACCATTTGTCACTGGAAGACTAAGGAATTATCTCCTGTGCAAAGCAGGACAATCGCACAGTAATGCTGCACTTGTGGGGCCATGAGGTAAGTCCACCAGTCAGATGAAATTAGGCTCAAATGTCTGGACAACTTACAGTAACAGTGACCACCTTGCCTGGAGGGATGAAAAAATACTCTCTCTGCACGCAGTGCTCGAGCACGGTAAGAGTAGGGCAACAGGTGGCTGTCAACTTAGAGAAAGAGAGGGTCATCATCCACTTAGAGAAGAGCAGCATGACTGTCTGCGGCTCCCTGGGCTACACGGAGATCAGCCAAGCACCAGCAGGAGGAAGGAAGAGCTTAAAGTGCTTCAGCGCTTTGCCGTAGCTTGGCGAGTCAGCGCTCCAGGTTCAGAACGTGAATCTGTGTTACATCAGACGAGGACCGCAAATGTCTCACATATGTTCTACTGTCAGTACTGTATTACATCATCACAACAAAATACTGTATAGAGGGAGGAAGGAAGCTGCAGTATCAGGAGAAGCGGCTTCAAATGAAGGCAAGTGTATATGTCGGAAGATGTCAAATTCTGACAATTTTATACCTTAAGTGCTTTTTTAAAACTTTTTTTTACACTGGATGCATAAAAAAGAAGGACTGCAGTCCTATATTTACTAAAGAAACCCCAAAGTTCACTGGCAACAAATCAGGAACATTAATTGCTTATTTAGTATGTGTGTTTTAAAAGTTACTGAATAATTGGCACAGATATATGATTTACATATTCTCAAACATAAGCAGAATAGGCATTTTAGTAAGAACATAAACTGTGGTCAGCTGCCTCGGTTTAATCTTAAAGTAACTTCAGATGAGCATATTTTGTGTAAACGTGTGTTTGCATATGTTTCCAGTCAGCTCTTAGCACTATTTCCCTCCCATTATTCAAAGTCACCGGGAGGCCCAATAAAACAAAGTGACAGAGCAGAGTAACTCCACAAACATTTAATGTTCTCAGCCTCCATGCCAGGGCTCGGCTTTTCACTCAGTTGCTGAGATGCTGATCATTTTCACCCTCATTAGGATTCTAGGCCGTCTCCCAAAACTGCCACTGTGGAAGTGTAATTCTCTGGTAATTGGGGTAATTAAGGCTAATATCACTGCTGATGCACAGTAAAGTCTGGGAAGACAAACCATTATAAAGAAGTGTGGAGCAAGCGGTTTGAATTACCCACCGATGCAAGCGTGGACTCTGATGGATAGCTGGGTTCGAAGGACAATGCTGTGCTTTTTGCCTCTCCTGTGAAGAGAAAAAAGACAGTTAATCAGATGTGAAGCCAGTCAGGAGTGTTTGCTGTAAAGCATGTCTTTTCGTTGTAAAATGTGTTTCTGTGCAGAGAGACACAGTAACAGTTTCAAATATAGACCGAAGCAGATAGTCTGCTTTGATCAAGAGAGCCCGTCAAAGCAGTCATGTGACATCAAAACTAAGCTGGCCAGTAGAGTTAAAAACAGAACAATGACGTTCGCACCGAGGTGAAGTGACAGCGCTCAGTTTGAAACAAACCCTGCCGTATTTGCTCAGGTCATGAGACGAACCTCTCCTGAGGTAAAGAGGAAAAAAAAAGAGGGATGGGAGCAGCTCAGAGGTCAGCTCCACCCCCTGGGTTAATGGAGATATGCCAAGACCCTATCACACTCCTGTCATCTGCTTACAATGTCTGAATGACAGTCCCACACAAAGGTAACAAAGCCCCCAGATCCCATTCAGTGGTGAAAGCGAATGTGGGAGCGGCGTTTGTAGTCACACAGACTATAATACGGCGATTCAGACACCCACGATCTAACTTGTGTGTGACGCTCTGACTAAATTGGCCATTTTTCTTTCCCTAAATTGAAGGAGTTTCTGGACAGAGGCTTTCAGACACCTTTTTGTTTTTACTGGAATTATTGAAACTCCAGAGCTGAGTATCTTCTGCGACGTGAGCATGGACGCTTTCAGCGGTCATATTTACGAGATCCTGCTTTCAGCCAGTATTGATTTAATACACACGTCACTGCATTTACATCTGAAATATAAACAGAGCCGTGTTGCCGCATTGCAGCTTTCTGCCAAACTCTGGATCAGAACTGCCACCACTTCAAGCCCTTTACTGAATGGCTGAGTGTACAAACACAAAAACACTGGAACTAGAACTGTAGACAAGTGCACAGCAGGTAGCATTACCCAATAACATTAATCTGGCTCTCTGACAACGGTGCTTTTATGCTGCCTGCACAAAAGGCCGAGTGATTGTTGAGACCAGCAACGGAGCGCTGTCCTCGGGGACAATCAGGCAGCAGTGGGTCTGACAGAAAGAGGGAAAAACTCTTTCAACATAGGAGACAGATCCTGCTGCTGCTTTGCAATCCATCCACTGAACACAGCGGACACGCGTGACATCTTCTTGTATCTAACCAGTTAGCGGGTGAAAATGATCACTGTTTATCAGATATACTGGTGAGTCCTCCAGCAGGATAAGTATCACAGTACAAGCGTCTGTGGATGTAAACCTGGACTGCTGAGCTGAGACAGCAATCAGGAACAGAATCCTCTGTGCTGCTGTTGAGGCAAATAGGAAACCAGAGTGGTTTTGTCACAGACGCCTGCTTTCTCTCCGCCCGGCTGCAACAGGATCCCTCTGCTTAACCGAGACCTAAGAGAAGAGGCTAAACAGGCCAAAAGCTCATTAAGAAATTAAACAATCGCATATGGAGCATAAGTGAGGTTTTCAGAACCCCCTCTGTCACAAATTAAACTTAAAAATTTGACCCTACATCAGACAGTGCAGCAGGACTGTAAAAGCGGTCGTTATCTCCGCCAGAGCGGAGCCAAGCTTGTGCTGTCGGGCTGTTTGTTCGTCCTGCCCTGAGCAATACGAGTCAAAGAGGTCAGGACGGAGTTGCAGGGATATTTCGTTAGAGGTTAGAAAAATTTATGGGTGATCTGGGAATTACCAAGCTGCAAATGTGACTCATTACTAGCTTGTGTGTAGAGCTTTAATGAAGACTTGTGCACATTTGACTCTCCATTCACAAGACTGTGGATACAATCAACACAAAAGACGACAATAAATCCTCGTACTAGCCATCCTTTGGTCAAATGTCATCCGCATCAGCACTCGTTTTCCTCGCACGGTAAATAAATTCAAGTCAAGCTTCTGTTTAATCTGACTTATCTTGCTGGAAAAAATACAGTTAAATAACTGGAACAGCCAGGGCTGTTTATTAAAATCTCAGAACTGAATCAGCTAGTCTGTTGCCCAAAGGAATTACTCACTTCTGTTCCATTAAAAAGCCATCAGTCAAAACTAGATGAGTTTGTACAAAAAGCTTGTGTTTATCATGTATGCAAGAAGGAGTGATGGGTCATAATTCCTTTATTTAATGGTGTGTGTATATCATCTCCCGTCTGAATGCTCAATGCTAAAAATACAGAACGCAGTTGTAAAATTTTAAAGCTCTGCCATGCCAAATGGATACCCTTCCTTATTTCCCTCAATTCTTCCATCAGTGCTCCACTCGCTCAGCCCTCTCATAAAGCTCAGGCTTAATCTTCCACTCAGAATAACAGCCACTGGACCAGCGTATGCGGGCCAGCGCCATGCTCCCAGCTTTACTGGTGCTGGTTGCAAAACGACACTGGACGCTCTTTGTCTCACACACACACACACACACACACACACTTAGGCATTAATGACAGTGTCTATTATGCACTCTTTCTGGGTTTATGCAAGAAAGATTTAGCATATTTTGTTAGCTGAAGAACTCCAAAAGTAAACGTCTTGCTGAAGCATGTCCACACAACAACTTGTTTTCTGACTCCTACCTTGCAGGCCTGGCCTCAGTCTCATGATGTATCAACAAAACTAACAAGGTATTTATTACTTTATGAGCAACAGAGAGATTTCTTTCTTTCTTTTGGTGAAGGAAGAACAACATTTGGGGTCTATAAAACCTCTGATGATGACTCTGTATAATCAGAAAAATGTTTTTCTGTGAGCCAAATCCCAGAAAGCCAAAATCCTTGTTTTTTTTAACTTAAACATTCGGCTAAACTGAGTTTAAGATTTCCTCCAATTCTTTGGAACACTCTTTTTTCTCCTAAAATTAAATTCTATTTTTATGAGCATCTACAAAACTAGATCCAAGCGGTTCAGACAAAAAAAGAGAGAGAGAAAAAAATTGTCGATGAAAGCGGAGCTGTCCTAAGAGAGATGAAAGGATATGATGTGAAAGACTAAAGCCTACAGAGTAAGAACAGTTGGATTTTGTTGGATTTGAAAATGCCAAACATCCAACTGGTCATCAAATGCATCAAGGACACTCAATAAAAAATGGCATATTTACTGTTGCACAAAACTGTTGGATATCATGTGTGTTTTATAAAGACTTGGAGCAAAGTGGGGGTTTTTGGTACCGCTGCTCAGCCGAACAACCGCTGCAGTTTACCTTGTCCTCTGTGTCTGAGCACTTACTATAGCTCGTATCTACAAATCAATGTCACACATTTAGGCCAAAGCCTTGAACACGTTCTTGCAAGCAGGAAACGGCGCTGCTCCTGCAGTATCAGATCCGATCCCTGACTTTAAAACCGGCACGCTCTCCTCAATCCAGGTAATCCACCAAAATATTCAAGGGCTAGAAATGACTGTCAGCACACGTCAGGCCATACGATCCTAACTACATTGCCCTTATGCTTGCCTGCAGGCTGCAAACACAGAGATCAGCACATGTGACTCATTCAGTCTGTCGCAGTTGGCGATTTAAATGACCGACTACCAAAAAGCACACACAAGTGAGCTGTAATGGCCAGTTTATAAGCTAAATTGAGCCTGTGCTCGAGATGGGACCGGGGATTTATGAGTCACAGTCTCCTACAGCTGAGCTTCAAACGCGGTGTGGAAATGATTACGTTCCTTAAGCTTCCATGACATGGATATCTGCAGGCTCTGTCAGAGGATCATACCTAAATCTGTTTGTAAAGACGTGAGGTATGACACAGATGCCTCAGGAATGTAACCTGCCATTTATACCAATTACCAGCAGATTCAATAAACTCAGGCAACATTGGAACAAGCCCCCGCTCTCCGGCTGAAGGAAGGTGACCAGGCTCAGAGCAAAAATAATGAAAGCACAGTTGAAAGTGTTATATAGAGTTGGCATAGTGGTGGTACTTGTAAACTTCTTCAACCTACTTGTAAAAATCTGAAAAAAAGAATCAGTTTCTCTGTGGTTTGAAAAAAATAAAAAGTTTATGAGCTTGCGTCTGATACTGACAGGTCCAGTTCAGTCAAAGGAGGGCGAAAACAAAAGCGAGGTGGAACAAGCAAAGGTGAAAATACCTCACCGGGCCTGTAATGAGCTCAGCAATCATCAAATCAACAATGCTGAGGGTTGGGGGGAGGTAATGGTGGGCACATCAGAACCATAAAAAGCCAACAGGCTGCACTGCCCTATTTTTTTAAAAAAATAATTGCTTAACCACCTTCACCTCCAGCGCGCTCAGACAACTCACTGTGGGTTTAATGACACACATCCATACCATCTCGCGCCAGCTGGCCCTACACAGACCCTGGCAGCCTCGGCCTTCAGCGGGAGAAGACGTGGACCACTTTAACCTCACAGCTCCCAATAGCTTCCAAAAAATCTCTCCAAACTTTTCAGATAGAAGCGGGAAAGGACAGCCCCCTTCATGAAAACCCAGAATTCCAAGTGAGTCAAATAAATCTATAAGTGTTTGTGGTTGACCTCCACTCATCCAAACCTTTTCTCTGGGAAAGACAGATGAAACATAACCTAAATCTTCACCCAGGTTTGGAGAGAATAATGAAGAAATCCTTACTGACCTGCATTACAAATGGAAACAACACAGCTAAATTGGATAACTCACACAATCGAGGTGAGGGGGATTACCCATCAGACATGTCTACAGATGACATCACCGCAACGGTGAGGCCAGGTATTTTCAGGAGGTGAATGGACGAAGTCCATGGAAAGTCTGAGAACTTAACAGGGCACTAATAGCACTAAAGAGCTGCTAAAACAAATTGAGGACTGACTTCCACACCAGAAAAATGCTCTACTAAAACCTAACCTCAGAAAATTAGCACATATTTAGCCAATGAAATTGGCGTCAGTGAATGATTCAGAGTGAACTACAGTCAAAATTCCTGCATGAATATAAAACTTTATTCTCTGGAATCAATTTAATCAAACACAAAGTTTGTGAGGAGCTGTTGGACTGAGCTCTTCAGAAGATATTCACCTGACAGAAGATTCTACCTGGATCTCCACCCTGGAGCTCAGTGAACCTTAGCCTGAGCTTCATCTTGAAAATGTTCACATAACATATGCCTTTTCCAGGATAGGGAAAATGCAGCAGGACATAGAGGCAAAACAAACTGATCTGATGAGGTTCGTATGGCAAAAAGAGTTATTGAAAGCATTAATTTTTGCCACGCTTGCAAAATATTTACAGGAATCAACTTCTTTTGATCATTTCTGACTCGTGGAGCAGCATAAAATGTGGCATGTTTTTAAAAAATATATTTGTGATTTATAACAGGCGCTTTTTAAAGTGGCACCTGAGTGGTTTCACCTCGCAAATATGCAGATTTTTAATTTCACTTGGGGCATTGCTTGGTTCAGACTGATGATTTTCATCTCACCCTTCCTCCTGAAATCCTTCCAGTTCATCTCCCTGCTCAGCCAGCGTGGACTCCAGGTCCAGGTAGCTTCCGTTATGGGACAGCTGAAGGGTACAGTCGTCCGGCTACAGAGAAGAAGAGGACAAGAGTCAGATATGATGTGAACACAGCCAGAATGTCAAGTGCAAAGGCAACTCTGATCAGAAATTACAGAATTATATGCATGTCAGCACACAAGCAGGGCAAGGTTAGCGAGAAATAATTCAGATCCGGGGCCATTTGGCAGCCTGATGCCTCTTATCTCTCTCCTCTCCCTGTCTGACAGTGTATCAACACACACGATGATTCTGCAGAGGTATGATTTGTCTTGGCTGGCCTGTCATCAGCTGATTGTGGTCAAGGAGATGAGGAATGCATTTAATCAACCTCCCCCGGTGACCTCTAAATTACAGATATTAACCTATTTTTAAAGCCGGCCTTTGGGCTCCACAGCAGCCTCAGTGAAGGAGTGTTAGAGAAACTCCACTGATCCCTCAACAGCCAGGATGTCTAACTTAACAACAGCATACAGAACAGTAACAGAGAAAGATATACAGTGTACAGGTGGTTTTTTTTATGGCCACTGTGTTGTTAAAATAGAAAATACCGCCATGCTTTTCTCTTTAACAACAAGCAAAATATTATATTTATGTACTATGCATAAAAACATTTGTTGCATTAACTTGGAGGTCTTATTGCCAGGGTGAAATGGAGGAAGTATTGGAAAGACATGTGTCAGACTGCACTGAAGCATTTACAACTGTGTCATATTTGAGAGTTGAAGGAAAACATGTGGCCGGCCAGGACCATTAATCTCTGTCCAACTGCCTGAGCCATTGCGTCTGCTTCGCGTGCATGTTGAAACAGAGAATTATCAATAATATATCCGCAATGTCTTAATAAAAGTGCATGACTGAAAGGAAAGATAGGCTAATATATTCATCAAAGACTTCAGAGGGGATATCAGACATGGACTGTTATTAATGGCACCAAAGAGTCAGTGAAGGCATCTTTCAGGTCCTTCCAGGTCTTTTTAACCTGATTCTTCTGTTTCTCTCTGTTTAGTTATTCCAGAAAAAAGGGGTCTGTTCCTTCACAAGCAAACATAAACATCCCATAATTTAAGGGTAATGAGCAGCATTACATCATCTGTATACTTTGTGTCACAGTTGTTTGTCTTCTGATTACTGGATGACAGATATTCCACAGTTAATGTACTGTAACCACGCTTCCTGTTTTATTTTGAAGGGGCTTTGTTCCCCTTTTTGTCATGATTTACACTTCATATTACATATTTTGTTTCTGCTGTTTTCTCAATTCTCTTTCCTCTTAAAAGCAAACGTTTAAGGGATGTTTAACATGCTGCTGATTGTTGATGGTGAACTGGATAACAGAAGTGCAGAAAATGTGCTTTTAAATTAAGACTCCCTATCACAACCTTAAATAGACAAACCATGGGACTGGATCTGCCTCAGTAACCTGTAATTAGCTGTCTGTGCAGCTATAAAATGTGTTTCTCCACAAACTGGTTTGTCTTATGGATGGGAAAAAATGCAAGGGGAGCTAAATCACAAGTGACACGGACCACTCCTCGCCTTTTATCGCTCTTGGCTGTCATCATGTAATCAGCCTTGGCTTATTGTCTACAGGCCTGCTAGTGTGTGCCAATGCCAGTCAGGATGAAGACCGTACACTGCCTTTAATCTAGGAACGGCGCTGCCAGATTACCGATGGCGGAAGTTTCCTCGAATGCTCCCCGCCCAGGTCTTGAACCTACGGTGGCCTTGAGATGGCCGAGTCCAGAGAAGCAACCGCCAGTGCACAGCTCACACACTGAGGTCTGGCCTCTCCCTTCAACCACCATACCATGGTCCACTGACCAGGCAGCCAGTTAAGACAGAAGCGGCTAAAAATAAACTCCATTCAGCTACCAGCGAACGACTGCCACCTCAGTGTAAATGTCTTTCTAATCCATATAACCCATCTGGAAGCAGAACATCTGCTACGTGGAAGTCGGTCATTTGAAAGCCATTAGCCTGATTTTAACATTAATTTCCTGGCAGATGTCTGTTGATCAGTGCTCCTTATTTTTGTCAACATTCTTGCTCCGCTCTAAAATAAATAAGGGGAATTACGGCGAGCTACCTAAATATAAAGCTTGGCTGGTAAAGGTGTGGCCTTTTCCCACCAGCAAGTGATTTAAACACCATTGGGACGCAATGAGAGCATGCATGCAGACATGAGAGAGAAACCACAAGAGTGATCCCGGATCTCTTTCCGCGCCGAGGATGAGCCTGTCCGCAAATTATGCATTCTTCCGAAAGGAGCCCTCGACGGAGACCATCTTTCAAAGCGCGGAAGAAGGCGGAAACCTCAACTCTGCATTACAATGTGCATCAAAGGAGCTTAAAAAGGCATGGAGGAACATTCACTCTACAGACTTTAACATAACGTCTCATTACAGGATTCTGTTGTTTCTTTTAATGAATCGAATTCCGGAAAAATAACCTGCCCCAACTTTGAAACCCGGCAATGTGACAGTTCGTCCCCAAAGACACAGCCACATTTTCCTTCCCTCGAATCCTGCTCTGCAATCTGATGCCTGGCCTCGGGGTCACTGGGCCACAAGCTGAAACACACCGACACAGAAGATGATGATTGGTACTGTTGAACGGTTCTGCATGTCCCAAAATGTGCACTTTTTCCCCCCCAGCTGACAGGGACAATCAGGTCGAGGGCAGTCACACTGTGGCTGAGCGCTGTTGCCTTAAACACACGTGGTGGATTACATTACTCCAAACAGTGTAGATGCATGCGGACCAACAACAACACCAAAGTGCACGTGCAGATGCTGCGAGCGTGGAGTGGAGCTGACAGGAAGAGCCCAGAGACAGCATATGTTAACTCTTTTGACTGCCCAGCAGCATGTGCCAGCAGCACTATTTATGTCGGGGACGGAGGTGCCGAGACAACAGGTTTGTCGTCAAAGCTATTTGAAGGGTCATCAAAGTGGCTTCTTCAAATTCTGACTGATAAAAAGATCACCCGCAGCACACGCATCTTCAGACTGTTGTATTTTTTTTTATTTTTATTTTTTATCAAAACCACAAGTGGTAGTCACTTTATGGTCTAGTTTTGCGGTCCAACTGGGCCGCTTCTATACTGAGACCAGTCGACAGTGCAAAGCACAACAGCTCTTTGTTTGTGTTTTTGATTCCTCCCCGCTCTGAAGCAATATAAAGCCTTCCCATCGTCCCATCTCACCGGTGGCTCTGAGCGGGGTGCAGAATGAGAGACAGGCTTGCGGTGATCCGCAGCATCCTGAGGCTTCCGTGACTTATCTCACCAGCTCAGACCAGACAGGGTGCCACAGATCTGACAGAATGAAGAACCGGGACCCTAATTAACATTCTATTTGTGCAACTTTCTGACCAGACTGGCACAGATGCTGGATAAAAGACTTCTGTGGTCATTGGGGCTGTCATTTAATTTTAACGGCAAATGGAAGAAGTCCTTTAAAAACGTCATGTGATACCCGCTCGGTCCAATGAAAAACAAGGGGCATGACCTGGGAAGCCCCTAAAACAATGTGAAGCATTTCTGCAAACAGCTGATCAAACTCAACAGTGCAGTGGTGCCTTCATGACCATAGCTACCTTTATTCTGGAGGGAACCCAAACCCTGGATTGACAGCTGGGGGAAGTTTAATCCGTTATGACACAAACTCTGAATGTCACTTTATGCACTGTCACTCCTTTGTCTGGTTCTTTTCACTGCTGGTACAACACTTGTCTACGATGCAAAACAGCCCCCCACACCCCACACCCCACCACGCACCACACACACACACACACGCACGCACGCACACACACACACACACACACACACACACACACACACACACACGCACACACACACGCGCACACGCACACACACACGCACACACACGCACACACACACACACACGCCAGCCTGCAGTCCTGATAATGACAAAAAGCAGGTTAATCTGAGAGGGATTACTGTTGTGTTTCAGACAAACATTAACCAATGTCTGATTCCCCTCACCCATATAATGCATATGTTTACCCCCTGTATTGTTTAATAGGGATATAAGCAGACCATAAGAATAGAATATAGATGAATTTTGCTGACAAGGTATGCATTAACTTCAATTCATGCTCCATCTGCACCATCAACAAACTGCAGAAAGTTAACCAGCACAGGCTCATGGTGAAGTGGCTTTGTTTGGTATTCACCCCATCAACACGCCATGGTTAATCATTCATTTTAAATTATTACACAGAAACGTAAACAACAAGCAGAATAAACAGTGGTACAGACCCTGTGAGGAGCTTTCAGCAGCCTGTGGACTCCAGCTATTTGATTGATCAGAGGAATATCTTCCCTGAAGGTGTACAGAGGTGGCCTGGTGGGCTCGGGGAAATTGGTGCTGTTGAATGGATCGGTATCATCCAGGAACTGGACCCTGCATACAAACGTGGCCATGGTGCATCCATGCAAGGCGAGTTTGGATCAGTAAAACGGCGGATGCGCCGCCGCAGCCTCCGACAGACAGGCAGGAAGGCTGGCAGCCCCCCCGGGCAGAGAACAGGTCCCCTGCAGCAGCAAAAATCTTGTTAGTCTTGGATCGTCTCCATTCGTTTCACGCAGCGGCGGAGGAGTCGGGAGAATGAACGCGCCACCTCAAGTAAAGATCCGGGATCCCTCCAGTCAGAGCGGCGTGGGAATGAGCCGGGCGGCCGCGTCCAAGGACATTGCGGGCGTCTGATGCGCTGAGGAGCAACT
This sequence comes from Arothron firmamentum, assembly GCA_016586285.1. Taxonomy (NCBI): domain Eukaryota; kingdom Metazoa; phylum Chordata; class Actinopteri; order Tetraodontiformes; family Tetraodontidae; genus Arothron; species Arothron firmamentum. The sequence continues at coordinate 197,866 of BJFM01001023.1, forward strand.
GCAGACGGGACTGCAACACTTGGCGCCTGGTGTGAGTGAGCAATGAGCCGCGGCTCTCTCCTGAAGCAGGGACGCAGCGCTCAGACCCCAACACGCCGGACCGCGGTGCGACTACGGCGCACACGGCTGCGACACCTAGTGGTTGAAAGGAGAAGCACAGAAGCCTGTCAATGACGGTGACTCAGCCGTTCAACGATAATGTGTGTTATATGTGTTATCCCAAGGTGGGGCTTAATTGGTGGCGTCAGGATGTCTTGTTAAACTTTTATATTCGGTGGTTAGATCTGGGATTGTTTGTCTAGCTGTTGTCACACCAATTTGCAGAAATTTGTAAATTGTGATCTTCTGGACCAAAAGACTGTCAATTATCAAACCCGTATTGGTGACATAACCTTCATCACTCCAAGCCTTGTGGAACACTTAATGGGCGATTTATTTATTTATTTATTTATTTTTAGTGATCTGTTAGGAGTTTATGGAGCCGTGTGGGGTCTGGTTTGGTGGACAAATGCGTTTAACAAAACAATGTCACCCAGCAGTTTGGAATTTCTCTCTTGTGTAAAGTTTATTGTTGCAATGTTATTTTCAACAGCTTTTTTTTTTAATTTGCAGTTTTGTTTTGCAGTTTGTTTAGAGTGAGGGAACAAAAGTCCAAAGCTTAGTGTCTTCTGCAGCTTTAACCGCGTGTCGGGGAGGTTTACTGGAATGGTTTTTCACCCGTGTGTGGGTGTTTAGGTTACAGCTCCTCTGTTGTTTCAGAAATGTAAGTTTCTTCCAAGGTGGAATTTTCTGAGGCCTGTCTGATATATTCAGCCATGGGTGCAATTACCTTTCAGCTAATGTTGTTGGGAAGCTAATGTTCATCAGTAGACATAACTGGTTAGGATTGTTGTGAAAGTAAATTCTCCTCCTTTGATTGGGAACCAGAAGACCACAAGGAACCCTGAGGGCTCCTGCTCCTCCATTTATTAGCCTGAATGCTAACAAATTGCTCACTTTATTACCCCGGAGGCAAATCTTTAAAAAAAAAGACAAGCAGTTGGAGTTAAAATAGACCACAAAAAAAAAAAAAAAACAAATCAGAGGGGAAGAGAACATGCCGTCCTGTTGTCTGTTGTCTGGGACTGTCTGGCGGCTCCTCGATCTGAAGAGGCAAAGATGCTTTCACGCTTTGCTGCACTTTTTCCGTATTCAGCTATTTACACAGTTCAGGCTGGGAATTCATACCTAATTATATCCAGCTCTGCTGGAAAAGTTGGGGGAATTAGGTATACTCCCATACATCTGTATTTACATTTCATCTGCAGGCGTAATTTAATTTGGTCCCAAAATTTTAGGGTCTCCAGGAACGCACTAGTCTGTCTGTATTTAAAATAATTGGAGAAAAAAAAGGATTCATTGTTTTTCCTGAAGCCTTTCAGGACACGAGACACTCAACACTGAAAGCTCAATTTATCTGTCACTTAAAAATAAATAATGAAGTTATTATTCTGTTTTAAAGACACCAAATACTGTTTCTGATTATTGTTCACAATCTCCACAGCCTAGAATGACTCTCATTCTGGAAGTCTTACAGTTTCCCCGTGAGGGGATTTGGAGCGTTAATCATTGTGTCATGAAACAAAATACACAATATTCTGTCTTCCATTACTGGCTGCGAGCTTTAATGACCCTCAAAACGTATCTTAATCTCGATCATCTCAGCTCTCTGTTTCCACGTGCTGCAGACCAAACATCTCCAGGCAGGCCTGCTCTTCACTCCCTCTGTGTTTCTAGTGGCTTCCACCGCATGTATATTCACAGCCGAGGCCAAAGTCTACAACAGACAAGACCAGACTCGGAATTTTGATCACAAAACAAAACAGTATGATTGATGTTGTTGGAACAGGATGACGAACACGCTCATTTCTCCTTTGTTACCTTGGTGGACATGCCTCTTCCACTTATGCTGTCTTTGAGTCCTGCCGCCTCCAGTTGTGGCTGATGACAAATTGTCAGACATTTGCAGGAGGCAAAACCAAAATTTACATGTAAATAGGCTGTAAATACAACTCTGTGACCACAATTTTTAAGAATCTATCAAAGTCAAACAATTGCTGTGTGCCACTATTTTCTGTTTGCATAGGAAGCAATTTCAGGAAAAAATTTAAAGCTTTATCCATTTTTATTAGTACTTCTATTCCTCATATACATGAAAATATTTACATTACATCACAGAGTGGTGGAATGCTTTTCTTTTCTGTGTGGCTGATTAAAAGATGTTGTCCACACGAAAAGCTTCTCTGAGGCTGAACATGGTCAACCCTCTGCTCTCCAGAGGTGATGCAGTGTTGCATGAGATGCCCTTTATGCAACCTTTTTTTCCACATGTCAACAGCAGGGGCAGTTGCGTGCACACATGACATGCGCACGTGTGGTTCCTGAGTTTAGGAGTTACGTGCTGGCCCTTTTTTTTTTTTTTTTTTTTTTGTGGTGCGGGAGGGCAGTGATATTGTCCCCCCAAGGTCACGTGCTTTGGAATATGCTGGCTGCTTTTGTTGTCACTCTGCCTGTTCTGCTTTTCTGGCAATTTCATACAATGGTGCACTTGAGCGCCGTGATGTTATTAAGCCTTTGAAACTACTACAGCTTGAATTCCACCTCTCAGGAAACACGAGCAGGCCAGTGGAAGGTACATGGAAGAAGACGTCCCATAGATCGACGACAGCGAGGAACAGTTTAGACACCAGAACAAAGGTGAATGACTCTGTTTTCACTGCATTTACACTTTTCAATAGTGTCTTGTTGTCACTGCAGCTGCACTTTTCTGTTGCTAACATTTCTGCTTAAGCTCAGCATCACATAGGTGCTGTTACATCAGATAATTCGCTTCTTATCGTGTGTACATACTAAACAGTAACAGATTTTGCCGTTTAAATAAAGCAGGAGTATAAATAACCGAAATATTGTTGCAGCCTGATAAAAGGTAACTTTATTGGTTCTTGTCGATGCTCTGAGCTGCACTGTCCTGTCAACAATGGGCCAGGGGTGCGACAAGTTCAGTAGCTGTTTGACCTCTGATCCCACAGGCGATGTCCCGGCGAGCAGATGCCTCCCAGTGTGGGGGGGTTGTGGTCGAGTTCGAGTCTGATGGCAACAGGGAGGCGAGAGACAAAAAATCTCAGAGTATAACAGGTAAACGAGCATCTTAGCATCCTGTAAAGCTGGTGGCATCCACGCCCTCGTTTGACTTCGGTGCGTCTCCTCACAAGGTTCGGCTCTTATCTACCTCAAGGGTCCCAAGTTTCTCATCTATGTCAGTGGAGCTTTGTCCATGTGGGTAAGAAAGATTTTCCCAACCATCAGATTCCAGGAGAAATATACGTTTCACTAAATTGGAAGCGTTAGAAGAGCACACGCACAGCATCACGCAAAGCAACCACAGTAATGACAGCGGGTGTGTGTCTAACAGGGTGACCGTATGTGGCACTTCGCCATCTCTGTGTTCCTGATCGAGTTGTACGGACGTAACCTGCTGCTGACTGCCGTGTTTGGCTTGGTGGTCGCCGGCTCGGTGCTCCTACTTGGGGCCTTGATTGGCGACTGGGTTGACCGCAATCCCAGAAATAAAGGTATCCATAATGGCTTTGCACTGATTCCCACAACTGCACTTGTTGACTTTTTGGTATGCACTGCTTCTTTCTGCTTTTAGTTGCACACGCATCGCTTTTCATCCAGAACATCTCAGTGACAGTGTGCAGCATTGTGCTCATGTTGGTCTTCTTATATAAGCAAAGAATTGAGCAGATCTGGGATGGATGGCTCACTGTGAGTACACACGTCACTTCTGGCCACATTTCATCACTTCACTACCATGTTGACCTGTGAACAACGATGAAATGCACAGTTCTAGCTGCTGTTGTTCCCTTTATCCTGTGTCCCTGTTGTCTCTGCTTCTGAGCTTGTGGCTGCTCTGCTGTCATAGTAACATGTTGCATCGCAAAACTTACACAAGGTGGTTTGTTATACGGTGGTGATCGTCCTGGCAGATGTAGCAAACCTTGCAAGCACAGCACTGACCATTGCCATTCAGAGGGACTGGATTGTGGTTATAACTGGATACAACCGAGGCCACCTAGCTGGTGAGGAGATCTGCTATTTGTGTCTGGCTTTGCCCCATAAATCCCGGAATTACATACAAAATCTGCTGTTTACCAGTTTCTACTCTTTCTGCAAATCATCCTATGGGAGCACACTAACCTCTCTGTTTTTCTGTTGTTGTTTTTTTCCCCCCTAAATTTAAACAAAAGGAATGAATGCCACCATGAGGCGGATAGATCAGGTGACCAACATTCTAGCCCCACTCGCAGTGGGACAGGTCATGACCCTGGCCTCTAACGTGGTGGGCTGTGGCTTCATTCTGGGCTGGAATCTTGTGTCTCTCATTGTGGAGTTCTTCTTCTTGTCACGGGTGTATCGCATTGTCCCCGCACTTTCGATCAAGCCACCCGTGGAGGAGGAGGAGCTGAACCCTGTGTGTGAGCAGAGGATGGAGAGGAGGTGGCCGCAAGGTATTGGTTTATTTAACGAGTTGCGACATGTGTGACGTATGCTGGTCGGCCTTGATGTCACCCTTTCTCATCAACTGTTCGGCTACATAGCTAAGACGTCCCTCATTACATGGATTAATGGCTACTTCCATAAATTGCTGGACTAAAGTGATATCATATCCTTATCAGATGAAGGTAACTCCACACAAGCTGAACCTTTGACAGAAGGTAACTGCGACACGAGCCTGCATCTCAAAGAAATCACCAACCTGCCTCTGTGTTTCCGGAGGTTCCGCTGGCTGGTGAGCACCTGTAAAGATGGTTGGAAGGCCTACTATCGCCAGCCCGTCTTCTTGGCAGGGATGGGTCTGGCCTTCCTCTACACCACAGTCCTGGGCTTTGACTGCATCACCACGGGCTATGCCTACACACAGGGCATAAGCGGCTCGCTCCTCAGTCTGCTGATGGGTGTGTCAGCTATCACAGGGCTGATGGGCACGGTGATGTTCACCAGGCTCAGGAAGTCGTACGGCCTGGTGAACACAGGCATCATCTCAAGCTGCCTCCATCTTGGCTGCCTGCTGCTGTGCGTGTGCTCTGTATTTGCTCCTGGAAGTCCCATGGATCTCAGCCTGCTGGTGCCCTTCATCAACTCCTCTTCTCCTGAGCTCGGAGAAATAGTCAGCCAAAGGAAAAAACATGCTTTTCCTCTGCGAGGAGGCAGCAACCAGCCACTCCTGCCCGACCGCTCCTCTATCCACTGGACCAACAACACTTTGCTTTTTGACAATGTGCCCTCTGATACAGTGCCAGAGTCTTACATCTCCATTATCCTGCTGTTCTTGGGCGTCATCACTGCACGGATTGGTGAGTAGTGAAAGTTGCAGCAATGGTTTATATTGGTAAATATTAAGAATTTAAAGATTTGAAGAGATTGTAGCAAGTACTATATCATATTTTTGTTAGTCAAAACAAAAAAGTGCAACTACAGTGTATGTCCACCAGAGAGCAGTGTGCACGTTATATCATAAAATTTCATGAATTTATCTTTTATTTGTCAAATGGTACTTATTTAACAATCAAACTTCCTTTTTTATAAAAATAAAAAACCATCCCATTAAAAAACTAAAATGTCAATTAACTCAATATAATGAAATAGAATACCATTATTCTAATAATTTTGGTTATAATTTATAAGCATTGTCATTAATCCAATATCTCTAGCAACTGTGAAACTCCATCTATTTTTTAGGTCTGTGGTCTTTCGACCTGACAGTCACACAGCTCCTGCAGGAGAACATCTGTGAGTCAGAGAGGGGCGTGGTGAATGGGGTGCAGAGCTCCATGAATTACCTGATGGACCTGCTTCATTTCATCATGGTGATCTCCGCTCCTCAGCCACAGCACTTTGGCATCCTAGTTATCATTTCTGTGCTATTCATCACCACCGGTCACACCATGTATTTCCTTTATGCGCACAAGGCCAAGAAAAAACGACGCCACAACACATAGGGGGGTGGGCACGGCCCACACATCCAGGGCTGAGATGCTGATCAGCACTGATTCTACTCTGCACCTGTGAAATGAATGTCTGCTCCCCTCTCCCTCTTCCTTCAGCAATCTTATTGCAATAGTCCACTCCCAGTTTAGCCATTCATTTTCAGCACAGCACAGCCTGTTTCCGAGTTTGCTCTTTGCCTACAGGGCCATGTCCCAAAGCGGCAAACACGACCTCAGATGAGCTAGAATGGGGGGCATGTTCTCCCAGGTACCTATCCAATCAAATCCAGTGGTGCATGCAGGTGAAAAACCTTAATACCTTAATACAACTGCTATGAGAGCACCAGTGCATGCTTTTGAAAACCCTGTAGGATAACTCACAAACAGGCCTGTTAACTCACACAGCTCTTTGGATGAGAGGGCAAGTGATGATTGGAGAGGGTTTTTTCAGGAATGGTGTTGGATGAATGAAGTACAAACAAGATGAGACCATACTTTCACACGTTGCGTTGCTGTTACTGATCCGTCCACTTGGAAATATTCCAGGTTGTCCTGAAAGGAACATAAAGGGAACTTGATGTAAGATTGTCAGAGAAAGGCAGCCCCCCCTTTTAATGGACAGAAGTGAAAGTATTTCCTTATCCTGGTTTGTTTCTCTGTGGATGAATCAAGCAAATATTTACCTTTCTGTGCATGTAACCCTGGCTAGGAAAACCCCCCCACACCATGCCACGAACTCCATAGTAAATATTTTATTCTAACTGCTTGTGTACCTAGATAAATAAACTTAGTTTCTAAACTTTCTTTCCTTCCAGTATTAAGAGTGATATCAATAGTTGTATAGCAAAAGAGACGAAAGCAACCTTCTTTTTGTGACATGTTTGAATTCAGTGGATGCCAAATGTTTTGTATTATATACTTTGCTTCATTCTTTTCTAGTTCTCAAGAATTAAACATGACCTTACCTCAACCAAGAACAAGAATACTGATGGGAATGTGCCTTGAGAAGTGCTCTCAGCTACTGTTGTGTTTTTCATAAATCCTTCATGTACAGTTTAAACAAGATTAAAGGTCAAACTCTAGTCACACAACCAGCAACGCTCAATATATTTGTATAATTTTTTTTGTGACATTTCAGTGATGTATGTTCTTATTTTACAGACTGATAACTATGATAATAAAGATGACTGAGGAGAATGTTGTCAAAAATGTTCAGTATGTGATAATGACCTGTTTATGTGATGTAGAAATGAATTACACACATCATTAATTAGTAAGTCATCGAAATAACCTGAGATCGTACACAGGGTTCTTTATTGAAATGTAATTACCAGTAGTGACCAGTAGGGGACAGTCAAGGACACACTAATATCAAACACACACACACACACACACACACACACACACACACACACACACACACACACACACACACACACACATGTTTGTGTTTCCATCTTTGTGACTCTCGTAGACATAATTTAAGCTTTCAGCCCCTTAACCATACCCCTAACAAAAAACAAATCCCTAACCCAAACCCAATTCTGAACCTAAAATCAAGTCCTAACCCTCAAACAGACTTTGGTGGGCTGCGGAGACCGGTCAAAATGTCCTCAATTCCCAAAGTGTCCTCACTTTGCAAGCAGGATTGGTAGAATTTTGGTACTCAGTATGTAGCAAACACACACACGCACGCATGCACGCACGCACGCACGCACGCACGCACGCATGCACGCACACACAGCAAACAGGATTGCTGGAGAAAGATGTGGGGGGAAAAGCAGGCCACACAGAGCTGCAGAGTAAAATTAGACTGCCTCTTTACAGGCTGCAGGTGAACATCCTCAGATAATGATCCAATTAGCATATAGCCTTGTGACGATGCCAGACTAGATTTCCAAGTAAACCCCACCTGCTTTGTAATGAGATGCTCTTTATTCTGCTGCTGTGTAAGAACCACAAAAGAGGACTTCATAGACTCAAGGACTTGATCATCTTCATATAGAAACAGGCAGAAATCTACACAACGTATGAACCAACGCATGATTATTAATTCACAATCCTGTGACCTCCTCCAAACACCTCTGATGACATCAAACATGGCTTCTCATGAAAAGCCATTAAAACAGCAATTAAGGTGCACTTATAGAGTATTTTAACCCTTTTTTCATGTTTTTAATATGGCATTTTACGTTATTTAACCTGAACAGTTTTTAAGAATTAGGTCTCATTCAGGTTCTATAATTCTAGAATCTGAACTAGTCTCATTTTCCTGTTTATCTTAATCCTTTAGTGGAAAATTTGAAGTAAAAGGTTGAATTTTAATGAAAAATGAAGTCAGCCTTAATTATTATTATAAAATAAAGTCATCCGTGCTGTGAGCGTGTTTCTAAACCTTGTGTAATTGTGCTTCTCTAACGGGCTCAGCAGAATTTCATCATGTTTGCACTCCTGCACAGCCGCAGGCCTACAGTTCCAGTCGCGGTCGTCATGGCGGTCCCTGGTTAAAGTTGCCACTAAAACATACACAGAGCTCACTAACAAGTCTGACCTCAGGCGTTTGTGCTTTGAAGCTGGTTTTACTTCAGAAACTGGGTCAGTGGTGACAGATTCAGGACCGAGTCGTCTTGCTGGCTTTGTCTCACCAGGAAGAAGCAGAAAGGAAGACCAGGTTGTCTTTAGATAGACTCTCTGTAATGTCCTTTCTTTCCTTCCTCCTGGGAAATGATGTCTAAATACGTGCTCTCTAAAGAAAGAAACATATACTGTTGCATAATTTATATGATCTACTTTTTAAAAATGGATAGAGTGGCATTAATGCTGCATTAATTGAGGTTCCCTGACTTCTGGAAGCTCGCGGAGCTATTTTCCAGTGTTTGTTTGCTCATCGGGCTTCACTATCTTAAGCAAGCGTACTCTGAGGCCCTGGCTCAGGGAGCCAGGGTTCCAGCTCCAGAGCTGTGGCCAAATAATGAAATGACAAATTTACAATGAATAAAACTATTTTTTCCTGGCTGAGGTTGATTTGTAGAATCCGATAGTTTGTTTAAAATGGGAAACGGTGGAATCTAAACAACATCTGAGGATGGAGCCTTTTCTTTTCCTGCCTTGTTGCAGCGTCAGCAGGTTGCACGGCGGCACCACTGAGGGGCTGTGCAAGGATCCAGCCGAGCGTCACGCTGCTGCTGACGGGGCAGAAAAAGATGGAACTCCATAAGACTAGGCGCTGGTGGGAACAGTTAATGTCCTTGCTTCACCTGGGTGGAACACGGGAGCAGAAAAGGTCTCACTCCACCTCGCAGCGAGCTCCATGGTGGCATAAAGCTCTGCTGTCTTCGGTATCACTGAGGGATCTGGTTCTGAATAAATCATTTCACTGTTCTGTTTGACATTTATCAGCACATCCAGCCGTCCGGACAGCAGAACAAGCTCTTATCGCTCAGTATTTGTGTTCAGGACCTTGCGTACTTCCTTATACACTTGACATTTTCTCACCCTGGCAAGTGTTTGACCTTCCAATCCCACCCTGCCCATTCCTGAATCCTGACGTTCTCTTGCTTTCGGGAGTTTTCAAAACTTCCTTTTTGGGTCTGTCTAGCTCACCAGATGTTTCCTGAACTCACCGTAGCCGTAACTCTCTCTCCCCTCCCTGAGCGTTAAAGGCGAGGGGAGGGATTCTGTCATTTGCTCTCAGTAAAGTTAAACACGGAGGAGTACCTGGAGCCCAGTCTGGAAGCGGCTGAAGGAGATGACCTCAGTCTGATCAGCACTCTCGGGAGCGTAAATACAGAAACCCTGAAATCTTAGAAGGGGAGCGAGCTCTCGGACCTACCTTTTGACTATTGGACCATCGTGACGGGGGCTGGCAGCGATGTCATGGGACTGTGGCCTCAGATACATGTTCTCTGTGCCGCCTGCGCTGCAGCAGAGGAACATGTGCATCCTCCATGACAAGGAGGACCTGTCCAGACTGGAGATGGTCCAGAGACTGGCCAAGGATGGCTGCCGATTCCTGCAGAACCACAAAGGCCCAGAGAGGGCATCAGAGGTGAGCACACAACTCAATCAATGTTTCAATAATTTCATCCTCAAAAGCTGCTTTTACAATGAGACAAGACTGATAAATGAAAGTATGGGTCTGTTTCAGATTTGCAGTTCCTTATAGTTTTGTGTGAATGAATAAAGAATGTTGCATTTTCCCTGAACAACGGCAACAGTTTGCTTGAATTTCCTGTGTTCTTACATTAAACTAGTTCATATTTGGCTCCATAGATTTTTTTTTCAAAAGGCGAACACTAACAGTTTTAACATCTCATTTATATGAATAGAGTCAAATATAGTGACACCGTCTCTGTGCGGCTTCAAGAGAGCATCAGATGACTCTGATGAGCATATACCATCAAGGCTGTTTACATTAAGATGCTAATAAATGCATGCATAAATGCATAAATCCACTGCCTTCATTAAATTCAGCATCAGCTGTTTACAGCCACAATGTGGTAGATGGACATTTTGAACACACAAATGTCTGCAAGACGGCCTCACACACTGCTGATCTGTGAATACTGAATATGTGCTGGAAACATTACATCACCTGCATGTTCGGTGTGAAGGACGTGCCCGATTGGTCGACCTCAGGGTGGGCACGGCGCCTCCCATCCTGTCGTTCGTATCCGTGTGTTCAGTGGAACAATGGGAGGAAAAGTTGACGCAAGCAGGGCCAGACGCTGCCATGCCGAGACCCTGTGGCTTTAGGGTATTTTCCAGCATCCTGGAGGTCTGACCTTTGCTGAAAACCTAAAGCCAGATCGCCTCTTTGGCTGTTATTTGAGCCTTCACCAACAGTATCAAATGTTATCGCAGCTGCAACATTATAAATCTCTTCCGCTTTAAAAAAAAAAAAAAAAAAAAAGCAGTGCACTTGCGTGGTATTGCACATTTCAGAAGACTGAACATACTAATGGTACATGTGTCATTTATGTAATCCTGGCCTCAGCAGTCAGAAAAGGTCGACCTCGCACTTTACATTATCTAGAAATATGAGGAAGGAGGGAGATTATCTAGCAGTGATTCTGCATTACACAATGGATTAAAGCAATCCAATGAGGCGACAATATGCATGCTGAATTATACATGGCTCGCACGCATACCTTCAACGTGCTCTGAAATGGCAGCTGCGACAGAGATGTTTAATATCGTGTAAGCTCTAGCAGCAAGTTGTGCATGGTTATCATCCTGTTTGCCTTCCACATCTTCTCAGAGGAACGAGCTGCCTGCCAGAACCCGACCAGGACTCTGATATTCACATCTTTGTTGACAGTATGTTATTGTGTGTTTAAGTGTAATAACATGGATTAAATGTATTTGTTTCACGCATTAAACAGGAATGTGAAGCAGCTGTGCATGCAGTAAGATAATGAAGTGTTTCCCAGAGCCCTCTGAAAGCATCGCAGATGCCATTTCTTCCTCTTCTTTTATCCAGTTTTTCTTTGCTGTTCAAATTGGACCAGGTCCCCACGGTGTCACACGCGACACTTACCAGCTCCTGTTGAGTGTTCCACACATGCATGCCAGACATTCTGCACGAGCAGACATGCACAGCACAAGACACTGTAAACTATCGGGGGACAGAAGTCTGTCCAGAGGCCTGACGAGCACTGTTTAATCTCCTGCATGTTGACCTCCAGGCGAAAGTGGGATGTTGTCGCGATGTCTCCTTACAAGTATCTGTTCTTAGGCCCCTGGTTCTGTTGTCATAACTACAAAGTACTGGCCTGCAGCAGCCATGGCACCATCAATAATTCATCATGAAGAAAGATTTGTTTTGTTTAATTTGAGGAACTTAATTTTGCTGAGTTATTGAACATGCTGCTATCAGAGTCTAAATAGACTTTTTTATGAATCTGGCAGCCTGATGATAGAAATGTCATTTTCAGCATCACGAGCCAGAGCGCTAAACAAACGGACAGTAACCACGGCCATTAATGGTCCTCCTGAGGCTTTGAAAACATCTCTGCTGTTTATCAATGTGGCAGCCAAACTGCGTAACGGTGCTGCTGAACGCGTCAGCATGTTGTGTTGATGCAGCTAACCTGTCTGTGTGCGATATGTCTGTTCATGTCCAGATATGAGTGTAGCAGGCCTGGAGGCCCTGTTTAATTGTAAAGACGCTGCATCCTTGTCTGCAAAAAGGCAATTAGGCCAGAAAACTGCAGCCACTTCCAGACTGTGCGCCTGCTTAATTGCATGTAGAGAGGTTTGTGCTGCACTGACTGATGGATGGGGGGGGGGGGGTTAGGGTTAGGGTT
>BJFM01001024.1:0-14147 GCA_016586285.1 Arothron firmamentum
AGAGAGAGAGAGAGAAATGCAAACATAATATAGCATAGGCAGTTTGTTCAAGTTTTTGGAAAAGAAGGATAACACTAAAAGAAAGAAGGAAAGTCATAAAGACAGACAAAGAAAGAAAAAAAAGACAGAAAGAAGAAAGAAAAGAAAGAAAGAAAACGAAACTGTCACGCTGATATAAGAAGAGTGCATATCGGTCACCGACAGGGGGCAGTAGAGCATCAGATAATCGGGGCCTGGAGGTGAAACGAGTGCAGCCGTTTGATTTATTTCCTCTTCTTTCTCTTTTTCAAATGCATTCCAACATTAACTTAGACAGAAAACCTTACCTTTATCGTTGTCCCACAGACAACAAAAAATAAACTGCCTATGTCAGATTTTTATTATTATTCCTATTATTATTTTAATATTCTTGCAACTTCACTTTATTTTCCTACTTTTTATGACAATACAACTAATATTATAACCATGTATGTTAATCTAGAAAGTTAGAATCACATTAAAGAGGATTTTCCTGCCAGTGTGTCCACATTGAAATATTTGGGGATTTCAACACACGACCAGGTTTGATTACAACAAGTCTGCAGGCTTAAGAGCAACCCAGCGAGAAACCAAAGCTGCAGATATCAGCACAATTTGTCAGACTAATGAGTTGTTCAGGTGCACAGATGAGCACTGAACAGTCAGTTCAAGTTCAGCTGCAAAAGAAATAAATGTACAACGATGAAGCAGCAATGATGCCACGGTCAAGTTAAACTCAGCCTTTCACGTAGCATGGATGGGTTTTAAACACGAGACATGAGGACTGGGTCATGTGATGATGGTTTATATGGAAGCAGATGGAACATTAGATGCTTCAGTCTGGTCCTTGTCAGCTTAAAGGAGCTCGGTGCTGTTGTTTCCATCTTGAAACATGAATTTTCCACCTTTTTATAGACACCTGTAGCTTCAAACACACATTCTGTATCTCTGTGTGTGTGTTTGTGTGTGTGTGTGTGTGTGTGTGTGTGCAGGTGGTCTTTCTGCAGGTGGGCAGAGCAGCACAAGTCCAGGCAAACCAGAAAAATCCACAAGAGCAAATAAAAAGCACCAATCTGATCATCTGGGATAAACATAAACACACTAAAGCTTAAATAAAAGAGTCGAGTAGTCATGACAACAGTGGCATCATTACTGCAAAATATTTTCTGTCCTGTAAGTATTTTTTGCTTTGATGATATTTGGTGCGCCGGGTGCACTAATGCACTAATTTACCTTCACATGCTCAAAATGATCTAAGGATAAATAAGATAACAATATGAAAGGTAAGTAGAGATGACAGCTGAGGGTTTTTGCTGTAAAAAAAAAAAGGAAAAAAAAGACTGGATCCCCTTGAATCATCTGGCCAAGATGGATATTGCTTAATTTGTAGCATGTTTTCCCAGTTGAAGCAGGATTTTACCATGGCCCATGCATCATGGTTACCAATTTACTAATTTAGTTGCCAAGTCCCAGATTGCTGTTGTAGCTGGGATGGTGTAAAGACGTCCCGGTGAGTAGAAACACTCTTAAACTATTGGTGAGCTCTGGTTATCAAGGTAAAGTTCTCAAGGTAACGTCCCTAAAGCATCTAAAGCAGACAGCACAGTCATATTCTCTTTGAAAATGAGCATATTCAGCTGTCAGCAAAAGTGCAAATAAGATGGGGATTTCCCCAGGCGCTGAAGCTGCTCCCTTTGCCCTGCATTTCCATGTCTTCCCTTTGGATCATCCAAATGTCCATCACCACAGCTGATTCTATTGTTTCAGAGCCATGCAATGATATGGATGCGATGATATAAATTTCAATTCAGTTCATTTCATCTTTATTATTGTACATAACTTTTATTATTGTCAAGATTGTCAAGATAGAAACTCGGGGCTTGATCCCTCAGATTTCCATTCGTACCAGCCCCCATAGCGTGTGTGTATAATAACATTAAAATGCGATGGCTCTACATGTATTGCATATATCCTGATAGATTCAATCAGTATTCTGTATTCGTCAGAGTCAGACATTATGGGGTATATTTTGAAAGTCCTGGCCGGAATGCGTCGTTTCCGTTCAGTCTGACTTGACGCCTGGAGCTGCGCTCTGCTGAGCGGCCCAGCTGCAGGTCACTGTCCGTCCTGCTCCGACAGAGAAGCACCGAGCGACCGACATGTCTCAGAACAACCGGAGAAGTCCCTGACTCTGGAAAACATTTGGACCTACGTCGCAATTGCGCCGTCAAGTACATCTGCATGCATTTACAAATATTCTAAGAGGGAGATCGTCTTGGAAAAGTCCGCGACCGCTTCACAAGCTGGAACACCACAAACGCTCCATGATGCTACGGCCGAGCGAACAAGTGCGCTGAAGTTTGCGGCTTTTCCTTCGCTGGTTTCGCTGTTGCGACTTTATCGGCACAAAATCAACCGCTTTTTTTTTTTTTTTTTTTTTAAGAGTTTAAGTGTTGTTAATAATGACAGTATATGATGATTTAACATAAAGATCCTTGCTCGTCAGCAAGGTCTGCGAAGTTACTTATTAGTCACGACTTTTGGAATAACAACTGTAAAGGTCGGACTCCCACGAATGGCGACACTTCGCCCGCATCTGTGACGGGGCTGTTTTAGCGGTATCGCTCTGGTTGTGATCCATACATGGAGTTTTTTACACGGCCGATTTATTGAAGGCTGTGGCAGGTTTTCTCTCCGAAACTCATTTTCATTCGACTCTAAACTGAGTGCCGTGAAGGCGTCACAGGCGCATCACCCCAGGGAGCGAAGCACGCGCGGACTGACTTCCCACGAGCCCGCCGTCATGGCCTCCACCCAGCGGAGCTGTTACTTCTGGTTGCTTTGGAGACGGACCTTCCTCGCGCTGTCGGTGTACGCGCTCGGGGCGCGCGGAGCAGAGGATCGAGGCAGCTTTAACGCAGAGGTACAAACAGGTTCATTTTGTGATCAAATCCGATATTAAATCAATGAATGATGAAGAGGATTGTTTCAAAATACTAAATCATGTGGCAGGAATTTAAAACATTTGTCATTCTGTAAATGTGGGAATTTAAGTATTGAACAGTAATTAAATTCCCTTTTTTTTGTAAAATGCTTATTGATATGATTACCAGGTCATTTGCATAAGTAATAAAGGAGGAAGGAAGTTTTTTTTAAATAGCTGCTTGAAGTGTTTTATCAACCAAAGATGCTGTGGATGTTTTTTCATTCCTGTTTAATTGTCTTTAAAGCAAGGGAAATGGCAAATGTTAATATTATCAATTACAAGTTTTAGCCAACCAAACTAATCCAAACAACGAGTCAAGAGCATCTGTTTTACCTTAAGAATATAATAAGAGTTTATTACTGAATAATACCCTCTAACAGACTCTTATTTCCTATTTGAGAAAGCCAAACTTGGCAAAGTACGCAGAGAAGCAGATGTGCAAATATTAGAATGCCTCATTGGCGCTGCTACTGTTGCAGGGTTAATGGAACTTGTGTCCAACTAAAATATGTTTGCATTGTCCTCAAAAATATTACAACAGCGTGAAAACTAATTGGAAACATTTTAGTAGGATTACGTGATGCTACATCGGAAGTCAGACGTGACCACCCAATACTGTAACAAGTTCAAATTCGTTAACCAGTTGGACTGTTGGTCTAAACATTTGTCTCTTAAACTACAGAACATAATATTTGGAGTGCCTTATGTATGTAAATCTTTACAGTTATTTAGAAAATCTATAGTTTTAAAGGTTGTGACTGCTTTGTTGATAATCGGCTATTACAGCTCATGTGATTTCCATCAAAATGTGATAAGTCTAAATGGTCAAAATGCTTGTCCTATGTGTTTCTGTGGGGTTTATACTTCCCAGCATTGTAAACAGCATGGTATTTGACTTGACATGGAGGACATTTTGTAATTTTTTTGTATTTTCAAGCGAGCGATGGGGCCCAGAACGCTAAAGCGACCTTTGTTATATAAAGGGCAACTTAATCAGATGTGTTTCAGCTTGCGGTGGATTACTTTTCGTATTTTTCAGAGGTTGCTGGAATGTTTCCAGAGTTCTTACATCGTCCATGCACGACCAAGTTGGTGAAGGCGTGCCAAAAGCCTACTTTGTTCCTACATGAAGCAGCTGATAGGGCCCCCCTCTTTGATGCTGATAAGTGTTTCTGGCGTCAGAGAACTCTCATTCACGCTGCAGCTGTAATTATGCGTGTTTAAGGTGTGAACTGAAAATTGTTGTAATATAAGTGTGTGGGGGGGGGGGGACTATAAAGCAGATACTGTATAATCCAGCTAAGGGCTGCTATAATGAAAATTCTGTGCATTCAGATCCATAAAAAGTAAATGTACTGGTTTATTTTTGTTACTTTTGAAACCAGCCTGTCGAATGAACGCAGATGATTTTAGATATTACATCCTTGCTCACTCTGTAACTCTGCCTGTAGAACAAAGGTGGAGCGGAAGGTGGATGTGACTGACAGGAGTTTTCCACGCTCGTGGTAAAATGGCCGAAACTGACCCGTGCAGTTAAATAGTGAAAGGAGAGAGGTGATGAGAACAGTAGTGATCAATCTCAGCTGTGTAGCATGTGATGGCTGAGTGTGACAGCTGTTTTCTAACTGGGACACGCACACACACACACGCACACACACACACACACACACACACACACACACACACACACACACACACACACACACACACACACACACACACACACACACACACACACACACACACAGAGTTCACAGGCAAGGCCTTGGACTGTGAGGCATCTGAAGAGATACAATGGAACCTTTTGTCTCACAGGCTCCGGAGATAAAGTTAAAAACTACAGCAGGACTTTGTAGATAAGACTGAGTATTAATGAGGGGAGAGGTACGACCAGGGGTGCACGTAACCAGTCCAATCCGGTACTGGAGGGCCTGATTCAAGCCAGTTGGAAGCGTTGCCTACCTGTAGGATAGAAAATCAGGGCAGCAGTACTGGATTTGACCTGTCATCTGCACCGCTGGGCATGATCAGTAACTTATTCCAGCAAGGTATTCAACAACAGCTTAATCTGCACCAGTCTAATATCTATTTATTCATGAGCAGCACTGCTTCACGTCCCCCTGCTCTTCTGTGTTTGGACCATGAATTCCACCACCCCCAACTCTCTTAGCTCTTATTTCCAACTCTTAAATTCAAGTTTTTGTCCTGGCATCCACCAGTCCATATGTGTAGTTTATTGTCTTCCACGCAGGAAAAAAAACATGTGTGTGTGTGTGTTTTTCATGCGTGGTACATAACAAAATTAGTTGCATTAAATTATCACGCTCCTATTGGCTGCTTTGTCTCGCTGAGAGATGGCAGCACACCAAGCTGGGGAATAAAAGCTCTCTTAGTGTCTTGGTTTGTAGTGCACACACACACACACACACACACACACACACACACACACACACACACACGAATGCTTACACATTCACACACACAGGCAGCTTTTACAACTTCTTGTACACTTTCTTCTGGCTCGGCTTTGGGTAGTTATACTTCAGGAGTCCTTGAAAGACTATTTATTAGTCAAAGACACACCAGCGGGCTGTAGTATGCGGGGATACAATGTCTGGTTTCGGTGTCAGCTCCAACTGGCAGCAGTGGTAGCCTGTTCTTTACCATGGCAACGCAACAATAATGCCCCCTTTCTTTTCGCAGCATCACCTTCATGTGGTCCTGAAATGTCTTCCGTGATCAGCCTTGATCAAAGTTTTCAGCAAACATTCTGAGGTCCGGGGCCTGCTGCTGTCTACACTTTCTGTCTGGAACATTATGCTAATGATGCTGACCATTTAGCCCTATTTGATATTGAGTGGATATCGAAGGATATTTGCAGATTCGCATTAATCTAGAAGGTCAGATAAAGGTCTTGTTAAAATCTCTGATTTTTTTAAAAATTTATTTTACTTCCTTGCTCTGCAGTACTCTCTTCATTCTGTTTAGTCTTGGTGTTTGGTTTGCACTGTTGGACTGCAGTTATTTCTTTGCCTTCTTTGGATTTCGGTTGCTGGGGTGGCTGACTGCCTGGTTTTTACCTCTCTGTCTTTGTTCAGACAGCAGGCTTGTCTGATATTTTCTCTCAAATCCCAATTTTCTTTTTTCTAGACAGACTGCCAGCATTGTTAATTACAGCTGTTCAAATCTGACTTTTGTGTCCAAACATAACCAAGCTAGCCACGTAGTTGCCTTGGTAACGGTGTCAGTGTAGCTTCGTGTGTTGACGTCATCCTTTTTGTGTCGTGTTGAGTGACACAGAAAGGGACTGTTGAGGAACTCGCCATTGTTGCATGAAGTCAATCACGCTGTCTGTTAATGGTTTAAGTTGGCTTGATTGCATCTATCAGCTTTTATTATTAAGAGAAACGGAGGCCTGAAGCGGGACTGTTCACCTGCTACTCTGCAGCTGTCTCCCTGTCCATCTCCTTCAGCATCCTCCAGCAAAGATGAGACCAAATGGAACACATTTTCAATTTAAATCAAATGTGCAAACATGCTTAAAGACAGTCTGTGTCAGAGAGCTGTGCTTCATATTGGAGATTCTGCCTTATTCTCGAGGATCCTTTTTGCTTTGCCTTAATTACGGCTCTGTGTTAACAAACTCTGGGTCACCAAGGTTGTCAACCAGGGAGTCACAGAAGTGTGTTTATCAGACTTCACACACACACACACACACACACACACACACACACACACACACACACACACACACACACACACACACACACACACACACACACACACACACACACACACACACGCGTACATAATGTCATAAATAATGGTGAAATAGAACAGTTAAGATGATCGAGGTGGTTGTGACCAGGTTATTCACTTAAAATTAGTAATTTTTTTTTTGCCAGCACAGTCATAATTTAAAAAGAAAATAGTTTTTGGGAGACGCTGTTGCTTTAACTCAGGTGTTGATCCATCCAACCATAGTTAATTTAAATTTTGATTTGAAAAAAGCAACATAGCAAACAGTTTGTTCACTGTTGAAGAGCTGAGGGTTCCTGGAGTGGACAACAGAGAGCTGAAGAGATGACCTCACCCTGAGAATCCACAGAAACATATCAGAGAACAAAGCTGCTGTCTGGAGTGGAAAACCCACGACCCAGCACAGATTCAGGCCCTCAACAGACATTTAGTGACCAAATTAAAAAAACTTCACATGCACAAAGCTTTAACTAAGTCTTATTTATATTTCATATGCTTGTTGAACAGCTTAAACAACTGTTTGTATATGTGCACGTGTGTGTGTGCGTGTGTGGAAAAGCAGGAAGAAATCCAAGGTAGCTAAACTGGACATGACCCTGACCCACCTCTGCCTTTAGATAAGAAGCCTTCATTTATGTTGGAAAACACAGCCTCTCTTTCTCTCTCTCACCCTCTCTCTCTTGCTGTCTGTCACACGTACAAACACACAGACAAAAATGTGAACTTCCTGAAATACTATCTAAACATTTGCTCAGTGGTGTACATACACACGCACACACGCACGCGCGCACACACACACACACACACACACACACACACACACACACACACACACACACACACACACACACACACACACACAGAGTATTAAGTTTCGAAATAACAGGTGGGACAGAGTTGGTGTCATTTGCGTTTGAGTGTGATCATTTTCCCTCAGCCCTGTTTGACCTCCTCCCACAGGGTTAATCTTCTTCTGTCAGATGTGGAGGAGCCCAAAGGCTCCTCAAACTAATGCACTTTCTGTTTTTTGGACCTCAAATAATCCAACACAGAAGCAGAATAATTTGATTGTGTTCTGAACGTCGCTGTTCTCTGATCAGAATGCAGGTTCGTGAACGTATCGCGCCTGACTGGTTTGCTTTTACCTGATACCACATGACAAATGGAAGTCTCTGTTTGTCTTCTGTCTCCAGTCATGGCTGAGGATGTATGGTTATCTACCCCAGGCCAGCAGGCAGATGTCAACCATGCGATCCGCTCAGATCCTGTCCAGCGCCGTGAGCGACATGCAGCGCTTCTATGGCCTGGAGGTCACAGGAAAGATGGACCCTGCAACCATCAGGTTAGGGTTGTGACTCAACGCTTGTGTCGAGACCAACACCAGGAGCTTTAAATCCAAACAGAGGCGGAACTTTTAGCATTATTCTCCTTTTGTGCGTATTTTCCACTGACTTCTTTCCATTGTCTGCAGTGCAATGAAGAGACCGCGTTGTGGCGTCCCAGACAAGTTTGGGGGACCAATCAAAACCAACGTACGACGGAAACGCTACGCTCTCACTGGACATAAATGGAGCAAGAACCACCTCACCTACAGGTGAAACAAACAAACAAATTCAGAAATAGTTTATAAGTTAATGCGTCTTTGATATCATTTCTAAACCTGAATGTTAATGCAGCCGAGGTGCTGAATCTAACAGAAGCTTCATTTTAATCCACTTACTGTTTTTAGTTACCGTATTTTTCAGACTATAAGTTACATTTTTGGGGGAAATGTTTTTCACAAAATCCAAGACCAAGAACAGACATTTCATCTGGAAAGACAATAATAATAACAATAGAATATAGAACAAGAGGCTGAACAGGTGTCTGGTATGATAACGTAACACATTAACAGTTATTCAGCTGCACAATAGCATAAAGAACATACGTGGGAGACTCGCGACTCCAACAAGCTAGTTACTGGTTAGCAAGTTTACCAAAATCTGGATCTCATTCCGCATCACTGAATCATTGAACTCTTCATCTTTGGTGAAGAGGATTTTCTTTTGGGGGCATTTGTGTTCAGTCCTTCTCAGTTGTCTTGAAGTTAATGTTTAAACTAGTTTTCAGCGGTACAGGAGTAGCACATACCGGTAGTTGTCACAAGCCTCGAGCGCCCTCTCACAGCTGTAGGTAAAATTTACTCCTTGGTCGGTCAGTGTGAATTAACATATTTTAATATATAGAAAGTTGCAGGAGCAGCCAAACTGAAAAAAAAAGTGACTTATAGTCCAGGAAATACGGTAATTAAATCTTTCTCTTATAAATCAAACCAGACAGATTACTTAAGCCTCCCTCTTTGTCTTGTCTTTTTTGTTTTATAGTATCCAGAATTATACTCCCAAGATTGGAGAGTATAACTCTTATGAAGCCATCCGTCGGGCCTTCAAAGTCTGGGAAGGGGTGACTCCCCTGACTTTTGATGAGATCCCCTACCAGGAGATCAAATATGGACGCCGCAAGGAGCCCGATATCATGATCTTCTTCGCCTCAGGTTTCCACGGGGACAGCTCTCCTTTTGATGGAGAGGGAGGCTTCCTAGCTCATGCCTACTTCCCCGGACCTGGAATGGGTGGGGACACACACTTTGACTCGGATGAACCTTGGACGATTGGCAACCAGAACATACAAGGTACCTGATAACCACCCGTGTGTGTAATGATTGTTATGTTATGAAGAGCAGATCTGGGTTTATGACTGGCTGGATGTTGTTGTTTAGTTGATGTAGTTGTTGACCTGTGTTACCTTTGTACCGCAGGTTGCTGCTTTCTTACTCTGTTATGACGTTTAGAAATGGGGCTTTCGTTTATTATCGTCGTGTTCAGCACTGTTATCCCACCACAGTGTAGTAGAAGCGGTTGATGCAAATTTTGCACGTTTTGCTTGTGCGTGGAAGATAAAACGTGAATAGGTGAGAAGTGGAGAGCGCAGGATGGCAGGAAAAACAAAAAAAAACTTGGGTAATTGAAAGATGAAGTGGCCGACCACCAGACCCAGCAGAATTCCAGAGGATTTAACGCAGGGGGTCCCCAACCTTTTCCAGCAAGTGGGCCGCACGGCCTCCTTGCCAGGGCCCCAAGGGCCGCACGCACCTTTTAAGCTAAATTTTGCTAAAAACAATGATTGAGAAAAACAATTGATCTTCAGACATTAATTTAATGAGAAGGCTGGTGCTGCTTGGCAGAAGCTAGCTTCCGAAGGTCAGGCACAAAACTGCTCACAGACAGTAGAAGGGTGCCTTGCAGATGCTCATCCGTGAGTTGGGCCGCACGGAAGGTTTCGCGGGCCGCAGGGATAGCCCTGATTTTCCTAAGCGGGCCGCACCTAATGGTAATTCAATCAGAGCCACGCCGAGAGGCCTCATGGGCCACATGTGGCCCGCGGGCCGCAGGTTGGGGACCCCTGATTTAACTGATAGCGTAGCCGCAGGTGGAATGGTCGCCAGACGGATGGTCTTGTTCTCTGTCCTCCATGCCCGTCTGCCACCGTCACTGCTCCGTTTCCCTGTGCAGAGTTTCAGAGTGACTCAGTTGTTGCACCTCTGCACGAAGCTGCCCCACAGCTCCCAGCCACGTCCTTCCACTGTCGCTTTGCTTGTGGAAGCTTATTTGCTTCCACAGACACACACAGCTTATAGGGCTTACGTTAATCTTTGAGTTAAATGTTGAACAAGACATTCACATTCAGGGGCGTTGCTAGGTCCTGTGCTAATAGCAACATTTGCAGAGCAGAACTTGCATATTCCTGACAATAAAACGAGATTAAATCTGACCTTCGCAACGTTACTTTACAAGAGGTCCCCCAAAAGCACGTGAGATACCCATGCCTGTAGTTAAAGTCCAAAAATGTGTATTTTCCAAAGTAAGAATTAAGCAGGAACTCTTAAGACTCTTTAAAATGTCTTTCTTACTCTGAACTCATTAACTCTGCTGACAAGAGTGGGTTTTCTTGTAATAGCGGGCTTCTCGGCCCTGTTATCTGCATACACAGACAGCTGAAATATGTGTGTGTGTGTGTGGGGGCAGAGGGAGAGAGTTCAGCTTTGTCTGGGACATGTCACAGGACAGATCACAGGAATGGTGGGTGCCGCAGTTAGCAGGACTGTGTTCCGCTCAGGAGATGTGCAGGCTTGTCCCCGTTGTTGCACCACGCTGTTGCACAATTTCAAAGCAAAGCAGAAAATGACTGTGTTGTCTCGGAGCAGACACGTGACCCCTCAGCTCAACCTGTCTCAGTTAAATATGGCAGGTTTGCAGACGTCCTGTTAAAGTAATGTCCACGCTTTGTGAGACAAATGACGATTTCTGTGAGGACACGCCTTTTCCGGAGCGAGATTAGTGCGATCTTACCAGTCAAAACTGACAAAAAATTGAGCTTTCTTCCGGTACAGTTCGGGGGACAGTTTAGAGGTGCTTCAGCTCGGATCCCTGGATGAGTCTGGTACCGACAAAACGATGCTGCAGCGGGATTATGCAGAATTAGCAACAGATTTCTTTTTCCGTTTCTTTGTCTTTCAGCGTTACCTCACAAAGCCCCTTTCATCGGCTCGTTCCTGTTTCATTAATCAGCTAACTGATTTGGTCTTTTGGCTGTTTTCTCTTCCTGCCTAATGGGCCGTGAGGTCCGTCATATGACTGCAGTTGTAGTTGTGGAAAATAAACACTTTATCCTTGCGTGTGGGAGTTTTAAAAATAGGCAACAAGGCAAGGCATCGGGCACATTTCCCGTTTGGAATGCTAATCTCCCGTGGGTGTGATGTCACTGGCACAAATCTGATCAGTCAGCATTGACTATCAGGCCAAACTAAGTGACTTGCAAGTTCAGAGTTCACAGAGAGACGGGCCAGGCAACAAAGAGGTATTGATTGAGGGGAAGTGCCCAAATGGGTGCCTGGCTGCTCCTCAGAGAAGATCCCTGTTGGGCCTGTTGATGTCCAGGAGATCTTTCTCAAAATATCTGTGCACCGTACACAGAACACTTTAGTGTGGACAGGAAGTTGGTCACTAGGTCACCTCTTTGTTTAGGCCTTCTTACTGTGTGGATAGGGGAGGGATTGGAAAAGAGCTTCCCCTGAATTGTCAGAAATGTCGGCAACACTTTAGAATAGGAAACACAAATTCAACATTAATTACCTGCTAACTAGCAGGAATATTAGCAGCGAATTGATGTGTTAATATTCATAGCAAAAGTTAATGGTTGACACGTGTTCCCGAAACTAAAGTGTTGCTGAAATATCACTAAATGTCTGAAATTCACATCAGCAGAGACCAACATCTGTGATTTATCTGTCAGATCTGTCGTGAAATGTGCTGAAATGCACAGCTGTTGCTCTTCGGGGCGGCGTTGGCGGACTGGTATGCAGTATTATTAGGCACCATCGCCACATCCTGATACTGTAAATGTGTAACCTGCCAAAAGGGTGTGACACATTGATTGCAGTCCAAGCAGGCCGAGGTAACGATCCAAAATATACTAAACATGGTGTAAAGACCGATTGCTCAGAGTTATCAATAGCGCGTTCCCCTCCCTGATACCCAAACAGAGGCGCGGCGATAACAGCCTCATAAAACCCTGACCTGAAACTGTCACCCTTCACACGTGATGTTGAAGTTGAAGAGCTCGAATATGTGAACATTGAGAGAGGTGGATGGGGCTGTCACCATTGCGAATTCCTGTTTTTGTCCTTTCATTGTGGTCTTGTTGCTGTAGAGTTTGTATTGCCTCATGAAAACGAGCTGTCTGATTTATCTGCTAGCTGGAAGCTGCTTGAATGCTACTTTAATCTCCATTGATTATGGCGACCATGAATGTCTGCACGTGCGCTATCTCCGTCTTTCCGGACTTGTTAGCGCTTAGGAGTGAAATCATTTATATTTGCATCCATTATCTGCCAATCATTTTATTTATGCTGCGATAAAGAGCAATCCATGTTAATAATTCATGGACCTTTTTTTTTTGGCCTCTGTTTGTTCCGCAGCAACACAATGAAGCAAGAATGTCTATGATAATGGAAGCCATGTACAAAGAGTACTTGACCTGATTTGCGTTCAGGTTTGACTGAGATTTTCTTAGATTTAGAGGGTTTTGGATCCTGATACCTCAAACCCCTGTAAACAGCAACTGTCCCAAGCTCCCTTTCTTAAGGCTGCACATATCTGCTTGTGTGTGGACAATGTCTTTCTTTATCCCGCCCAGACAGAGTTGAATAAAGTGCATATTGTCTCATTTTCCGACAGGGAATGACCTCTTCCTGGTGGCAGTCCATGAGCTGGGTCATGCCCTGGGTTTGGAGCACTCCAACAACCCTCTGGCCATCATGGCTCCATTTTACCAGTGGATGGAGACAGACAACTTTCAGCTGCCTGATGATGACCGGCGGGGCATACAGCAGATCTATGGTGAGAGGAGTTTGGCAACAGTGTCCTGACGGTTTCTCTATGTACAAATATCAAGTATGTGTTTCTCATTTTGAGCATTAATGCAAATTTATTTGAACTTCATGCTTATTAACGATGGCATTACGCCAGGAGTGGGCAGTTATTTAGCCTGAAGGGCCACATTGGGTCTTAGAACTTGATGAACGGGAAACTAACCCCCCAAATGAGGATCAGAGGTTAGCTAAAAATCCTGCTTGATGGACTATTGACAGAGAAAATATTGTGAAGAGCCTGCAAATTGGTCCAACTAGAGATGGATGATGAAGCTCCGAATGATGTTTGGCCCCACCTTCTTGAGAGGACATGTTAGCATGCTAGGTGAAGGGGGGGTCTGAACCTTTTACTAACTAATCAAGCTGACAACCCTTTTAATTTGGCTTTTGGAGAGTTAATTTGGCTTTTGGAGAGTTAATCCGGCTCTGCGGGCCGGCTTAACTAGTTCATCGGGCCACATGTGGCCCCCGGGCCTCAGGTTGCTCCCCTCTGCACTACGCAGTTGAAACATGTGCCCTTTGCTTGTGTTTTAGCTAGTTATCAACCCATTCTCTCCGATCTCTCCCAGGTCAGCCAAACAGTGGCCCCACACAGGCCCTGCCCACAGTCACAGCTCGTCGGCCGGAGCCAAAGCCACCTCAGCCACCTCCGCGGCACCCTGACCGCCCCAGGGCTACAGAAAGACCAGATCACTACGGACCCAACATCTGTGAAGGGAACTTTGACACTGTTGCGATGCTTCGGGGAGAAATGTTTGTTTTTAAGGTAAGCCAAGGCCTTTATTGAGCCCGTATCTGCAGCACATTCCAAACTCATGAACAGATGAGTGGAGCAGTCAAAGGGGCAACTACCTTAATTGCCCTTGCCACTTCTGTTTTTTTTTTCCTGCCTGTTATGTGCCATCATACACCAGC
>BJFM01001024.1:14183-25787 GCA_016586285.1 Arothron firmamentum
CACGTAGCTACTCGTAATCCTTTCATGGCTCGGTAAAAGGTCTGCGTCACTGCGCTGCCTGACAGGCAGATGCGGCTCGCCCTTTTTTTACAGACAGTCAATAGCTGCAACTTCCTGCAAGCAATCTAATCGAGACTCACCTTCAGTCATCATCTCCCTCTCCACGCTACTCGCGTCATCGACTTTCTTGGTGACCTTCTGTAAAAGGATTAGCCTCTCGCAGAGCCCTTTCTTCTTAAATCTCACTACGCTCCTCTGCAAACCATCAGATTTTATAATCAGACAGCAACATTTATTGTGCTAGATGCCACTAGCTTCAACAAATCTCTTCAAACAGCTTGAAATGTGCACCAATGGAAACTGCGCAGTTTTACAAGGAGGATACAGGCCAGGTTTCACGATAACTTGATATCTGCTGGGCGGGGGGGGGGGCACCAGAAGGAGTCAGAGAGGTCAGAAGAATCCAGTGATGACAAGTATTGGACACAATAGAACAGACGCTTCAATGTAAACGTTCCATCGCTTCACCTCCAGAAACATTCAGATGACGTCAGAAATTTGGAAATGTGGTTGTAACAGCAAAGACGCATAAAGAATCAGTAGGCTCCTGACTTACATTCACACTGACATACAAAACCATTTGAAGCCGAAATAAGCACAGCTTTTATATAAGTAATGGTTACTGTAGAGCTGAGCGTGAATCCTGGCTATAAATATCTGGCTGTAAGGGTTTCTGGCAGACACCAGCGG
Source organism: Arothron firmamentum (assembly GCA_016586285.1). Classification (NCBI taxonomy): domain Eukaryota; kingdom Metazoa; phylum Chordata; class Actinopteri; order Tetraodontiformes; family Tetraodontidae; genus Arothron; species Arothron firmamentum. Next base: position 14,934 of record BJFM01001024.1, read on the forward strand.
ATGGAAGACAATGCACAGCTGCACGAGCATGTGCTGCAAATGCTCAGACACTTGTGTCTTCTTAGGTTTCCTCTAAGCCAGTGATCTCTGTTTTTTCATTTCTGGGCAGCAGCGTATGAAACAAATTTCTATTCCAGAGTTGAAGTAAACTATTTTTATATAATGTACTTAAAAAGGATTTCCTTAATAGTATATTTAATTTTGTTAATCTTGTCATTTCCAGGAATTCCAAATCAGAATGTCTTTTAGGGATTTTGTATGTTTTCTTTCATTTCTACCTTTACTAGCCTTCCCTGATCTGCCGCAGAGGAAACATCAACTTGCTGCCAAAACATGAACACATGTCTAGTTGTCCTCGCTCACTTCTTTCTTTATGCTGCTATTGTAGCAGAAATACTGTTGAACCAGTTACTGAACTGGTTACTGGTTCTTTTTCTATTTATGTAGCATCACAATTGCCTTCACACCAATAGTTCTACTGCTCTATGATATAAAAAATTAAGAAAATAAATGGTGTCCACTTGAATGAGTGAGGGAAGAAATGATTTATATAATATATGAATACAATAATTGCATTTATATGTTTTTTTTTAAATATAAAAAGATCCTGGCTACCAGAAATCGACACTGAGCAGTTTTTTGGTCCTTCTGTCATAGATCTGTCAGCTTGTTTGTGTGCGCAGCATAAAGAGTTATCTCAAGAGGCTTTTCTGTTATTTTAAATCCCCATTTTACGTCATATTCAGCTACACAGAATACCAGGAAACATGCAACCATGAATAAAGTTATGTGTTATAATGTTATAATGAATAATAGTTTAATAAAACTGATCAAGTATTGGTGATATGATGATTACAGAAGTATGGTCCAGTCAGAAGAGTAGCTAAAAATGTTTTTTTTTTTTTACTGATGCAGCCTTTAAAAGAATAAAACGTGCTGTATAACAGGGCAGCATGCATACTCGCATTTAAAAGGAGTTATTTATGTTGTTCTTTCCCAACTGCAGATAAAAATAAAGTATACTGTTTTCAATCAGTGCTCAGCTGTCATGCAATCTGGTTCCACCAGGGCCGCTGGTTCTGGCGGGTGCGCAGGAACAGGGTTCTGGATAACTACCCCATGCCCATCAATCACTTCTGGAGAGGCTTGCCTGGAGACATCGACGCCGCGTACGAAAGGCACGATGGCAGGTTCGTCTTCTTTAAAGGTAAGAATCAGACACGATCAGACACGATCATTATCTTTTCCACTGTGGAAATAAGAAATCAAACCTCCTCTTAAAGCACCTAATGAGCATTACGAGCTTGACAGTGTAACATGTCCAGGTGGATGCTTTTATTTTGTGTGTTTTAGTTCTGTTTCCTGCTAAACTTACCTTTTTCCTCTGGGACTGAGTGGTGCACACCTGAATCCAATGTAATTATTGTCATATTTAAGGCTTGGTTGGTTCCTCAGGCTCCCTTTGCTGGGGTGTTTGTTTTCCAGCCGTCTCCTTGTGGATTACGCCTTCGTATTTCTTTGTTTTCCCCGTGGGTTATTCCTTGTGCATTTCTGTTTTTTTGTGAAACTGTTCCTAGCTCCTCTAGTGATTTTCTAGTCTTTTTTTTTGCCTAGTTAATTGAGCACTTTTAGTTTGTTTTTTGTGAGTTCTAACCTAGGGAATCTCGTGTCTTTTTTAGTTTGTTCCTTTGTTAAACTGTTTCCTAGCACGCCTACTGGTTTTTAGTTTGTTTCTCCATTTTTGGGACAATAAAGACTTTCCTGCTGTTGGGACGCCTGCTTCCGCTTATGGGTCCAGACTCTGTTCCGCTCTTAACGGACAGCACAGTACCTGCATGAGAATAAATGGCAATAATTCAAATAGAGCATACCTTCTAAAATAGTTTGCCTCTTTCCTTAATTCTCAGGAGGAGACATGAAGGAACAAAAAAGAGCATCATAGGCCTAGTATATACAAGAAAAAGGTTATAATAGGCTTTTTTTAAACTAAACTTAACAAACGTCTAATTTTTGTTGTTATTGCGAATGGGTTTATGTAACATCAACACAAATATTCAAATGAAAGGTCATTAGTGTAATGCTATAAGTAAATATCCACTCCTCTTCACCGTGGAGGTCAGGGAGATGTTTGGAGACGTCGAAGAAGCGGTCCCAGTCCAGCCCTGGCTGATGTCCTGCTATTGACCGGTTTTACAGAAGATGATTAGGTTTATTCTAATGCCTGCTAGTAATCCAGTTTCGTATGAGACTATTGAGTTAGTTTTAATAGAAAAAAAAAAAAAAAAGAGCACAGCTGAAATGAAGAGGAACACAAAGAACCACCAGTGGAGGAGAGCAGAGTACATCTTTAATGTTCCTGTGGGCAATTTAGTCTCTGGACAGTCGTCTCTAAGCAAATTAAATGCACAATCCACGCAAACGCAACCTCAGACATCACTCCCACTGTCACCTTCAGGCATAGAGGTCAGAGTTGATTAGAAGAAGCAATAAAAAGCTCAAATTCAGCCTCTGCTGTCTCAGTCGTGAGTTCATGTGGCCGTTCTTTCCTTCACTGATCCGGTGCTTTTGACTGGATTGTCGACTATTGAAATAATACATGTTGTCTCTACTCTGTGTAATTTGCTTGTGTACTGGTAGAACTGGGATGGTCAGATGGGTTGAGGCAGCACTGACCAGTAGGAGCTGTGCAGAACTCTCCATACCTTCTTTATTTTGGGTGTTTTTTTCTGTGAAAATGCTTTGTGGGCCATGACAGTGCTTCAGTTGCCTTTAACAGACCTAAATTGGTTCATTCTAACCATCTCGCACAAACAAAGTTAAACAAATCCATCATCAAAATCTTCAGAGAACTTGTTTGTAAGTTTAAGACAAGATAGAGTGAGTTCATTCTTTGACATTTACAGACTGTCTGGTTTTAAAGCTGTTTAAAAACCAGCTGCCTTCACCTCGTTGTGGAACATGATGCAAAGTCAAAATGATCTCAAACTAGTGGATTCACAAATGTTTTTGCTGCGTATCTGAAGTCCTTCCATGTCTCCAATGAAAGCTCGAGATCTGCTTTAGTCCAACATGAAACGCACCACCTTGAATGCATCGCCCTGGACTCTGAGAAACTGCTGAGTCAGCGTTTCTCATCATTTTTCCAACCCACCATTATTCCAGTCGGAGCCTTTACAAGCGTGTGTGACCGCCGGCCTATTTCTCTCTGATTGTTCTTTTTTTTCTTTCTGTTTGATGCCTCAAGTTTCAGCTATTTCACAGATTCCCTTTCGTTAAATGGCACGTGCGCGCGGGAGCGGCGTGCGCGAATGTGCACGAGTACATCTGTTTTTGGATGTCTGGGACAGGGTTACGCATCCCTGGCTGCCTTTTTCAGAAACGCTTTCAAATGAAAAAATGTAAACTGTTATTGGCAGTAAAACACGCACGCCTGCGCACACACACACACACACACGCACCACATGGAGTAATTCTCCGTGGATGAGTGGAGCTGTTTGCCAGCAGGGTATGAAACAATTTGCAGTTCACTGCTGGCTGCTCCTCAGGGTTTGAAGCCTGGGAGGAAACTGAGGTGGTGGATACATTTTCCAAAAGTCTTTTACTAAACCTGCAGGGTCCCAAACTTTGGACGGATCGGTTTGACAGCCTGTATCAGCCGTGCTGCTGCTGTCCTCCCACCGGAGGACGAGTCCAGCCAGCAGTTACGACTCAGGCACCACATTTTACTGCAGCAAAGACGAAAAACGGGCCACAGATCGTGGCCCGCCCCACAGACGGGCTTGGGTTCAACTAGAAATGGGATCGTCATCACAGTCTGAATCCAAGTGAACAAATATTCATGCGCATGCTTGTTGTTGATGATTATTCCACCCATTTTATTAATCAGTTACTGTCTGCTTTTAGCATCTTGTCAAAACCTGTGAAGCGTACAGACTTGAAGCTGTGCGCTCCATCTATTGATTAGCTTGATTAATAATGGAACAGCCCTATTAAACAACAATAAAAGCACCCTCAAATGTTTTTGTCATTATGAGACAAGTAAGAAATCAATACAATATAAAAATGTCGACATTTAATCTTAAATAAATCGATTTTACGAATAGCTAAATTTGAATGCTAAACATTGGTGCAATAGTTGAAAATTGATCTTGAAATGCATACAAATGGATACATCCCACTGTTTTGCTGGCTTTTTCTTTGCATTATCAAGCGTCGCGTGTTTTTAAGGCCTCTTATTTCCTCTCTTAGGACATCGCTACTGGCTTTTCAGGGAGGCGAATCTGGAAATGGGCTATCCACTTGAGCTGGTCGATTTTGGTCGAGATATTCCGTACGACCGCATCGACACGGCCATCTGGTGGGAGCCCTCTGGCTACACGTACTTGTTTCAAGGAGACTGGTAATTTAACACGACAGCATCACAAGACCCCCCCCCGCCCCCCCACAGTCAGACAGTCGGTCAGCCTCTTTGATCCGGATAGATATCACGCGATTAATTAAAAAAAATATTGCCATTCAAGCAGTGGAAGATGGCTGAGGTGGTGTGACTCTGTGGGCAATATTCTGCTGAGTCAGGGGATTATTTACAGGTTTTATTCTTCTGTGGACACGTTTGTGTCGTGCACGTGCCGTGTAGGTTTGTTGTTTTTGGTCCGCTGTGTAAGAACGTTGCTTTCTTTGCTTGTTGAGACAGCCTACAGAGAGTAAAAACACACTTTTGTGCAGGTACTGGCGCTTTGATGAGAAGTCACGCCTGGCTGATCGAGGCTACCCAAAACCGATCAGTGTGTGGGGATCATCGGTTCCCTCTGCTCCCAAAGGGGCCTTCCTCAGCGATGATGGGGGTGAGCGTTAAGACAAGACTTTGCTTCCTGTGTGTGTGTGTATGTGTGTGTGAGAGAGAGAAAGATGAGAAATATCTATGAAACCAGTATTTACTGTACTATAAGTCGCTCCATATTTGCATCAGTCAAAAAATGCGTCATGAAAGAGAAAAAAACATATATAATTCACGTACTTTTGTGGGGAAATGTATTTGACAAAATCCAAGATCAAGAACAGACATTTTCATCCAGAAAGGCAAGTTATAATAACAATAGAATATAGAACAACAGGCTGAATAGGTGTCAGGTATGATAACGAAACACATTAATAGTTCTTCAGCTACAAGCTAGTTACTGGTTAGCAAGTTTACCAAAATCTGGATCTCATTCCACATCACTGAATCATTGAATTCTTCATCCTCAGTGAAGAGTATTTTCCTTTGGGGGCGTTTGTGTTGTCCTTCTCAGTTGTCCTGAAGTTAATGTTTAAATTAATTTTCAGTGATACAGTAGTAGCACATACCGCTAGTTGTCACAAGCCTAGAGCGCCCTCTCGCTGCTGTAGGTACTATTTACTCCTTGGCCATGTCGGTCAGTGTGAATTAACATATTTTAATGTATATAAGTGGCAGGGCCAGCCAAACCGTGAAAAATTTGTGGCTTATAGTCCAGAAAATACGGTAGTTATCGTATGTGCTAACATCCTTTAATGTCTCCGTCTGTAGCGTACACATTCTTCTACAAAGGATCCAAATACTGGAAGTTTGACAATCATCGCATGAAGAGTGAACCTGGCTACCCCAAGTCCATCCTGAAGGACTTCATGGGCTGCAGCGTGGACCTGGACCCGGACAGAGACACGGACACGGGACGGAAATACCCGGATGTCAACCGCCCCCCGTTCAACCCCGATGCCGGACGCACTGATGACAGGAGCAAAGACCGGGACGATAACAACCACAACAGAACAAGCAAAGACCCCGGCAGAGGGTCGGACAAGAATGAGGACGACTACCACGAGGGCCGGGAGGAAGACACCAACGAGGTGGACGTGGTGCTGAAGGTGGACGACAACAAGGAGCGGACCATGACCATCCTGATGGTCATCATCCCGCTGGTCCTGGTACTCTGCATCCTGGGGCTGATCTATGCCATCATCAACACCCTGCAGAGCAAAGGGGCACCGAGGCTGCTGGTGCATTGCAAACGCTCCCTGCAGGATTGGGTGTGACCCGCGGTGAGGTAGGGGGTTGCTGGAATTCTGGAACTGGACCTCAGACCAACCAACCGACCGCCTCGAATCCATCCCAGTGATCTATGTGTTCCACATATCTGTGCTCAGTGGTAGTTGATGCAATACTGTACTGAAATTATGTCTTATGCACACACACACACACACACACACACACACACACACACACACACGCACACACACACACACACAGGGCTCTAGTGATGCAGGTCACATTGCTATCTTTGTTGTCTTTTAACAGAAATAAGTCTCATTTTTGCCACATCTTCCTGATACTGTACTAATCTGCGTGACCTTGGGCAACAGCGGTGAGGGATGAAGGTGTTGCTCAGACGTTTGCCATCTACCCGCCGCCATGAAGTCAGAAAGCGCCTGCGGTGTGGCAGGGGCTGGGCTCAGATGTTGTGGTTTTGCGTGGAATGACGAGCCAAAACCAGGTCCGCCATCTTGTATGACGGTTGTCTTGCCCTGCCCAGTACGCTCTGGTGCGCCGCCCCTGCACCAGCTGTGAACAAGTCTCTTCAGCAACCCTTTGGTGTTGTACCGGATGAACGTGCATTTAAAAAAGGAAAGATGATGATGATGATGATGATGATGATGATGATGATGATGATGCATAAGCGTCAGGCTCTGACAGAAGCAGAAATATGTGGTCAAACATATGGTACTGTAATATACACATATGTGTATTTAGCAAGGTACACAATGCTCAAAGGAATACGCAAACCAGTTAAGGGAGGATCTCATTGGGAATGCGACAGCAGCGTTATTACATGTTATTACATGTAACGCCTTTGCTGCCGCTGTTATCATGTGGTCTTTGAGGCATCGAGGGCTGTGACGCCTACATTTCTGTTAAGACCAGTTAGATTCCATGAATTTCCTAATGCCTGATTTGTTGTCGGTGTGAATGCCTTCAGTTTGGTGCAGTGCGCGTATGTGTGTGTGTCTGTATGTGTGTGTGTGTGTGCTTAGCAGACCTGTACCAGGTGTAGAGGAAGTAGTATCTTCTCACATTTCCCCGTGTGTCTGGTCCGGTGCAGAGAGGTATAGATTTGTCCTCCTGCTGGGGCGCTACCACTGCGTCTGTACCCGTTTTTTTACGCCACGTGTGATTTTCTTTTTTTCCCTCTAAACTAGCCTTCCTCACATTTCGGGAGAATTCTTTCGGTGCTGCACTGGGATCTAAATCCTCATATTTCTGCTCGGAGACTGTCAGGCTCCCAGTCGAGCTGCAGCCGTTGTGAAAGGAACGAGAGTAGAGCAACGTGCAGCGGAAAAATGCACGTTTGTCCGAAAGCACGCCAACAAATGACTGAAGGGGCTTGTGCGTGTGTGATGAGGGTACACTGTGACGTGCTGCAGGTGGGGCAGAGCCTGACACCACCTGGCAAACCCGACCGTAGCTACACCTTCAAAATGAAATCACCCTTTTGGCTTCTACAGCAGCGCCGCACACCTCCTCCTGTCTCCCATGGTGCTCCAACATGCATTTACTGCAGTCTGTTTAGGTGAGAGACGTTTGCACATTTTTTTTTTTTTTCCCTATTGTTTTAGTTTTGGGTTTATATTGTGTATGTTGCTATTATTATAATTATTTCTAAACCAGGAAGGCCTTTCCATTCTCCTGCTTCCCCTGGTCTCAGTGGGATTTTCCCCTCCGTGCTATCTGCTTCAGCATTCGCAGCCGAGGCCTTTTAAGAAAAGAGAGGGGGGGGATTTGAGGAGAGAATGCCTTCATTCAGGTAGATTGAAGCCGCTTTTCTCCATGTCTCTGTCCTGTTCTGTTCTGTTCTGGTGCCTGTGCCTGTAGTCTTTATTAAAAGGTCTTTCCACCTCTGCCATTTCCATCCCATTTAAACGCTGCGCCCGTACTTATCTGCGCCGTGGTGTCGGACGGGTCAGGAGCTTCCTGGTTTCCAGTTGACCCACTGAGATTGATGAGCAATCAGGGATTACTTCCATTTTGGCCGAGAGCATCTTTGGCTTACCTCCAGATAGAATAAGTGTCTAATTCAATTAAAAGGGATAGTTGGCCATTGCACCTAGGGTGTTTGTTTGTTTGTTTGTTTGTTTTTTCCTCAAGATCTGGCGTTTGTGTGCCGAATCTAAAGCTGCTCCGGTGGTGCCTCTGGATTTTAAGCTTCTGTCCCGTGCTTGCTTGCTTGCTTGTGGGCGCTCTGAGATGAAAAGGCAGTAAATCCGCGTGGGATGTTTAGGTGTTCCACATGGCAGCTATACCCCGACTCTGCGCTGCTGTTTTGCGCGCTCCATAGCAACACGCTGCAGCCAACACCGACACCAGTGACGCAGCATCGTTGCCAACGTCCACGACAGGACCCACCTGTCGTGTGAGTGCATGACATGAACGCACAACCTCCAAGAACAAAAAGGTGGAGAATGAAAGTGTCGATGCTTTAGGACCTGACACCTCAAACAGGACCAAAAAAGACAAAAAAAAACAGAAGAATGAATCCGCCTGGATCTCACCCTCTGCATCAAACAGCTTCTGCAGTCTGCATTTAGTCTCTGATTGAACCCTGGTGTTCAGAGCCTTGCTCAAGGGCCCGCGGTGGCCATCACGATGAGAGTGCGGACGAGTGTTGGCTGAATCCTCCCTCCGGTGAGCGAGCTGTCCGTTCCTAGTTGGCACAAACATTAAGGGCCTTGCACGAGAAATTTCTTCACACTGCTGCTCCGGCGGTATGGCCACACACTCGGGTTTACCCTGTGTCTTCCCCTTATATGGACTCCATTGAAAGACCTCTTTGGCTGAAAGGGTAAACAGACTGGAAAGGGGTCCTCATCCCTCAGCTGCCTTTTATTTTCAGCTTTTTGTGCGCGCAGCCGTCTCTCCAGCCATGTGACATTTGCCTTCTGCTCAAGTTCTAGAAGTCAGCTCGCTGCGAAATGATACGAGTCTGCGTTTTTTACCTGCCGTCTTTGCGTCAAAGCCATCAAAACGGCGTCAACAAAGCAGAATTGGGGCCTTTTACTGGCAGGTTGCAACAGCAGCGGTGGCAGGTCGTGAATGACGCGGCAGGTAAACAAGCCGCTAACGGGAAGAACCTCAAGAAAGTGACTTAAGCTGAGTGTGCGTTGTCAAAGGGATGCGTGTGGAAGCAGCAGGGTGGGCTCTGGCTGCACAGGCTCACGCGAAGAGCCGGATCCCCGTCATTAAAAGGCAGCAGGTGTTTGCACACGCTGGCAACCCCAGTTGCCCTGAAAAAGTCAACTTTGAACTCTCAGAACCAAAACACGTTCCACTCCCGAGCCGCATACTGATCATATTTGGACCACAACTTGGCTCTCTCTCCCTCTCTCTCTTTCTATATATATGTGTGTGTGTGTGTGTGTGTGTGTGTGTTTAGTAAAGGTCCCTTCCCAGTCCTTTCACAGTCAGTAATGAGGTCCGATCCCTCTGCTGCCATAGTTTAATAATTCAAGTAAATAATTCATAATTCAAAGTGAATCAGTGAAAATGTCTGACCAGAGTGAACGAGCAAAAGGGCTAAAGCTGGGAAAACACTTGGTGAGGGATTGGAAAGATGGCCGGAGCAGTCTGACGTGTGCAAAGGGTGGTGGTCTTGTCCTTTTAAAATGGCAAATAAAGAGCAAAGTTGATGGTTATCCACTCTGCATGGGTGGAGGGAGCGGCGGAGGGGGTGGAGGAAAAGTGTTTCATCTATGAATGGGAGGAAGGATTGTCTGAGGTAACAGTAAAGTGACCGCTGGGGGCCGGGGGGGCGGTTCAGCTGGGTCAAGTTACACAGATGTGGACAGGGAGGGGAAAGAGGGACTTCCTGCGGCCGAGGCGGGGGAAAGTGGGAGGGGGGGGAGGGAGCCGAGCTCACCCACCCGCGAGCGTGACAGTAGCTTTGTTTGGGACGGGGTTTTTTTGGGGGTTTTTTTTTTTTGCATCACGACAGGCCGAGGTTGGCCCAGCAGCGGCAGGTCGACGCTGGAACCCCGAGGCTGCGACGGCCTCCTGCCGGCTGACGACAGGCGGCGCCGGCAGACGGATGAACGGAGCGAGACACCTGCATCCGAAGGGAAGAAAGGAAAGAGCCGCATCATTTATCACCGACGAGTCATTGATCTGAGGCCGGTTTATTGCTGTTGCTAGGGAACGCTCCATCACTCACCTCATTGTCAGGGGAGGGTTGTGGCACACTCAGCTAATCAGTGTTAAAAGCTCCATTAACCTTTCTCCTGCTCCTTCGCTCTCTCAGGTTTCTTTTCAAACAGAATGACAAAATTGAGTGTTTTATCAATAACGCTATTAGATTATATCTTGATAGAGCATTTGATCACATGCTGTTTTAACTTTTCCATGTCATATTTTTCTTTAACTGTGTCAATGAATGTCAGAAAGGCGCTAAATGCGTCCTGCCCGTTTCACCAGCGCCTTATTGCGGCTGCTCTGACTGATTCAACCATTGTGTGTGCAGGAGGTTGCTTTTGTTGTGCTTTTATTTTGGAATCATCTCTAAGGAACTGCATGAATAGAGTAGGACACACAATGAGGGAAGGGGTGTGTGTGTGTATGTGTGTGTTTGTGTGTGGGCGGGGGGGTGGGGGGGGGAGAATACAAGTATGAATAGAAAATAAGAGCTGAGTAGTTTGTGGTGCCTCACGGGGCAGGAAGTTGCCATTGGCAACTGCTCCCTCCACCTTAACAGCTGGCATAAAGCACAATCAAGCAGCCCCCACCCGCATTCTCATCCACGGTTAGTTTAAAGCTGGCAACCTCAATCGATCCCCCCCCCCCCCCCCCCC
>BJFM01001024.1:43971-55845 GCA_016586285.1 Arothron firmamentum
ACACACACACACACACACACACACTCACACAAACACACAGAGCAGTGATTGAAAACTGCTCCTCTGTGCATCTAATTGCACCCAAACCATTCTGAGTTATTGTTCGCGCTAATATGGAACATCTTCTGAGCCTTTTGTACCGGGTGCCTGCAGAGCGTTGGTGGAGCCTGCCGACAAATCACACACACTCCACCAGTTTTCTTGGATGGTGAGCTCACCCACAAGCCTCATCGCCCCAAATTTGAAATTAAAATCTCATTCAGCCTGCAGGGAAATCAAGCCCAGTTTGTCTGAAGAGTGGCACCAAGTAGCCCATTGTGCTCTCTGGATTACTTTCTATTACTGTTATGTCTTTCAGTCCTTTCCAACTCCCCACTTTGCCATGACTATAAATTTCATCCAGCTGCCCCCTCATTTCTTCATGAATGTGCGGCTGTGGTTGTGTACTGTGGATGGCTGTGTGATGTCCACCCACCAGTCTCACTGGTGTCATCATGTCCCGTCTTCAGACCTCCAGTCCTGACCCAGGCAGCTGAGTGCAGCCCACAGCAGGGGCCTCCAACACTTTCATCCAGCACTTTGACTATCAATTCATCTGCATGAGGTCAGAACGAAGGAAAGGGCCTTTTAGAGAAGGATCCGATCCTCAGTTTCTTCTGATATCTGATGATGCAGCGCGATGATGGGATTGATGGTGGCGTCAGTCACATGTTTTCAGACATTCGTCTCCCTCCACACCCAGACATTTGCAGCCATCTTCTGCCCTCTCGTGTCTAATTGTAAAATTACAACAATGTGATGTTTTTGTCAGGATCCAGCTTGCTGGCCCCCTCCTTTGTGTTGGACGCATTCTTGGTCCTCTCCAGAGGGGGTGCTGTTCCCATGGGTCCAGCAGTGGGCGCGCACCTGCGGCCAATCAGTTAATCAGGGACTGATTTAGGGACGCAGGTGGCCAGTGCTCACTGCTGGATTGTTAGTTGTCTTTAGTTGGAGTTCGAGTCTGGTTGGAGTTGCAGTAGGCAATCGTGCCCGTGACTGCTTCCCCCCTCATCTGCCGATTGCGGCCAGAACGGAACCTCTTTGTTTCCCGTGGGTCTTGGAGTTCAGCTAAAAAGTGAGTTGCCTGCCTTCCCAAGGACGCCACGTTTTCCCCAGAGGACTCTCATGCTCTGGTTTTGGGACACTCCGCGGAGGAACCTCCACTCAGGAGTTTGTTGGACGTTGTGAACCTCATGCATGGTCTGTTCTTCCTCTTTTTGGGAACGCTCTCTGTTTTGCCTCTTGTACACCCAATGAAGGGGTTACTTTGCACCCGATCTGCCTCCCCGTGTCTGCGTCTGGGTCCAATACAAAAACCACGTTCCGCAACAGTTTTGTCTAAAATAATAATATATTATTTTTACGCGGAACAACACAAAAAAATTACATTGATGTAAATGATATAAACAAACATTGTGTTTAGAACATATATAGTAGCATGTTTAGAAAATTGTGTAACATTTTCAGACCCTTCCCCTGTCTGTGTATCAAATAAATAAATTCTGCATTCAGACCCTTGTGATGTGATTTGGAAAGTGTATACCATAAATTTAACTTTTTATTTATTTGCATAATGTGCAAAGACAAAATAAGCTGCCTGCACAGAAAGAAACAGAATAGATTTTAGAAGATTTAGAGATTTTAATATTTCTGAAGTGTTTTTGTCATCAGTTCTTTCTCTTTTCTTTAAATGGAGGCAGGAGCAACCATCTTATTGTTATAAATTGTTCTATGAATAATTACTAATTTTTAAAATTATAAATGTGCACAGCAATTTCATGTCACCTGATGTCCCCAAAATTAGTGTTAACTGAAAAATATCAGCTAAAAGATTTCCATCTGTCAAATGGTTCACCGTTTTAAAAATGTCAGATTTCTGTGGGTAAAAGGTAGTAATCATCTTTGTGGAGTAAAAAAGTGGACAAATGATCAGATAGTTGACTTTTTTTTTTTTTTAATTTTTGTAAAAATAAGGAGTTTGTGCGAAGTAGAAATCCATGACCAACACCAATCCCCAACACCAGGGCAAAATGGAACCAGCCAAAAGAACTTTTTCCATTGAAGAATTAGCCGTAAAATTCTAAGACATTACCGGACTATTGCGGTTAGTAGATGGATACAGGAATTTGAAATGCGTCAAATGTTGACATGGTCAGACGTACACACACACACAGAGTGATGATGTTGCCCACTGCAGAATTCCTGTATCCATCCCACTCAGCTCTGGCACGGCCTCTGTCCTCTCTAAAAGACCCCGGGAATCAGCCGGTGTGGCACGGCGTCGGTGTACCGCCTCCAGTCCTTGCCGTATTTGCTGCTGCAGCGGTGCTCGTCGCGTACGCAGCGGTGAACCAGCAGGATGGTCATGTAAACGATGTAGAAGAACGGGAGAAGGTGTCCGAAGCCACAGGCGGCGCAGTAGGCCAGCGACCCCATCAGATCGCCGGTGTAGTTGAAGTGGCGCGCCACTCCCCAGAAGCCTGACGTGAGGAGCTTGCTGCGGTGCAGCCCACCGTCGCTGGAGCGGTAGGAGCACTCGATGTAGGCCGGCTTGCGGCCCCAGATGGAGCAGGAGCCGTTGCTGCGCCGGAAGAGGTCCTTCTGGTGGTTGGTGGAGCGGAAAATGTAATATCCCACCAGGCCGAGCAGGAGCACAGCCAGCGCGTGAAGGTTTGAGAGCTGGACGGGGTGGTAGACCAGGTAGAGGCCCTGATGACACCAGACACAACCCGTCATGCTTCCTGATGTTTGCACTTCACTGTCGTGCAAAACTGAAGCAGTTTCTCACACCCTTGTTGCAAATTCATCTACACATTTCTGAACTTGCAGTCAATACGCTGGTTTTTCTGGTCTTACCTGTAACGTGTAAAGGTAGGGCAGCCACACACAGTCCCCCCAGCCCAGATACCACCCAAAGTGGTCATGGCAGATGTCGATGGTCTTCAGGTACCATGCCTCGTTCCAGAAGAAGTCCAGAACATAAATGGCCTCCATGGAAGCATAAACCACAGTGTTGTAGTGAGTATGAGGACTTCCTGAAGTCTGAGTTTACTGTCGCTTCTACCTCACAGGTGTCATCTCGCATTATTTTGGGTGCTGCATTAATCTCTACGGGGTTATCAAAACGGATTTTTCACTGTAGAAGAAGAACCCTGAAGGATCCCAAAGAGGGAAATTACTGGTAATCACACACAAGGTACATGCAGTAAATCTGAAAATACAATTATTGTGAGACATTTATGTGTTTATTGGTCTTATGTAATGCCTCCTGGCGCGGTTTACTCCTCTGGTGCTGCTGCTGCATAGACTCTGCAACACAATGTTCTTCATAGATGAACCAGAGGAGAACCCACAGCACCACGCAAACTGATGTCCAAACAGCTGCTTTGGGCTTCATAACTTGGGTCAGAAACCGTAAAGGAAAAACAAGGTTCTTCTAAGTTTCTGGAAAGCCTCATCTCTCTGCCTCAGTGTTGTGCACTTTGTCAGCGCATCGTTACCGTTTCTGGTTCTGGCCTGGTATTTATTCGCATCAGACACCAGAACATGCCCAGAACCAACCACGGAGCCATCTGGTGAACATTGTTGTTATTTGCAAATAGCATTTTTTTTTTTATTATTACTAATATTCTTCAGAAGTCGGTTAGAAAACTAAGAAAAAAAAAAAAAAAAAAATACAATCTTAATTGATGAATTACCTGCAGGACGTTGACAAGGATCATGGAGTTTGTGACGTGCCCGTAGAGCTCCTGCTGCTTGGCCATGTACGACAGGTTGATGAGGGTCCAGGCGACGATGCCTGGACGGCCGTTGAAGAACAGCTTGAAGTCGAACCACTTGCCGATGCGCGGGTTGAATTCAATGCCCATCATGTAGTTGTAGAAAAGGTTACCCGTGAATTTGCTGCAGGGTCACAAAAAGGACAGTTAACCCCCCTCGAAAGGACAGCGAATGCGTTCACGTTGCAGCCGCAGCTCTCGCTCTGCTTCTGCCGCCCGGCAAAGCACGCCGGCTGCGACAGGACGCTGGACATAAAATCGCGAACGACATCACCACTTTGTAGTTATTTAGATGAAAAACACATTAAACACTGTAGCATTAATTTGCTTGAATTAATTCTCTCTTGCTTCTGAAATTGCTTTCCATGCCATGTCTGTTTTTATATTATAAATACTAGAAAATAAATACGGGAGCTTTTATTTTGACAGGTTCCCAGATGTTTTATTGTCTCTTCGCACCCGACTTCCTGTCCCCGCATGCGATGCATCGTGCTAGCTTGTTGCGTCGTGCTCCCGCGTCCGGCCAACATAGAAGTGATGCATGTTGAGCCGGAGCCGCAGCCAGTGCACTTTGGGGGGGTCACAAATGGTGTAATTACTCAGGGGAAATGATTTCAACAGCAGTCACTGGAAAAAGAGTGAACTTGTCATCAACGCATCCATCAGATCTCATTAATGAATTGATGTTATTGAGATCTGGCCTGAAACCTCGTGGCGATAACCGATAATCAGCAGCGTGGAGGGGTGTTTTAGCGGCTGCTAGCATCTTCCGCAACACTCACCAGTCTTCAGAGTTGGTGGGGAAGAGGTAGGCCTTCACGAAAGCGAAGGTGGACACAGAGTAGCCCAGGATGTTGGCACACCACATGAGCGGAATCCAGTTGTCGAAGATGATGGTGGGAGAAAACCAGTGGAAATGGTAGGCGTTGGCAAACCACAGAGCGTGAGTGATGAGCCAACACTGCAAGCCATTGATCTCATACTTGTTAATTAGGCCTGCAGGAATACATGAAGGGGGGAAAACAAACAATGCTTTTTTTCCCCCTTCACGGTGGTGGGATGTTCAGCGTTATTTAAATGAGATCTTGATTCAAGTCTTCATTACCAGCAGGAGTTCGTGCTCCATCTTGCACTCCGCCAACATAGCCGGGAATCATTTTATGTGTGATATCAGGAATGCACATATACAGGAACACCTGCAGGGACATATGAGCTGCAACTTCCTGTTGTTCACCAGAAAACCCACCCACCCACCCACCCGGCGTCTAACTTTACCTGGAAGGCCACCCAGACTGAGTATATCTTGGCGGCTGACCAGGAGAAGGAGGCCGTGCGCTCCCAGATGGACGGCAGCGTGGTTCCTCCGTGGAGCAGCTCCAGCAGCGGCTGGCTGAGGGAGCACTGGTACTGGTCGCAGGCCATCACAAAGTAAAAGACGATGAAGGGCGCGAAGCAAAGGAGGCCCAGCACCGAGATCAGGGAGAACCAGTCCACCTCCCTGGGCATCAGTCAGAAAAAAATTTTTCTATCTAGTCTGGAAACAACATAAAATTCCAAAGCCAAACCAGGCACCCACCATGCTCTACCCCACTGTGCTGGCTGCTCCTTTTGCTCTGATGTCTTCTTATTACCTCCCTGTTGGACATGTCTCCTGGTTGCCTCCATCACTGTTGGACCTGAGATTTCAGATAAATCACCAGGTGAAGGAGACTTTGCTTCAGAGAAATGATGTGTTGGCTGCTGAACTTTGGATACAATCAAGGGACTGTAAGAGCTGGGCACCCTATAACAACAGCCACCAGAAACAGCCACAACGCGGACATTATTTTCCATTATTTTCAGTCTGTCCATAGGGGACTGGACTGGGACGGTTTCTGCCCGAGTCCCAGTTGCGGGCCGAAAATTGGGAAGTGGGCTGGAATCCAAAGGTAGTATTTCTACCATTGTTCCTTAAGAAACATCGGATTTACTGCCTGGACCTGCGCTGACTGGTCTGGAAAACCTGACCTGAGGGGTCAGGGTCGGCACCTCAGATAAAATCACGCTGATGGTTGATCGAAACATTCTTTTTTTGTTCACTTTTCAACCTTGAAATATCCTGATATAGTTCGTGTGCCTCCTGGTGACATCTGAAGTGTCATCACAGTGCCTTTATTGCGCCATCCAAACAGAGATAGTGAGTGATTGGGGAATAGGTGCACGTCCTTGGAGAGGTGATAGTAGAGCTCCAGGCGGAGGCCAGTTAGATAAACTTTGGTGTGCACACGGATACGCGCACACGGGTACAGGCACACACACACACACACACACACACACACACGCGTGCGCGCATGCGTTTGCATATTTTATAAAGTGATCTTCATTTTCTGGGTGCAGGCCACTGCTAAAGTTTCCAGTGTCCGACATTAAAGAGCTCCAAAGCTGCAGTCGGGGTGGTTTCCATGCGGAGGCTACTCCGCAGTTTTACCGTCGCCGGGAGAGAAGTTGCATAACATCTCCGTAAGTCAAAACTGTCTTCTCTTCGTTTGCATGAATGTTAGATCCATTTGTCGACGGTTCTTGCTGTGTTTTGGTTTTGACGCCATCCCCTGATGAGGGCAAGTCAGTAGACAAAATAACGGAACCCTTCGACATACATGAAAGATAATAAATAAAGACAGTTTTAAAAGGGTGGTGGGGAGGGGGGGGGGGGCATGCGTGGGTTAGAGTTAATAACAATTACGGGTGTGAAAGCGAACCGCTGCTCTACTCACCGGAAGGTCAAAGGAGCGAAGGTTCGAGGGCTGCGCGCGGGTCTGAGCAGCAGCGGCTGGGCTCGCGGGTCATCGAACAACCGCTGGAGAGAGCGTTCGGCAGCTCACAAGCCCCGCCCACAAACCGGACACACACCAGAATCTGAACAATGGCGTCAATCCAGGGGCGGGGCTGGCAAATAACGCGGCCCGTGATTGGACAATACTGACTAGAACCACGAACATCTGATGAGTTCGCGACCGGTCGAATAACGGCACCAGTATGGGCTTGACTGGGAAGGATGAGCAGTTACAGGTATCTTAACCATCGCTAAATGGCACCTGTGATACAGATACAGTCGACAGTACTTTAGATATTGCTTCTGAAATACCAGGCACAGAACACAAACTGTAAATAGTAGGAAATTATTGCTAATTATTGCTAATTATTGTCCAAATTCAATTGACCTGACTGCAGTAGAATGCTATTTTGTGACATTATATAATCTAAAAGACTTTTAGGAACAAAAGTGACTGAATAAACAACCAATCAGATAAAGAATCACTCTGCGGAAAAAAACAACTCTGCATACATATCAAATACTGCCACTAGGTGGGAGTATTTATCTGATATAAAGTTGAAACGATTGCAGACATTGTTTGAATAGAGCATGATACAACTATACGGAAAGAAAAAAATAAAAATAAAGATGAAAATGGTGAGAGACAATGTTGTTTGACATATTATAGCCTTTATTCAATGCACAGCAAACAATTTCAAAGAGCATTTGTTGCAAAGAAATGAATCAATGTGCATGGACACAGCCGAACTTGTTTAAACTGATATTGAAAGTAGAACTTGCATTGCAAGAGAAAAAAAAAGGTACTTCTGATTACATTTCCTCCAGATCTCTGACTTCCCTGCACACTCTTGTATTGCCAGGGGACAGTTAAATATCAAATTTTATCTTTTTCATAACACTCTTCCCCACATCACTTTCATATTCTGCTCCTGGTTGGAGTTTTTGTTTTTTGTTTTTTTTGCTTGTTTTCTAAGTCTGTTCATCAACATTACAAAATGTCTTCATTTTGCCCTTTTAATGACATGTGCCTTTCATTTCTGTATTCACGCTGCGCGATATCAATATCAAAGACATCAAAGCAAACAAGACAGTCTCAGGTTGCCAATTATTTGAACATAGTTGATCAAATATTTGGAATAAATAAGGACATTTAAAAAAAAAAAAAAAACCTTGATGAAAAAAATCATTTCAGCCTGTACATATAATTGAGCACGTTTTCATTGCATTTAATTGAGAATCAGAAATTTACTGACAAATGCTACGTAATCATGGTTACAGGCAATGCTTTTAAACTAAATGCTGTCACCCCCAGACCAGACTCATTATTTCGGGCCTTTGGGGAGCCTCAGGAGTTCAGCCAGGACAGGTAGTGGCACTCACAGTATTGAACTGGGTCTTTTGTGAGGGTGAACTCATACAAAGCTGAGGAGAGGAGCTGAGTGTTAGCAACTTCAGCGTGGAAAGTCCCCCTGAAGGGTACTGAAGCAACGCCGAATTCAAATTTCAGTCAGGTGAATGTTAACTGATGGCGGATCTCCGGCTGACTTTTACATTTCAGCGGCAGCACGAGATATGGCAGATTATTACCTCTGCCAAGGAGGTCATGTGATAGCTGGTGTCTGTCTGTCTGTCTGTCTGTCTGTTTGCCTCGAACTCAAAAAGTCATGAACGGAAATTTAAACGAAATGAGCTGCTGGGCGAAGGTCTGCGCTCTCTCTGAGGCTTTTCTAGTTACACACTGCATGTCCACACACAACAACAACATTACAACTGTTTTTGTTCCAACTTGCTGTAGGGTTTGACAATTCACATTAAAGTAGGAAACGGTAGGAAAATCGGACTAAACAAAGGGTCTAAAAGTCAATAGGAAATAGAACGTGAACAGCAATTGAGTTAAATTAGGAACAGAAAAATGTTTAACATTGGAACAGAAGCAAGGCAGGAAAAACTGGAGGAGGTGCAGAAAGAATGTCAGTCTTTTGTGTCATATTATATAAATGAGTTGCTTCTTAGTGAAATAAGCATTCTAAGTCCACACATACTATCAGAGATCCAGAAGGCAGACGTTTCTGTTCACTCCAGCAACACTGCAAAGAGAAGTGAACCTACATTCATATGTTGTGTGCGTGTGTGTGTGTATACACATTTCCCACATAGCCTCAGCTGGTACAGAATGAAAGCCAAATGGCGTCATTTGGTGGGAAAAGAGGAGAAAAAAGAATCAATAAATGCTCCTTTGTTTTTAATTCCACAGAGAAAAATGACTGCAGGACGGTGAAGCATAAAAGCTGACTGACCTACCGTCCTGCAAAGAAGGTGGGCGATTATTAACCTTTCAGCTGCACGACTCTTGGCATGAAACAAAGTGTTCAAAAAGTAAATTCTTTTTTAAAAAGACTTGTGCATTGTCCAATTTTTATTCTCTGTGGGCAAAATTAATTGATCTGGAGACGGGGAGGGAACCCAGCTAATTAATATTGTCCTCAAATGATGTGCCCATTGTAGTAAGCTGTCTGTTACTCAAGAAGATACACTTTGGAATGATAATTGAGGCGTGTTTGGATGAATGTGTGTATACAATGACTGGGGACTTGGCACAGGTAGAAAAAAATGCATTGTTGCGCTCTCACTCTCAATGTCCACCCGCCTCACAATGAGGTCCAATTAAAGTTTTAACTGAGAAATCATAAGTGGGTGGGAATTCATTTTCTATCAGATCAGGGCTGTGTAACTTTACCCTTCATTAAGCCTTGAACAATGAACATTTTTTTTTAATTTTCTGACTCAATGTGGTCATTTCTTATGTCATGAGATAATGTATTTATTTAAAATAAAAACCTAAACTGGAGTATTTCAGAGGAAAATGAGTTCCTACTACTTCAGGGTAGTTCCTTTAGTCCCCAAACTCTTTAACCTATGTGTCAGGGTGTGATGGCGTCTGGTTACTAAACGCAGCAGCTGCATCTATACCAACACAAAATTAGCGAGAGAAGTGACGCATCTGATGTCAGTCAGTGTTTACGCTGTTTCAGGTGCTTGCTAATTCAGAACAAATCCATCCCGACTGTGGCATGCTGTTATGGCGGAGGGGATATTTAGTGTGAATGTGTGACACAGTGTGACTGTGTTTGTAATTATTATCTTCCTATAGTGAAGGCAGTGCAGCACACATTGTAAGAGAAAAGTTTATGAGAAAATATAATATAATATAATATAATATAATATAATATAATATAATATAATATAATATAATATAATATAATATAATATAATATAATATAATTCTATGTATTATAATATAATAATAAATAATGTTATTATATAGTTTTTTCCTCTCAATGTCTACCCTTGCAAAGTTCTTTTTCACACTATCTTGTGTAAGATGTTGATGTTGAAATATATTTGTTAGTCTTAAAGTCTCATAAAGTCTCATTAAAGTTGGTCTTTGCTCCTGATTCTGCCTCAAGTGTCTTCTTTCCCTTTTAGACATTTTTCAGTGTCACAACGTTGAAATCAGTTTGATGGAAATCCTTAAGACGGTTATGCACAAATGAGGCAAGAGTGTAAAAACCAATTAACAAATACAGGACCAAGATTACAAAACTGTCACCGTATACATTATATTTAAGAGTTTAAAACATTGTTCAATGCAATTTTAGAACATTTCATCTTGAACTTTTATTGCTGTTTTATCTGTATTAACTGACCTTTGCAACAATCAGAACTGGCTGGATTTCGATGCCAAATGCAACACAGATAAGCTGGAACATTTTAGCATTTTTTTTTTTACAGGTTTGTATCAACAGGCAGTCCAAACAGGCCAATAAATCCAAATCAACAGACAGAGAATGAGGTCAGTAATCCAAGCAGTAATAATCCACCGTGAAGAGCAGGACATGAGGGGTCACGCCGGACGGTCTGGTGCAGGAGGGAAGGAGAGGCGGATTTAAGACACCTAAAGGGAGGAGAGGGCAGTACACGAGGGTGTCACGGCTGCTCCGGCTCGCGGCCTCCCCTTACCTGCTCGCCGTCTCATCGTTTCACCTGTGCCATCAGGTGATCAGCCGCTGATCAGCCGCACATGCAGCTCATCCGCCAATCTGCATCTGTCACTGTTGCCGGGCCTTTTGGCCTCACCTGCTCCTTGTCTGCTAAGCTGGACAACTAATTAAACTGCAGACTTGGAGCGACTCTTTGCCAACAGAATTTGGTCCGTTCGTCCAATCTCTGCCAGAACTTTGTCTGTTCTGTGTCAGAACTTTTCCCTTGAGATGTGAGACTCTCCACCTGTGGATTATTGCCACTTAGCCCGTGATCGACCCAGTCTGCTTCTGACCTGCCTTTTTGAGTCTGCTTTTCCTTGGATATCCTGTCCAGCGCTCTGTTCCCGATCCGGACTATTAGATCCAACCAAACTGTGGACTCTCGCCCCGGATTATTGGCTTCCTGGGAATTTTGTGTTTCCTGGATTATCCGTGCCGGATTATCGTGTGAGCATTTTACGTTTTTCATCCTGTGCACTGGCTTTTTTTTTTTTTTTTTTTTAAGTTTAATAAATACTCTAATTGGCAATCTAAGAGCGTGTTCTTCATCTGGGTCCTCAATCCTGAATTGCGACAGAGGGTAATTACGGTTAAAGGAGGTGGAGAGGAGAGGAGAGGAGAGGAGGGGAAGTGGGAGGCAGCGAGGAAACACTGACATAACTAACAACAGCAACAAAGATAAGCTGACACAGCAGACAGACATCAGCTAATATCTAAGTCTGAGCCCTCCAGGAGATGATAACCTGATTTAACAATTCTCTTTTTCAGGAACCTTTATGAGTTGTTCTCGGTGTACTTTTGTGTTCATGCTGTAATTTTACAAGATTCTGATTAACGAATGAAACACAACTTTGTTATAAACACCCCAAACGCAGTGACTGAACTCTAAATTTCATTCCATTTAATTTGAGATTAATGTTGGCTGTTGAATTAAGTCAGTAACTTTATCAGAAGTGAATATTTATGCAAATATTTCTGACATTGTTTTAACTTAGTTTTAATTTAACAGCAATTATCACACTGTAAAAGTCTGACTTTTCATTCCTATTAAAGTTTTTTTTTTTAATTATTTTTTTTAATGCAAACAGAACCCCAAAACAAATTATCGGCAAAATAACTGAATTACATTGCACTCATAAAAGCAACACTTAAAAGATCTTTATATATATATATATATATATATATATATATATATAAT
>BJFM01001024.1:57019-67443 GCA_016586285.1 Arothron firmamentum
ATTAAAAACATACAGTGCAAAATAAGAGTTTACATTAAAAAAAATTCATTTATTCTCATTCTTAGTGCAAAACAGCTCACGCTCAGGCTGTTCGGGGACCGGGCACGAACAGCTCTTTTTAAGTCCATCTACAAATTCTAGGTTGGACTGAGATGCGGGCTTTCACTTGGCCACTCCAGAACATTTACATTGTTGTGCCTGTGGAGCTTTATCTGTACGTTTGAATTGTTGTTTTTGGCTGATAAATCCTCCCCCAAGTCGTAGTTCTCTCGCAGACTGAGTCAGATTATCTTTGGAGATATTTTTCTGCCCATGTTCCCTCTGCCTTTACAAGCCTTCCAGGACCTGCTGCTGAGAAGCATCCCACAGCAGGACACTGTCGCCGCCGTGCATCACCATGGAGATGCTGTGCTGGTGAGGACGTGCCCTGTTTTATCAATTGCCAAACATATCATTGAGTTTGATGCCCAAAGCGCTCCATTTTTTTGCTTATGACAACAAAGAACTTTTTTCCAGTTGACTTCAGAGTTCCCCACGTGCCTCTGGGAGAATTCCAGGTGAGAGTTCATCTAAACTTTTTTTTTTTTTCAACAGCAACCCTCTCTTTGCCGCTATCCCGTACATCTTTGAATTGTGAAGAACACAGACAGCGCTTGGTGCATGCACAGTCAACTAAATTCTTTATGGTGGACCGTATGCATTTTTTTAGCGATATGTACCAAATGATGGATATTTTCAATTCGGTCACGTTTCCTTATTGATCTTGTGCAAAAGTTTTCACAGCAGCGACACCACCGAACCAAACACGGGTGTGCATTCAAGCTTTGGTATCCCAGTCGGTGCACTAGGGAGGAAATATAGACAACTTTGTTGTTATTGGGATGCAGATGGGAACTCGTTCTACATGCTAACATGATTTATTCCCACTCCTTTATTGTGGTGTACACTTCAAGCTTTCTTACTCTAGTATGAAGAGGTCTGAAAAAAAGAGTCAAATGTGCACATTCACGTCATACATGTGGAGCAACTGCTACTCGACGCCGCAGGTGCTGGTACTGGAAAATCCACAGAAAATAAAAGGGAAATAGAGATTCTGCAAGAAGAACTGCGATGAGTGGCCAACTTGGGAGAGCATGGGAAGCTTGAACATTTTTTCATTTCATAACTGACCATCATCCTTGACAGATGGTTTGCCACTATGATTTGAGCCAAACCAGTCTTAATGTTTTCCAAAATGAAACCTAGTTTTAACAGTGACAGCGACCTCAGTTACGCTTTTTGTTCTGTTGTCAGCCCTGCACTCGTATCCATTTCCTCTCTGAGCTCCAGCTGTAATTCACACCAATAAAATTGCACAGCGTGACAAAAGAGACAATTAATCAAGCTTATTAGAGCACAAAGTACACAGAATTCTACTGAGCACATAATTTGTGAAAACAGAAAATACATGTTGTGTGTTGTTTGCCACTAAAATCTGCTGTGACTCCTCATAACGATTGCTTATTCAATCAATCCTAATCACTTCAAAATGTGTAGGGGAGTAAATTAAAGCAAATAATTCTGTATAGTGATATTTTTTCCCCAACTGTGTGAAAATCATACATACATCATACTTAATAATTATATATAACAACATCTTGATTTTTTTTTTTTTTTTATATATATATTTAATGGGAAACCACTTTATGTAAAACCAAGAGCATAAATAAATAACAATGTTGCTATCAGCAGTTTGGCTTGATCTCATGTCCCTGTAGGCCACATGTCAAAGTGTTCATCAGCAAGATACTAACCTGAAATTGCCCCTGATGCGGCCTCTTCGGTGCTAAATGTGACAGCCCGCGTGAAGCATTCTGACTGGTCAAAGATCTCTGTCCATTTTCCAGGACCCAATGATAATTTAATGGATTATACTGACTTCATTGTTGCTTTTCTTTTCTTTTGGGTTTCCTGCACTTCTATTGTTCTCACTTGATTTGTGTCACCTGTCCTCTTTTACCGGTTCTTGCTCTTCTCTGTGTTATGGGATTCACAGTGGAAAATTACCTTGCTCCTGACAGAAAAATACTTCAGATGTGAAATGAAGGAAGGAGAAATTTTAACTGAACATTTAAATCCAATGAAGGAATTGACTAACCAGCTTGGAGCAATAGGTGCTGTAATTGAAGAGGAAGATCAGATTGTAGCTGTCATGGCTAGTTTATCATCAAGCTATGCTACAATTGTCAGAGCATTAGAAACAAAGATGGACAGCTTGGCACTGCACTTTCTTTAGCAAACATTAATAAACGAAGAACAAAAGAGAATGCTATCTAAGGATAACTATGGTGGTTCAGATCCGGCGCAGTTCAAGAAGTCCTGTTGCTACATCTGTGGAAAAGATGGAGATCTTGGTGGGATGGGAACAGAAAGATCTGATGGATTGTATCAACTGGAAGTTTGCCGGTCTGTCATGGTGCATCAAGTGCAGCCAGCATATGGCATCAGTGCCTGGGTCAGACTAGCAAGTTGAAGGAACTCAACCATCTGATAAATGTAGTAGCTTTTACCTCAGAGCAATGCTAGCTTCTGTGAAGCCTACGTGGAGGGAAAGATTCACTCCAAACGTAAGTAACAGCTGATCTAGTGATGTCCGTGGTCCCATGCTGACTGAGTCCGTAGTTGGAGCAAAGCACGTTCTGACTTCTATTGATTATTCCTACGCTGCAAGCTGTGTTTTCTGAACCAGAAATGTGAAGCTCTTCCCAAATTCAAGGAGTTTGAAAAGACATTCCCTGACGAGTGTGGGCAGAAAGTCAAAAGACAGATTGAGTCTCATGAGAGCGTTTGGCTGAATTGCTTATGCACACGTCCCAGACGCAGAAGAAAGCTGTGAAACTGCTTCATGGTACATGCCAACTCGAAAAAAAAAGGGAAGATTTTCATTTTTCGAAAGTGTAGACTCCCTGCTAAAGGCTAATCACAGATGTACGGTGCTGACTAGGATGAAACTTCTTCACCTGTGGTACGATTCGGCTCCGTTACTGTCTCTTTTGTTTTCCAGAAAGATCTACATGTGCACCAGATGGTTTGCATGGAGAGAGAGAGAGAGAGAGAGAGAGAGAGAGAGAGAGAGAGAGAGAGAGAGAGAGACCAGATATCTCACCCTGGACTCTGGGTTTTACCACCGTTCACACCACACCTGCTCTCTCTCTCTCTCTCTCTCTCTCTCTCTCTCTCTCTCTCTCTCTCTCTCTCTCTCTCTCTCTCTCTCAGCCCATCAGCACACCAGTCACTCGTTCCCTGTAATCAGCCACAGCAGATAGTCACCAGCTCCACGTGCACATGTCCCCAGATTGTCTTTGGATAGTGGGACTGTCCAGCATTGTCCTGCCTGACTTTCGTGAGTTTTTTCCTGTCCTCTTTTTCATCTGCCTGCTTTTTTGTGCAGAGTTAGGACTGTACTTTGTCTGCATTAAAAGAGCCTCTCAGCAATCCTGTGCTTGTACTGCACCTGCGTCCATCTTGCACCCAATTCACTCCTTGGTGTTAGAGTAAGGCTTTTTACAGATTTTATGAAGGACACAACGGAGACGTGTGTGTTTGTGAGATCCTGTCAGGACCTAGAGATCCTAGCTGTGTGTGTTGATGATCTGTTGCAGCTATTCAGCTGGACAAATTCAACTTTTCCGCACCTTTCCAGCAGTCCCACAGCAGTTCCAAATGGGTTGATTGCCTGCTTGGGGGGTGATTATCTGATAAATATTTGTTAATTGTGTGCGTGTGTGCGTGTGTGTTTAAAGCAATGTATAGAATACGGAACCAGATCTCAGCTCTCTGTCTTCCTAAAACAGAAATGTCATGCAACATGATCTGATTCTGATTACTGAATCAACAGAAATCATGGATGGGTCGAAATGAGCTCTCAAGAAGGGCTACAAGATAAAGGACATGGCTGAGCTGTCCTATATCCAAGGCATTTCTGTTCAAGACAAAGCAGAACTGCGTCTTTCTTCATCAGAAGGAGCACATTGAAACCAGACTCCATATATACGGAGTGAATAATGCTAAGAATGCCATGAAGTTGAAAAAAGGATGGTGGTGTCAGTAGTCCTCTGAACCCAGGTTCCATCAGTCGATGATGGGAAATCTGCTGTATGCTGCCACGGCCTCACGGCCAGACGTAGCATTAGCAGTGAGTGCTGTGTTCAATGCAAACCCAAATGCTTCACATCTGACGGCCGTGAAAAGAATTCTTGGGTATTTGAAGGTCACGGTAAAACTTGGGCTGAAGCATGTGTTGTCACAGGCGGGAACTTTGATTGGTTTTTTCAGATGCTGACTGGGATGGAGATCAGGATGATCGTCGCTCAACGACTGCTAATGTATTCTTACTGAGTGGAGGAGCAGCGAGTTGGCTCACTAAGAAACGGGCAACAGTTTCACTTTCAACGGCAGAAGCTGTGTTTGTTGCACTCAGCCAGGCAGCTCAAGAATGTACCTGGCTGAAGAAATTACCGACTGATCTTCGGATGAGCGATTCACCGACAGTAAACCTGGAGGAGAATCAAGGGGCCATTGCAAACGCAAAGAAACCCGTGAATCATTCAAGGACGAAAACGCTACCTTCGTCAGTGTGCAGAATGGGCGAATGCAAGTGCAGTTTTGTCAAACAGCTGACATGCAGGCAGATATGTTGTTGTTTAAGTCCGTTTAATATCTTACTGTGCTGTTGATGATTAATGTGTTATAAGAGTAAGCAAGCTAACATGATTAAGTGAAATACTCTTTCAGATTTGAATGATTTATTATTTTTGACATTATTTGTGATTCGGAGCACTGATCCTTGTTATGGAAATTACTTTGGTGCTTCAATGTCAGCATTAAATTAAGAGTTAGAAGAGCATTTTGACCCTCCCTTGGTAAGGTGTTATTCTGCCCTCTGACTACTTTTGAAAGCGTTCGTTGTAAATAGTGAGGAAAAAAACCCAACCAAAATCGCATGTTGTGTGTTACGTGTTGTTTTTTTTTACCTGTTCTATCTCTCAGCTGTTCTGTCTCACCTGTTGTCTCATCCTTCTGTCTCACCTGTTCTGTTTACCTGCTCTCTGTCACCTGTTGCGTGTCACCTGCTCCCTGCTGTCTCTCCTCCTTCTAAAAGCTGCTTTCCTTCTGTCTCTTATGAATCATCCTATCCGTGTTGAGACGTCTGTCCCATGTTCCTCATTATGTTCTCAGTTCAGCCATGTCGTGATTGTATCTTAGTCCTCTAGTTGATTCCAGTATTCCCAGTGCTCCCCCTCAGATCACATGTCTGTGCATCGCTCGCTCTAGTCTCCCACCTTCTCTTGTGATGCTCAGACTGTGACACCTAGAAAATCTTGGAGATTTTGGAGCATCATTTTATGTTGAAAGTTTCTGAGTTTAAATAGCTGAAAGGCCACATTAGCATCTTTAATTAGTCACAGCTAACAAGTGATCACGGAAACATTTAATGAAATGTAGTTGGATGCTATAAAAAATCTGTTGAGGGCAAAAGCAGACGGTGGATGGATATTTAAGAAAACTATTATTTACTCAAACCAAATTCAGCGCATACTTTTTGTGCACTATTAGAATCATAAAAGCATCGGTTTAAAGTTTCATGGGCTTTGTTTCAACATCAGAGCTTCTATCTTTCCTTCCTCCTGCTAAGTCTGCCAACTGCTTATTCGTCATCATGTTTGTGATAATAAGCACTTTGTGGTTGAATAAATGTAATTATTGCCGTAGCAGCTTTCTACAAAGGCTTCCAAGGAACTGGAAATAGTTTTGTTGCATACAACATACATGAGCAGACCATTTTAACAGTAGAGAGGTTGCATTATTTTCCATTGTCAGGAGAAAAGTCTGAGATGATTAAAATTGGAGGAACTGCTTTGAATGACCTGGTTCACAGGAGCAGGACCTTCCAGGGCTAATGTTCCACTCTCTCCATCACTTCTTGACCTGATAATCTACAATATTATAGATTCTCAGCTTTGATATGACTGAAAGGTTTAAGACATTTAAGAAATGGCTTAGATTTAAGGGTTTTAGGGACGCTGGATTTAAAAACTAGTGATGGACTCTGGTTCATTATTTTGTGAATAGCTTTTTAGTCTAATGTGTGTATCTGCCTGCAAAAACACAATATTCCTTCCTGTCTCTTCTTTATCTCCTTATTTGGACTCGTTTCATCTCCGTGCACTGTGTCCTGCCCTATCATCATCGCCTCTCCACTGCTCTTTTGTCCTTTCCTCCTGCTTGACTTCTGCTCCCAATTCCCACGATTCCTTCTTTACTTTCTTATCTGCCTCCATCTCATTCATCTTGCGCTCTTTCTTCCTGTCTTCTCTCTGCATATTGTGGATCTTTGCCGCGCATGATACACTCTCCGACTTTTTGCTGATCCTTTTAGTCTTCGTAGCTCATTTGCATATTCATGCTGTATTTTTCCTCCCAGGTTGCATTTAAATAATAGAAAACCAGCCTATGTTTGTCAGCTGTGAAACTCTCCTCTATCAATGAATATAATTGAACATATTCCAGCCGTCAGAAGATGATGCCAACAGGGGTGTAAGAACAAGTAGTAACATATGGAGGCCCATTTTTCACAACCTCATTTAGTTTCCTCTGAAACCAAAACATTTCATAGAGCTGGAGTTGGATCACTCTTTGTTATGGCTCCATGTATATGATTTCTTTAGCTTGGACATATTTATACATTCTTGGCGAAGAACACGGACGGAAATGTCCATTTGTTGTCCCATGATGTGTGACAGTCTTCACTTGTGCAGGCTTCATTAATTTGGTTTTCGAGGGTACTCCAGTGGAGCTGTGACCTCCTTCTCTGTTTCCTCCTTTGAAAGTGGGTCAGATTTCTAAACCAATGAGCCACTTTAATACTGGTGCAGCCGCAAATGAGAATATTCATCCTTATGATTAACAGGAAATTAGAACCTTCTCTGATGACATTAGCGATACCAAAACTGCATCTTTTGTAATGGTTTTGCACCTCGTACATGTGTTTGCTGTTTTACTTTCTGTGTGTTTGTGATCTTGGGCAGGAGGTGGAGAAAGCCCAACCCTCAGAGATAGTGATCTGGGATGTATCCTTTGAAGCTGTGTTCTTGTAGTAACTGTGGATAATTGATCCATGCCTTTGATTCCAGCTCCATGGCTCTCCACAGCTGAAACCATCATCTCGCTTAATGTTTGCAGAGCATTCACAAAGTGCAGTCAGACGACCTTTAGAGGCTTTGAAGCGGACGTAATGATTGCTCTCAAAAGAAACTTTCCTGGATCGCAAATTAATTCTCTTGCATTAATTTAGCTTCTAAATTTATGCTCAAGCAGGTTTGAAATAACACCAATAAATGTGAACGCGGCAAAAGCCACAAAAGAGGTTGAATCCCACCAATGTAGCACTTGGCTGCATGGACACCAACATGGCATGAACCTACTGATTCAGCAGTGCACAAGACACTGTGTGTATGTTAAAGCCAGGAGGGTGAATGGGCCCACAATGCAGACATAGAAACACAAAAACGGGTTCAAGCTTTAATGTTCTAAATGCAGTTCTGGGTTTGAGTTGGTAGCGGTGGATGGAGGGGACACACAAGACTCGAGGCTGGGTGCGGCGTCGCTGATTAGGCTGCGATGGTGAACCGCGACAGAGATGAAAACATTAACCAAATCACCCAGGAGAGGACAACAAACTAGCAGGCCTGAAAACAAAGAGTCTTGTCTCAAGGAGCTAAACGTTACCACCTGTAGGTTTACAACACAGCTGGCGAAGAGTGGATGAACAAACGGGCCTTTTGAAGCTGATGTTAGGTGGAGAAGATTGGCCTTGAATGAGCTGCAGGGGTATGGATATGGGAGCAGATGAGAGGAGGTCGGCACTGCTCAGAACAGGCGAGAACAAGCAGGCGACAAACCGTAAGAACAGATATTTGAAATGTGCTGTGCAAATTGATTAGCATTTGGACCCGAAGGTACATATAATTCTTTATTTTCTGACAGTGTTTTCCTTCTTAGAGTTACCTTCTTATTTTCTAAGCCCCCCACAGTATCAGCAACATTTCTGTTATTAGATTGCCATTTCAATTATGTTTTAATTATATTTATCAAGATATCAATATTTATTTTTTATTATATTTATCTTTTTTTTTTTTACACCTACGACTTCCATACAAAACAGTATATGTCAAACGGCCCTGAACTTTCCATTTGCTGCTGTTAATTTTCTAAAAAAAAAAGTCAAAAACCTCTGAGCGTTATGAGATGATGCAGCAGGAGTTGTTTGTTCAATTTTCCCGAAATAAATAAATATATAAATCAATGGCTTCAGTTGCCCTGGCGACTAGCTCAGACATGCACCACAGTCTCTATGTGCGCTGCAGGGAGGAGGTTATTGGCAAAGCTAGAGTTCAATAGAAAGTTGCGTGTAACACTTTTTTTATGAGTGAAAACGCCGTTTCCCCATCCCTAATATATTGTATGAAGAAGAGTGTTTTAGAGATACAAAGGGATGATTTTAAGTGTGCTGAGGCAGGAGAAGTGACCTTGAAGTGGTCTCGTTCTTCTTTCAGTTACAACAACTGCAGGTTTAAAGGTTACTATTTATGAGTGGATGAAAATACACTTCTGAAAACAAAGTTTGGCTATGCGGCAGCATAATATGCATAATTGATCAGCGCTGCCTTTGTACATGAATGTAAGGTTTGTAAAGGTTGCATGTTCACAGTTAGGCCAAACTCATTAAGTGAACAAAAATGCATGCCCGTGCATCTAAAGCAGTGATGATGAAGCCAAATCGAAGAAAACATCTTTGTTTATTTATTTAAAAAAAAAAAAAAAAAACACTGAAAACTTTGAAACTTAAATTTAGGTACCGGTACTTTTAATGAGCTCTTAAAAATTCAGCAGTAAGTGTTCTCCAGGGTAAGGGAAATTTTGATTCATTTGTGAAATGTTTTTGAGCATATTTCTTTGACATGTTTCTCATAGTTCAGGTCTTTATGAAAACTGTCTCTCAATCAAACAGTTTAAACCTATCCTTCATTCCTGATCTCATTTCAGACGTCTTTCTAGTGTCCGTGTCTGTGATCTTCATGTGCAAAGCTCCGTATGGAGTGTGAAGGAAATAACTGCTGTCTGTCACTGATTTTCTAACCTCAGACACCTCTTCTGTCATTAGGTCGTGACAACGACTTCTGTCTTGAAGCGGGAAGGCTGGGGCATCAGGTGAGCGCAACAAAAAGGGACCCAAGATCTTTGTAAGTAAGTTAAAGAAGAGGTTTAATGTGTTGATTTTGTTTTTTTTAATGTCTGACATGGCCCTAAATACCTGAAAATATAACCAAGAGATGTGAGTCTGAGTTCTCGAAATACACTTGTCCTTCGAGCAATCCAAGCATTCCATTTAGGTAAATTCCGTTCCTCAGCCAATTACCATTCATGCGGTGCCTGCTAAAAATTCTTCATTAATTCAACACAAACTCTAAAATGGACTTTCGCATGACTTGCTAATCACCGACATTTTGCACAAGTAGGCCACGAGGAAAGCTTGGGAAACTTGTAAAAGGCAATAATAATTATCAAGTAAATAGTTACCACTCTGCATAAAGAGTCCAGTTTAGGGCTCGGGCTCAAGCAGGCTTGTGGGCAAAAATGCTCCTTCAACCTTTTAGTCTTCAGCCAAAACTTAGTCCCCCTTTTTACCCCTTCCCCTTTGTTCACAAACATGCTGTCGTCGATAGCAATAGTTGCCATGGTTAGCCCTTGGCACTGACCTGACAGGAGAAGGGGGAAAGGAGAGTGACCCGGGTGGTGATGCTGTTTAAGGAGGTCCAGATGTCCAGCAGGTCGGGGAGGGTTGTCCTGATGCTCTGCTCTTTTCAGGGCCCAGACGTCCTTTGTGGTGCACATTGCCATCCAGGTGGAGATGCTACAGCACAAGATGCTATCGGTGGTGCAGGTGCAAAAGTTCCTGAGCACTTTAAGTCAGAGCTTAAAGTTTCTGAGGCACCTCAGGAGGCTCAGAGACTGTCTGGCGTTCTTGCCCACAGCGTTAATGTAATGAGTCCAGGACAGGTGCTGTAAGGTGGTCATTCCCAAATATTTGAAGGTGTCCACTCTCTCTACCTCAGCACCACTTGTGAGGAGACCGTAGTCCCTCTGCTGCTCCCTGCTGTAGTCCACAAACAGTTCTCCCACCAGTAGGCACCAGTCCTCCCACCTGGAGGACTGGTGCCTACTGGTGTCCTCTAGCCTGGCTCATCATTGTCGGGGATTAGTCCCTAACAGCGGTGTTGTAAGTGAAGTTCATGATGATGTTGGACTCTGATGCGGCTTTGCAGTTGTAGGGGTACAAGGAGGACAGCAGTTGTGTGTGTGTGTGTGTGTGTGTGTGTGTGTGT
>BJFM01001024.1:67455-94097 GCA_016586285.1 Arothron firmamentum
GGGGGGGGGGGGGGTAGGCAGGCTGCAAAACACAGAGCTGTAATAACAGCACTCTCACATAGTTTTTCTTTTATTTCGTACCAGCATTCACGTGGGAGAGGGTCTTGTGGAGGAGGAAGCTTGTTGTCTGTTGATCTGTCCAGCCTGTTGTGCAGAGGAGGAGGAAGTTTAGACAGGGACAGAGGACAGAGAGAGAAGAACAAGTTTATCCATCATACATGCAAGCGCAGACGACACAGTATACTGAATATATTAGAGGCTGCGTTCGGGATTTTCCCTGAGCAGAACATTTCTCATCATTCAGCTGGATTGTTAAAGACAAATGCAGTAATGATTTAGCAGTAATGACATCACTGTTAAATGATGCACACTTCTTTATCCTGCAGCCAGTGAGCTCCACAACTGTGTTGGAACAATAATTGAAATTTCTTTTCCTAGAAAATATTTGTGAGATAATCCCCTGCAGAATCCAGACGGTGTTCCATATGTCTCATACTCCGACGGACAAACAACCGCTGGCATACAAAAACACCGAGTTAGATAGCAATGAAAGGGGCCTGCCATCTTGTTATCTACAGCGGCAGTTTTGCTTCTCAAAAAGTCTCGGCTCTGACAATAAAGCACACATTACTCTGTAAATGTCTCACCAATTACATGCTCTACTTACGAAAATAGCAAAAGAGGATAGGCGGTTCTTCTTCAAGCAGCGGAACTCTCCTCAGCAGTAAATAACAGTTAGAAAGCCTCTCTGTTCTGAAACAACAGATGTTTTTCTTTTATAACCACAAATGATATGTTTAATCAGCCAACAGAAGCAGATCTTGCAGCTATTGACCGTGTAAGATAGATAATCTCTTTCAGAAGATCAGGCAGTCCAACTTATCCACCCTTGCTTTGCACAGCTTGCAGAAAACAGAATTCCAACTATGCTCTAACTTTAAATTAGCAAAAATGAATCAGCTCACTGCACACATGAATTCACCACACGCTTATGCAGTTTGTCGTTTCCTTGATAGCTTCTGGAAGCGCAGAGGCTATTACACCAGGGCTGAGATGTCTACTACTCCGTCATTCTTTCCAACATGCATCCCCAGTGAGGACCTACTTCAAAAAATTGCGTAGCTGGACCAATGAAGCTAAAGATACTGTACCTGACACTGATGAACAATTTCCCATCCACAGCCAATGCATCCATACAACCTATACATAATTCAGTATAGGGCCAGAAATGTGGGCTTAGCGATACAGGTCTATAAAAAGCCTAACTCTAACCCTGCTTCACAGTCATTTATCCACCATTGAGATCATTGGATCAACACCTACATGACATCAAGTATTTACAGTCAAAGAGATTTTGTTGATTTTGTTTGTCTTGATATCTTTTTCAAGACATCGACAGGAAGTTTTCTAAGAACTGATTTACTGAGAAAGAACTCTGGACTCTGGATCACATTAATTCCCCATATATCACCAATATAATTTTTTTCTCTAAACAGTCTGAGTGATCTGCTGTCCAGGACACCCTGAATATACATTTAAAGATGTCAGATGGGGGAGAGAGGCGCAACATGGAGCCATAGTTCAAGCTGGGACCTCCAGTTAGTCAATAAACGCTATAAAACATTCCAGTTGTTCACGTTTGTGTCAACAGGCCAGGACACAACAATCAACAAAGTACCCAATGAAAGACAGAGATGGATGATAGAAATCACTGTTGGCTGAATGAACTTGGCTGTTAGTTGGTCAGCGCGTATCGATGAACGTACGACTATTTTGAAGTCGGAGAAAATGTGTCCCGGAACTGATAGCTGCGACAATCCGCCCCACGTTTTTCACTATAGCCTCCCTTAACATACACGTATCTCATATATCACATGTGTCCTGGGCCAGTAGTTCACATGAACTAAACATTGAATAACAGAGAGAGATGTTCCCAACAGAGCAGATCAAACAGCAGTAGAAAGAATAGGAATTTACTAAAGAAAACTAAAAGATGATTTGTGTGACAAGATAATATTAAGCCATTAGTAAATGTCACCGTGATTGCAAGTTCTTGAGTCTATTTTCAAAAATGCACTTTAGAAGGCATCTTTTCTGTTTTGTCATGTTCTGTTTCAAATATAAATGAGTCCATACAAAAACACACATAACACACACACGCATGCACAGTGATTCATGACAGCAGCCCCATGACACTGATCTATAGTCAGCAATTCATTACCTACACTAATGAGAGGAGTGAGATGGATGCTCTCAGAATAACTGTCTGTGCCACTGTGTGCTGGAGCCAACACACACACACTCACACACACACACACAGGATTTAAAAATCTCTCTTAAAACTTTTCATACTTGGATCCTGTTATTTCTGTTCCATACCATCCTCCCCACATATGCACTCTTGTGGCGCATGCATAGTAGTGAAAAGAATGTCTTAATAAAGTGGTTCGTCTGACTCCGCTGGAGACTGATGTCATGGCTGGTGATGCATATCCTCCTCATATACCTGCAGTCATTGACTGGGAAGATGGACACATTAGAGAGGGAGGGAACAAGAAAGCTTATTACAGAGGAGGGAAACAGATAACTGCAACAAACTGCAAAGCAGAAAAACATTTAAATAGTTACACATACAGTGAACCTTATATTGAGTATGGACATGCTGACATAATTACATACATTAATGCATCAAATATTATGCCAGTGTTGCTGGGACCATGTGGAACTGAATCTTTTTCTGATCAACCACAGAATGATTTGATTCTCAGAATCTTTGGAATTTAAGTAAGTTGTTAATATCATTTTTGTTTGTTTGTTTGTTTGTTTAAAAAGCTTGGAAATGGTTTTTACCGTAATCCAGTGGAAATTTGTCACTGTATATTATTGTCAGGGGTGCACAAATCCAGTCCAATCTAATCCTCAAGGGCATGATTCAAGCCGGGTTTTGTGTCCTACCAGGTAGAAATTGTTTTTGCCAACAGAATCAAGACTCCAGGTTGTCTACCTGCAGGATAGAAAACCTGGCTTGAATCATGCCCTCTCGAGGACTGGATTAGACTGAATATGTGCACCCATGTTTTCCCATCCATCCATCCTTTGTACTGGCTTTATCCACACTTGGGTCACAGGGGTCTGCTGGAGCTTATACCAGCTCTCAAGGGGCAAGAAGTGGGGTAGACTCTGGATAGGCCACCAGCCTATTGCAGGACTGACACAAAGACAGACCCCCTGGTTATCACCACACACAAAATGGCAGATATATTATATTTTTTCTGTGTTTATCGTCAGCGATACTGGTCAAAGCTACACTTAACAGTATCTGGCATCATTTTCCAAATACTTCAACATCCACTAAAATGTTTAAAACCACCACATCATCTGCATGCAGACCAACATTACATAACATACTGTATAACATACAGTAACTTATGCAAATGAAAACTATGCAACGTTTGTGTCAAGCTCACATATTCACCAAGATAAGACTGAAATGCACAGAAGCAGAACAAGTTCAGTAATTCTTTTAGATCCCTGAGATTTCTCCCTCTGTTAGTTCAGCAGTGACATTCTTGCTATCATTTTTGACCCTTTGTTTAACTTTTTGACGATTGAGATTTTAACAAACAGGGTTTTAACTTGGTGTCTAATCATGACATTAACTTCAAATGTCTGCGTCTCTAGTGCATGTTACAACGCACGCACGCACA
Source organism: Arothron firmamentum (assembly GCA_016586285.1). Lineage (NCBI taxonomy): Eukaryota > Metazoa > Chordata > Actinopteri > Tetraodontiformes > Tetraodontidae > Arothron > Arothron firmamentum. The sequence continues at coordinate 71,163 of BJFM01001024.1, forward strand.
CACACGTACTTCTATGTCTTAACCTCCTAACCTTGACCCAATCCCTAACCTAAACCCAATTCTAACCTCAAGCTTAAAACCAAGCCTTAACCCTCAAACAGGCCCTTGATGTTGTGAAGAACAGCTAAAATGCCCTCACCTCCCAAAAATCCTCACTTTGCACGAAGAATGCGTCTTTTGGTAGACAACGTGGAGCAAGAGAAACAACAGGATCAAAAAATTAAACTGGCATATTTAAGATGCTCGGCTGTAGTGTTATACTGATTTCATTACTGTCAGAATCATTACTCAACTCAACTCAACTTTATTTATAAAGCGCTTTAAATACACCCACAGCTGACACAAAGTGCTGTACATAATGATATAAAGGCAGAAAGCAAACAGTGAAACAATAAAAGCAATAAAACAAATACGATCTCATGCTGGATCAAAAGCCCAGGAACAAAACAGGGGTTTTTAGACAGATTTTAAAAATCGGCAGTGAGGGGGCTTGTCTAATGTGGAGGGGTAAGTCATTCCACGAAGAGGGAGCAGCAACAGAAAAAGCTCTATCTCCTCTGAGCTTCCGCTCGGACCTCGGTACCCCCAGGAGCAGCTGGTCAGCTGACCTGAGGCACCGAGCAGGAGCGTAGGGGTGAAGCAGCTCAGAGAGGGAAGGTGGGGCCAGACCATTTAAGGATTTAAAAACAAATAAAAGAATCTTAAAAAAGACTCTAAAATGCGGGCAGCCAGTGGAGGCAGGCCAGATTGGGAGCGATGTGCTCCCTGTTACGCGTTTCCGGTCAAAAGACGAGCTGCCGCATTCTGGACCAACTGGAGACCTGCAAGGGAAGACTGACTAACTCCATAATAAACAGTAATCCAGCTGAGACGTGATGAAGGCATGGATTACTGTCTCAAAGTGCTGGCTTCACCTTTACCAGCTGCCTAAGGTGGAATAAGATGGACTTAACAACTGCTCTGATTTGTCAGTCTAGTTTAAAATTCCTGTCTTGAAACTGTTGGCTTCACATTCAATGCCAGGGGACCCAAATCAACAACCACAAGAACCACTGGGACCAATCACCATCACTTCTGTTTTTCTTTTGAAGTTTAAAAAAAAAAGTAAAGCCATCCAGGCTTTTCTATTACCAAGGCATGCTAAAAGTGGTTTCAAAGAAAATGCTTCTTTCTTTTTCAGTGGCACATATATTTGGCTGTCATCAGCATAAAAATGGAAAGAGATACCATGCTTTCGAAGACTGGAATCCAGGGGAAGTAAATATAGAGAGAACCGCAAGAACCCTAGGATTGAGCCCTTGATCATTATGGGCTCATAACTCACAATCACCACTGAATTATTCCTCCCAATATGATCAATTGATCATAAATCTCTTCTGATACTCGAACAGCAAAGTGTATACTGTTGCTATACAGTAACACTACCATTACCTAATCTAGAAGGTAATTTTAAAGTGCACAGTTGAGATTTATTTCATTGCTGCTCAGAGCTCTAACTTCTTTCGAAATCAATAATTTTATTGATCTGTGGCTTCTTAGCCATTGAAGCTGCTCTCGTCGTGATCTGCTCATTTTTAAAATAGATCAACGAGAAGCCTTACTTATCTTGTACAGAGAGGATTCTTGTGCTCTAGGCTCAGACCCTGCCTATGAATTCCATTAAGTAATGATAGGCCATCTACATATTTGCTCCAACTAGGCCTTCTTGCGGTAGGACTGACTGTTCTCATGCAAGGTTGTTATTAATCATCAGTATGGACAGAACAAGTACTTCAGTGGTGCCACACACTTTGAGTAAATACACTCACTGATTTAATGCGTTTGCTTCTTCCTACCTGCCAGCTTCACACACACACACACACACACACACACACACACACACACACACACACACACACACACACACACACACACACACACACACACACACACACACACACACACACAGTACAGTTAAGTGCAATTGTCATCACAGGGATGAGAAAATGGAGCTTTTGTACAACACAGAAATGAACCAAAAGGTGTCCTTCAATACAAAAATAATATATTTTTCCACCTCGCTTGCTAATCGTGTGCTTTTGTGTTGCAGTCAGTGCCATGGTTGCTGTGGTTTTCTCTGATATTGGTGCACACTGCTCAAATCTCAGACTGATGTTCAGGTTACTATTGTACTTTACTGTAAAAGTAGCAACAGGAGTACTTTAGGGAAGATCTAGTCAAATGATGCGTTCATGTAAAGTCATAGCAAAAACATATTTGCAGCATTCATTTATCCAATTCTCGTGGACCCCTGTCCTTGAACCTGACAAAAAAAGCTCCAGCTACGGGTCAGGAGAAAACCTTTAGCAGTACTTCAAAAAGGCACTGGGAGTAAAATATTAAAAACCAGGATTGAGTTTTAAAGATGTGATATAAATGTGTTTTAGGAACATTTTGCTTCACTCAGGGAGCAGTAATATGGAAATGCAAATTGAAGACGTGTCTAATCAAATAAATATGATTTTAGTTTGTTTATTCCTGGCCCAAGATCACAAAACGCTAAGTTCATAAATGCGAGCCGTCATGCCTTTGATTACATGCTACACCCCCACGCAGAACAACGGGATGATTCACAGCCACCACTGGCAGTGGATGGAGATTACCCAGCAGGAAGAGCGCACATGTTCTAATCACGCGTAGGTAATTAAATGCACACCAGGATTTGGCTGGCAGAAATTGGCAGTTGCATTAATGCCCTGTGGGATTTACTTTGATTGATGATCCGCTGCGGTGTGCACCAGTGATGTTTAGGAAAAATGGTAAATAAGTGTGGTTTCCCATCCTGTGTGCTCAAGATCATGTCACTTAGCTGGTTAATCTGTTAAGTGGCTGCGCAGATGTTGTCGCTGCGTGTGAACCCCTCTTTTCTTGGACGTCGTGCACAGTCTCACATGCCCACGTCCGTTGGTTGGCTTACAAGTTAGATGCTGATGCAGGGTCAGCTGACACTGACAGTTAATACCGTGACAGTCTATGTCGGATGTAGGTAGCCATGCCTTGATGGCGGGAAAGACAGCCAACACAAACATGACATATAAAGTGTAGAAGAACACGTGTGATCATTGTGGGAAGAGCATCAGACCTGGACAGGTGCATTGAGTTTCTGGGGGTTCAGATATCAGAGAGTGTTGAATTGGAACATGTGGAACTGTCCGTTCCATGTTCCATGAGCACATACATGCCGAGGGCTTCGCAGCAAACATTCTCATGAACTGTACTGCAAGAATTTGCGTCCGACGTGAAGACGGTTCGTAAAACCAGCCAGTGTTTGACTTTCATGTTGAGGAAGCAGCTAAAACAACCTGGAAAACAGTGACTTTAACTCTGTGGATTAACATTTATGTTGAGTCTTTGTCCGTTAAGCAGTGAACAACTGCTAATGTCTTCAAAGCTAAACAAATGACGCCGCCTTTAATTGACATGAATGTTTCATCAGAGAGGATAAAATGGCACTATTTGTAATTGGTTATTCTCCCTGATGTACTGAACATACGAGGAAGAAGTTAAATAAAGCAGGACAACCATCCAACATCCGGTGATGTAAACAACCAATGTGTCATGTTTCAACAGTTTTTCATCATTATTCCTCTTATTCACCCTGTCTTGGTAAAAATGTTATTTTATTATGAGATATTTAATTCATAATAATGTGTAGGAAAACCTATATAATATTCCCCAATTTGGTAGGTAGCCTGAAAAGGTGCAGCTTAATATAATAAATTCACATTCTGATGTGGAATCATGTAATTTAGACACTGACACACGGTTGTTTGTTATTGAATATGAAAAGTCTCGAATAAATTAATAAATAATGTAAACTTTCACACTTTCACAAGTGACACCGTTTGTGGCCTGTAGATGGCAGTGTTTTCAACATCATATTTCAATTGTTCTAGGTCATTAATAACGAGGCATAAAACGAATGTTCTTTACCCGATTTCATATTAGACATATGGAGACATATGCGGTTTTCTTTCACCTTACTTATATACCCAGAATGTATACTTAAACAAACATTCCATAGGCAATGGGGAAATACAATTAAAAGCCATCAGAAAGCCAAAATATGGATTTTAGTTACTATGCGCCTACCTCCTCCTCCTCCTCCTCCTCCTCCTCCTCCTCCTCCTCCTCTTCTTCTTCCTCCTCCTCCTACTACTATTCATTACTGTCGGAATGGTTATGGGCTAAAAATACGGATTGTCACGTATCATGCCTCTGGTGTCATCCATTGCTTACCCACACTAACTATTTTAGGTTCTCCAGTCCTCCTTTGCTGGTTTTAATGTTCAGTGTTTAGTAGCTGCAATCTGCTTGTTCCTTCTGTTCTCCCGTCTTCTCTCCCCTGCTGCCTGTTGACCTTCTCCTGCTGAGCTCCAACAGTTTCCTTTCACTTTCATTGAAATCTCTTTAACCTTCCCATCTGTCTCAGCCATAATCCATGTACATAATATTGTAGACCCTGAATTCATTCAAACATAAGAAAAGACCTCCTTCTTTATAGAGAGCTGGATTACGTTGTACTGCAAAACCCCGACAGAGCTTTTTTCCAAACTGCTACTTTTTACATTTCGCTCAACCTGCAGATTTTTTTACTGTGGAATTCTGGGTAAACCCTGCAAGAAACAGATTCAGTTTGCTAGTTTAAATTGATGTCATATCTGTTCAGGATCATATAAAAACATTTTTAGAAATAGTTTTGACAGTTGGAAAAAAAAAAGTGCATACCTTGAGTGCATCTATTTATCCTCAATAGAGAAAGCAGCAGCATTTCCCTGAAAATTGTGGATATGCACATAACATAGCAGCTCCTGCAAAAGCAGCAGCAGGAGGAATATCAAGAATATGTAGCTTCTGGTCAATTTGCATAACTGTGAAGAAATAACAATAATTACTGCACAGCAACAGCAGCAATAATAACAAATAATAATATGAATAATTAATGATCATTATAAACATTCATTGATAATTCTAATGAATAATTTGATAATAGGTGGTGGGTGGGGGTGTGTGTTTTGACATGCTGAATCTAAGAGAAGTCCTATTTTCTGCACAGTTGCTGGCCGGTTTGCTCCTCAAATGCCGATAGTACACTGGTTTAATGGGCTTTATGACCTGTTTTAAGGGGGCTGCTCAGTCTCCTTCCTGGTTTGAACCACAGACACAGAAAACCTGAGCCACGGTAAGAAGGATTTTTCTGTAATGCAGTGTAATCTTTCAGGACCCAGATATGACGATGGTGGTCTGTGCCTTCAAATTGCCACTATAATCAACAGCCATTAGAAGACCATTTCATTTATATTTTGTGCTATCAAGCAACCTCAACCACCGAGCACCAAACCAAGATCATCAGGTGCCAAATTCTTTTGTAAATGGAGAGCCACACAGGAAGAAAAATACTGTGGCATCAAGTCAAACGGTGGCTCTGAAATTATGGTTAATTGTCTTTTGATTAACTTGGACAACATGCACCCCAGGCTGTAAATCTTGTAGAATTTTTATTTTATTTTATTTTTTTTAATGTATTCTTTATTCCTTAAAGTGTAATGAAACACCTAAGAAAAAAATTCTGAAGGAGGTGTTAATTCATGCATGACAGGGGCAATATACCATTTTCCTGTTGGTTAACGCTGTATCAGATTCCACCCAGAGGGGAGGGGCAGATTAGAACAGTGAGTGTTAAAATAAATATAAAATGAATTATATTTTATTCAGTGACTCACCTGTAAAAGATGTATAAAGAGAGTGGATATGAAAGTTCATATGGCTGGACATGTCTGATAAATAAACATGCCAGACTCTGAAAGGATGGAGTGTGTGGTCAAAGGGAAACTTAAGTTGTAATAGGTCTGCTTTGAAAATCGGAAGGTGTATACATTGTTTACATTCTCTTAGAAAAGATGATTTTTTTTGTTCAAGCAAAAAAGTTTCAGATGTACAAACTACTGTATATACCGTACATATTTATATAAGCAAAATCAACAAAGTCTGCAGTCTTTAGCAGTGAAATGAAATCGCCACACAAAAGCAACATTAACAAAACCTGCAGAATTTATTTATTTGAATTCATAATTTTTAAAATTCGTATAACCTTTGCCTGTTTTCACAGTCTACCTTGTCCATAAATACACAATAACACGTGTTGCCACATTTCCCATAATCGGAACAGAATTGGTCGTCGTGGTAATGATGCTTGCATTTTAGAGAGAATGGAAAATACAGAATACAGCACTCAGCCCTGAGTGGTTTTTCAAGGATTTTATGTAATGGGAATCTGGCCAAGGTGATTGTTTTTATACCGAAGCAGGTCAGAGGCAGTCGCTTCACACAGCCAGGGATAAATAGCCCCTTTAAGGCTCATCTGAAAAGTTACCTTCAACTGTAGCCTTGTAAAAAAATGCATCTACAAGCAGCTGTGAATACACACGTTTATATGCCGGCACAATCAACATTTGCAACTTGATTTACCTGAAAAATGTACAAATGTTCAGGAGTTACGTTCTGTATGAAAATGGACAACACCAAGATAAACTTTTGTACCAATAAATGAAAGAAAAACAGCTGATGATCCAAATCAAACCGTATCATGTCTAAAACACGGGGGAGGCAATATGGACATACATGGCTGCAAATGAAACAGGCCGTGTCTTTGTGTTAGATCAGCACTACGTTTTGTAATCTCAGATGCTTATGCAAATTCCTATTTATCCTGTTAATTATCAGATCTTACCCAAAAACATGACACTCCACTCATATGGAACATGATTTTAACCAAGGAACATAATGTAAAGTTATTTTCCCCATACTGATCTCTCACAACAGAATTACTTAGGAAACAGGAAACAGTGTGAAGATGAGTGTCAGTTAAGGTTCAAGTGTCTCTGGACTGGAGTGATGAACACACCACGGGTGGATCTTTCAGTCTCTGGACAGATGAAGAGTTTCTTCATGATGGTGGTCATGGACCAACTGGTAGGCTGCTTTAGTCTGAGCATCCTTCTGCTGGATTTGATGTCTATCCATAAGAGTAGCTTGTAGTTTGTTTTCCAGCATACTGTAGAAAGTGTTGTTCTATTGTGTCTTCCGGTCATAATTAAAGCTTTGCTCACCCCCATAGCAGCACCAGGGGTGGCTCTGCACCACATCAAAGCAAGATATGGATCAGGCTGCTCTAAGATGCACTTAGAATGAGTTGCCAATAAAGGATGACATTGAGGTGAAAGAGATGTTTAAAAATATTCCTGGAGCAGAGAGATCTCCTGGCTTTTTTTTTTTTTTTTGATGAGCAGCTGATAAAATGATATTGTTTAGACAAATCAAGTATTATTGTCATAAATTTAATAACAAATGCAGCATTATAGATATAATATCTAGCAGAGCTTTGACAGCAGAAGGTTATCACAATGCTTTGATATCTCCCCACTGGAAAAACGCAACAGTGTAATGATGATTTTGGGCCATCACAATGGTCAATTAGCAGAATTGTTATGGACACCGTAATGGGTCTCACCGATGTCACAGGGCACACAGAAGCACACAAAATGTGGTGTCTGCATTCAGAAATATGGCATACTCCATACTCCAGAGTGTGCCGCGTCATTATGGCGTTATCAATGTATATGGCTTGTGTTACATTGTGGATTATTGCCATAATATACACCATTGTTCCATTGCCCATTTAAGTATTCACTGAGATATTTCTAAGATTGTTCATTTCTAGGCAATTGCAAGTGACTTCACTTAAATTTTCCTTTACATCAGATAGTATTGTCTTAATTCAGCTGAGACCAACGCTTAAGATTCAGTTGTACACTTTACTAAAAGTATAAAGTGCTTGATAACTAACTTTCAAGTGCAGCTCTTTACTCATAAGTCTACTCTTACATGTGCTCTTCGATGTAATTCCGAGAAGCTTGATCAATACGGCCCTCCGGTACCTGGATGTTGAAAACAGGTGGGCAATTTCAATGTCCCTAGAGTAGTAGTCAGTGACCTTGAGAGAATTCTGTCTCTCTAACTCACACATATAAGCACCAATGTGCAGCCAGCGGCTCCCTAGTTAAAGGTGTTGAGAGAAGCAGGTCCCATCTTTGAGTGGGTTTTTTTTTTTGCAATGCAGAACCTACCGCATATGTTGACACTGTCTTTGTAATCTCTGCACTAATAAAAGGCCACCATACTGACATCCTGGCCTGAACTTGACACCCATGTAGGGATGGAAGCAGCGATGTCCTTGATGGCCATCCATTCCTTTCAATTGCACTGACTTTTGCAGCTCTTCATCCTGCAGTGTGGCTGAGTGAATTCTGTCAAGTTTTTTTGGGTGAGACAGGCGTATATTCTAACACTGTCTCCACATATATTTGCACTTCCTGTTCTTTGTGTTCATCGGGCTCCTGGAGAGTATCTACTAGGTGCTTCCCAGGGACAATTTCAACAGCAGCCAACACAATGATTCTTGGTGGGGGCATAAGGAGGTTCTACTACCTTGGAGGGACTTTGTCAAAGTCATATTTTCTATAGGGGCATCAGTAGTTTGAGGTTGGTGTGTAGACAGAGGTTTTCCATGCCTTGCACATAGCGGGGGAAACGATGTCCACATGCCTGCGAGACACTGTTTTTCAACCTGGAAGTATCAGTATCAGAATGCCACTGGCTTTAACTCACCCTCATGTGCCTGCAATAATGCTGCTGCTAAGCCATAGCTGTTGCATCAGTGCTGATGATGATCTCGCCAGTGACATCAAAATATGCAAGTGCTAAAGCTGACACGAGCATAGCTTTTATTCTCTTAACGGCTCCTTTTGTGCATCACCCCACACCTACTCACTTTCCTTCCTGAGCAGGGAATTGATGGTATGCAGGTGAGCTTTCCCACACTGCTGACAAGATCCAGAACCTGTTTAAGCTCTGTAACATTGAGTTGAACCTGGCATATGTGTGATGGCTTTAATTTTGTCACTTTCCGGTCTCATGCTATTTGCACTTATAATGTGGCTAATGCACTGTTTCTTTTTTTGCCAAAATGACACTTGGCTTTGATCAGCCTTAATCCAATTTCCTTTATCACATCACCACAGCATTAAGATGGCTTTCTTGCTCTACCCTTGTTGTTCCATAAACAAGTATCACCTATTATTACAACATCTTCATCATGATCCTTTCACGATGTTGACATCTGCCTTTGAGCAATTTCTGGAGCTGACGTGATCCTGAATGGCAGCCATTGGAAGCAAAATGTCCCCATCGTGGTTAGAAAAACAGTCCGTTTTTGGCTGGCAGCATTCGAGGAGATCTGCCAAAATCTGCAGGAAGTGCCAAGGGTAGAGTATACTTTAGCTCCTGCCAGCTTGGGAGCAACATCCCCCAATATAGGAAGGATTTACCTGTTATGCCTAACTGCCTTGTTCAAGCATTTTAGATCAACACACATGCGCCCCTACTCTTGGTCCTTCTTCTCAACTGGACTCATTGGGGCACACCAGTCCGAGGACGGTGAAAGCTGTTCAATTATGCCCAGAGCCAGCAGACTCAACCTTAGGCAGGAGGGCAAATGGGATGTGACGTGGCGTGGTCAGTGAGGCGGGCTCACACTCAGCTTTCAGTTCAGTTTTTACAGGGTCGCTCTTGAGCAGAACAATATCTCCAAACATATCACTTAACATTACAGTGTCCATGATGTCAACTCTCATGACCAGTCCCATCCTTGTGGGACTGGACTGGGACTCTGTCCCACAATGTTGTGAGGGTATGCCAATAACAATTCTGTTTCTGATTTGTTCTTCTTTAGTGTGTCCAAACTCACAGTGCTGTCTTCATTCATATAAACTCTTCACAAAAACGTCAAGTGCCCGACCCCAAATTTCCATTCCAAGTACCTGCACTGCATCATGCACCGCCGTAGATCTGGAGTGATTCATGTGGAAATTGGGGGTTATTGGGTTTCTGTGTTCTCTTCTGAAAACTTGCTCTTTCATGGATCACATTCCTTTTGGACACATCATGGTTGGAGAAGGTGGCTATGTGTTGTAGTGCTACTCCAGTCTGCCGTTCTCCCACTCACCGTCGTCCTAAACCTCGCTGGAGATCATATGTCAACTCCACCTCCCTCCCCAATGCCTTACTTTGTGAGCGCGAAGTCAGCTTCTGACATGTCATCATCATATGTAGATACCAGAAAAGAGGAACTGAGACGTCTCACTGAGAATGAGCTGGTTTATTCACTGATATTACATTTTGCTACTGCTTACAGAGCTCCTAGCATGCACCTTTTGATGATGTCACCTTCTGTGAATGTGGCAACCTGTAGTTATGTATCACCACAAGGTGCAACTTCTTTTTTTTTTTTCAATTCTTGAAAATAAACAAAATCACATGTATTTATTGGTTGGAAGTGGCTATGGCAAAAGTCTTGCAAAGCATGCTCGGAGAGGAAACATTTGATGATGTTTATAAGCTCAAGATTTAAAATAAAAACACTATTTAATGCTAACACCATTATTTTACAGTTAATTTAAAAAAGTATGCGATAGTTTTATAATGACCAATTTACTATACATCACCAAAATCATCACAAACTATTATTTCAGCCTTTTGCACAGTCTGCAAGCTTTATTTACTTTAGTTTTGTGTGTTTTTGCAGAATAAACTCAAAAATAAGATAATACATATTTATGACTGCTTGATATCGTTAATTTGTCTCAGATCTATGCACTGCTGATGTGGCATTCAGCAAAAGTGTAACTGAAGATTAAAGAGAAAAGAGGATTCAGTAGAGCACTGTTAGAATCTCTACACACATAATCAAGTCACACACACACACACACACACACACACACACACACACACACACACACACACACACACACACAAATCCATGACTTCCAGATGTCTGATAACCCTTGTCTTCTCCATCTCTGCTTCTCAATTTAAAATGAGCTTTATTTAAATCAGCTTCTGACATTTTAGCATCTGTTGACAAATACTATGGAGATATGGTGATGAGTGATAAATTACTAAATACAGGAATTTTGGCACAATAGAGATAGATGACACTGTTGGGATGTTTTGAAGCAAGCCTGACTGTCCCCTACTGATGCCATCATCTGTAGCCAGTCTGCAGCACTAATTGAGAAAAGGAGCTGTGGAAGTGATACAATCACTGAAAAAAAATAAAAAAAATAAAAACTTACCTCGCCCCTCTGAGTAATGTCACAAGACTGGGAACGTCATCATGTCAACAGATGAACATGGACTCATAGCTTTTACATAATCATTTTGTAGTATGCATTTCATTTCTATGCATTTGTCTCAGTTTTATAAATTTATTCTCAATCTAATGTTACATATAATTGCTAGCTTTCACCAAGTAAATATCACATTTGGTAAAGATGCACACCATAATTTCCATAATTAAGGACAGTGTCTTCATTTTGCTGCTTTGGCAATACCATTCCTTGTTAGTGGCATTAGTGCAGAAATTAAACCAATCGCTTGGTACCAGAAATGAGCAGAGTTAAACACATTAGCTCAAAATATCTTTAATGTTTAAATAAATCTGAAGTCCATACTTGGAAATGCAGCATGTGTTCATTTACATAGAGAGCCTAGCAGTGAGCTGCATTCTAAAGAGGCCAGAGGAAATGCAAAGACAAGGTATAAAAACATAAAAATAAAAAAGGATCAACTGAGAGCTGAACTTGGATTGGACCGCTAAAAAAGTAAGCAACAAGATAAAATCTTTGATAGGATTTTGGAAGGGTGTTGCTCTTCCTTCCTTAATCAACACCTCCTCCAAAAACAAGAACAAGAACAAAAACGCAGACCTGAGTTAAGCTGATGGCAGAACACCTTAAAACACAATACACCATCTCAGTCTACAAAAACAGCAACTTGGCACCAGTGTGGACAAAGTAGTTTACACAAAACCAGAGTAAGCGCCAGGAACCTGTGAAACACGGTTGGGCAATTTGCCTAAAACTCCCAGCCTCATCGTGTAAACTGTCTGCTGCATACGTAGTAGCGCCCTGAGAGAACTAATTACACTGCAAATTGGCAATATACAAACAAAACTGAAATGAATTAAACGGACATTCGGATAGATGGGTACACCCGAAGGTCACTGCAGCCAGGTCCTGTCTGTGATGGATTCTATGTGATGTCTGTTGATATGTGGGGACAACACAAAGGTCGAGGGTACTTGGAAGATGTATACTTCAAGGATCTGTACATTCCACCTCATGGAGAGCAGGAAGACTATCAATGCAGAATATACAATTGAACTCAGATATACTGCTGCACAACTGAACATTATTGTATTGATTTAAATGTACCTGCATGCCATTAGACTATCCATAGATAGAATCAGACAGTTAAGACATTTAAGTTTCATCAAAATTATTCTTGTTTGGGTTTTAGCTTCCATAATGCTACTGAGAAATGTTGCTATGAGCAATGCGACATATGCAATATATACTCTAAACAAAAACAACTTCAGACAGTGTGTACCACGATTACATGACAACGGGTGCGTGCACACAAAAACGTTGTGTGCTTATCCGATCCAGAATTATCAACAGTGAAATGACCATGGAAATGTGCGGTACTTCCAACAACTTTGTGCTTTCATGTTTCCAGTGCTTTTAAGCCGTTGGTGACACACAGGTGATGCTGGAAAACTGTGGGAGTACACACATTTCACTGATTGAATGCATTTAATGTGCTATTAATGTCTGTCAGAACATTTATATGTCATTGAAGCTGCCGATTGCCCTCATGATATCCTCTAGTTTATCTCTGCACCCCCTTCTTGTTGCGTTTGTTATTATCCATTAGGAATCGAATTAATAATGTTAAAAAGATTTTATGCCGAGAAGAACATTGGTTTTATTTACGGTCTTTAGAGGAGTTATAAAGAGTGTAAGTATACAACGTTCTTCACTTTTATTCCCATCACAAATAATTAAACCATGAGTAGAGACCATGAGTATTTCTCCGAGCGTGTATTTGCGATATTAAGGTGAATGACTTTATAGCAGGGGTACATTTCATGGCACAGTATGTTGGTCAGGCATCAGCAGCTGCTGTTGTGGTGGACCGGAGGATTGGCTGACACCAGGGAGGCTGAAGGAATCCACCGGGTCTTTCACACGAGGACGAGATTGTGTCTCATGAATAATTAAACATCTTTTTTTTTCTTGTCTGAGTATCCCTTGTGGGTTCATAGGAGGATGCTCTGAGGCTGTCCTGGCAACCTCCACTACTGCAACAACGCCTTCCATCTAGTGTCCACAGCGGGACTCGAACCGGGAACCTTCTGCTTACCAGCCCAGATTGAGCTACTGTCGCCCCCTCTTTCTACTAATTTGCATATCTAAATAGGGGCGTGGTGAGGGAGGAGACTAGTACTCCAACATGTGCACTCAATTTTACGCTGATTGGGAAGTTCAACACAAATGTGTTTTGGATTTCATATGCACAGTTTCAAACACCTGAATTTCTGGAATTGAATGAAGGTTCCAGTATAACTCCACGCAAGTCTTTGTACATGAAGCCCCTGATGTTGTTGGAAGTAAGTGTTCACTTTCCAAAAACTTCACTTTCCTATAGGTTTATATCCATGATACCATGTAAAATGTTTGGTGTTTCTCTCTCTACTACTTTCTTTTTTCCACAAAAAACCATGCAAAATGACTATGGTTTGTTTTTTGTAAAGAAAAGGATGCAGTGATGAGGTAAACCAGCAAGGGTCCAAATTATTGTACACCAACCTTTAATTACACACATTATTAATTTGATTCAAATTAAGATTCTGCAAGTCTACCTGTTTCATTGGCAGTGGCTGAAAGGGTTACGTAAGAACAGCCTTCTCATTCTGATCAGTCCTGAATTTAAGGGGCTGAAAAACAACTAATTTTAGCTGAAAGCTGCATGTGCTGATTTGGGCAGAGGTTGGCCTTTCTGAAAGGATGGTACCAGACAGCAATAATGGCTGAGTGAGCCGCGCAGTTAATGTAGAGAGAAAGGGTTCTAAGCAACTGCAGAGATGTGAAAATAAATGTTTTTCCACCAGTTCAACTTTGTCCTCTCAGCAAATGGATTTGCTCTTCTTTAGATGTCTGAATCTTGGTCCACCTTTATTTTACTCTTTTTGTGTCATTTTTGTTCCACTGTTTCTATATTATAGGCAAACACATCAAGGATGGCAGAACTTTGACAGATCTTGGGTGAATTGCAGACACGGTTGGTCACGCAGACCTTCTCTTAGCTTCGGTGTTCTTAGAGTCCCTATAATGCAGCTGTTGTAGGGATCTGATGAGCCACACCGGAGCATACCTGCCCACACCTCTGATTTAGGTGGGACTCTCCTGACTTTTAACTGTTTTCCACTGGCCTTTTTTCAGTGCTGAGCCTGACCCGGCTTTGTGGATGCTGAAAATGTATGGGAACTGTTTTAACGAGGAGCAAAATTCCGTGTTGTGCAGAGATAAAAATATATGTGTCGACTTTTTTTTTCCATGAAGATAAAAAAATATATTATTATATAAGAAAAACATATGCCTAGCAGTCAAATCTGCTCGCGTGAACTTTGACCCAAATGTAACGCCAAACCAACCGACAAACGAAGCTGCTCCCTGCGGCTAAAGTGCCGTACCTCACTGAACTAAACCGAACCAGGCAAAAGCTGAAAAGTTGCATATGTGTTGGAATTTTAGTCTGCATGGTGTGACACCTGCCCCTTTCGAGTCGAGAGTGCCAAGTGTTTTGCAAATTATGTCGAGCAGAGTTTAGTGTGGAACACAGCGGAAAAACAGATTTTAGCAAATAACAATAATTATGGTTATGGTTGGCAAATAACTGTGATAAACTCTAACGGCCAGTGGAGGCACAGAGAGGGGCAGCAAACATTGCTAACATGATTGCACAGTTTCTCCCTCAATTGCTCCTGTTTCACTTTTGTCTGGAGCCTGAATGCTCTCTCTCTTTCTTTCTGTTTTTCACTCTCTCTCTCTCTCTCACACACACACCCACACACAAACACACTTGCACGCACACAGGTGTGCAATACTAATAAGTCTCTATAGTTGTAATGCTTTTTGTTGTTTTACTGCAATAACAAGAAATACTTTTAGCCCCCCAGAAGACTGTAGAGCCTTCCTGTTTCTTGATGGCTCGTCACTCACTGACCCTCACCATGTTTGTACGTACATTTAACACAGATACATTGTAGCACATTTCATTGTAGTTGTGGATTTAAAGCTCCTTTAAAAAGATAATTTTGTTTGCTGCCTTGGGATTGATTTGAATTATATGGAGGCAGGGTTGTTGTGTGTGGAAGTTTCTAAACACTACCACAGAAATTCTCTATCCCTTTCACAGTCAGACGTTGGAGACAATATGGTGGACTTAAATGCAGACCACTTTAATGTGATTTATCCTATGAATGGGTGCAGCATAAAAACAGCACACTGGGAATTACGGAACTGAACAAATGACCAAAGGTAACTTCAAGCACAGGGAGTAATTAAAAGCAAAATATAAGCCAACAACTTTCAGCAAGGAACAATGGGGAATAATATGCTGATAAACACAAAAGGAAACACTAGAAAAACATGGATGAAATAAAAGAACAATTATACGAAGTCCACAAAGTAAGGGGAAGTCCAAACCTCTTAGATGGATGGCCCACCAGAGCACAAGGGGATCCTAAACTTATTCCAAGCTTAGGAGAGTCCACAGGGAAGTCGAGGGCCTCAGGCAATGCACAGGAAGGACACTGACAAATGTAAGGCCCTCAGGCAGATGCCCTGAGGCTGGAATATGCAAGACACTAAACAGACTGAGCTTTAGTGAGACTTATTTTACAAATGTGAGCAGCACAATACTGGGAGACTGGGAATTATGCAACTGAACAAAGGGCTAAATTAATGAGGAACATCAGGAGTAATTAAACTAAACTACAGACTACAGGGATGCAATAAACAACCAAAAACACACCACAAGGAGACAAACAAAAACTTGCATGTTGTGATGCGTGTTGACATAAACACAGAAATGAAGGACATCAGCGGTGTTGATCGTGGAGCCTGATGAAGCAGCCTGGCAATTCTCCCCAGTGTAGCTGTGTCTGGCAGAGGGTGGGTGCCATTCATTTAAAATAAATGACTGATTTATTCCACATCCTCCATTTAGCCACTACCTTTAACAGCTCCAGGGGGTCATCCCAGGCCAGAGCAGGCCCTTCAGTTTATCCAGTTGCTTGGTACCAGCTGATGAAATGCTGCTGCCGCCCCAGCAGACCACCCCGTGAAAGACAGCTGATATACCAGAGAGTCGTCTTCGGGGTTAGAGTCTGCATTCCAAGAGTCAGTGTCCAGAGCAGGTGAGCTCTGACCTGTGAGTGTGACACTCCAGTTTGTTGCTAAGGTGATAAGCCAGGTTCTTCTGACATGGCACTAAAAATGAACTCATTTAAACAATGACACAAGGTAGCACCCCAACACAACAAGGAAAATGTGACAGGGGCTGTTCAAATGTGCTAATTTCAACAATGTCGTCAATGTTCTCAGCCATTCAGGTCAAAGAACATTTCTTCTTATCCAAAGTTAGATCTCATTTGGATGCATGCATTTGGACTTGTTTAGGCTTCCTTGAAGATGTTGTGTTTCCTCCTCTCCAGAAGGCTTCCTCAGTTCTGACGCAGGGATCTAACTTTGGATAACTATCACCTGGATGAATGAGAACAGACTTCTCTTCAGCTTAAAATTGTTCACCCGGACTTGTTTGTGTTTTTCTTTGTTTTTCAAGGCAACACAAATAAGTCCAGCCACCCTATTTAATCTAAAGAGAAGGGATCATTCCATCCAGTGGATTTGGGCAGATGTGCAGAACAGCCAGCAGGATGTGCAGTTGACCTTCAGACATCAGACCTGGGGGAGTGCCAAACTAATTTGAGTCCATGTAGGTGTCCACAAATGTAATAATGGTGATGGATGGAAATGAGGAGTATAATTGATAACACAATTTCCCGATTGATTAACAGTATGTGTGTTCCACCATCTATAAGGAAACTTATGTTCAATATTTGGCTTACAGAAAATATTCTCAGACTGTGGTATAAATACCTGCAAACATCAGAAAATATTATTAAGTAAAGAAAAAAGTGAAACGTAAACGATGCATTTTATGTTTGTGACTCAGAAGAATTCCCAATTGTGATTAAAAACTGAATTCACAGACGGGCAATACATATGTCAACCCAGACCTAACGTGTTAACAGCAATAACAGCTAGTCTGAATGTCACTCACACATCTGCTGGGTTAGCCTAATAAAGCTAGAATACAGTAATTGTGTGTGTGTGTGTGTGTGTGTGTGTGTGTGTGTGTGTGTGTGTGTGTGTGTGTGTGTGTGTGTGTGTGTCTCCTATTCTTAATGCAAATATACCGGTCTGATGGGACTCTTCACACAAACAAAACGAATCATGAATAATGCAGGTTTGTGCAGACAAATGCATAAAAAAAGACACATATGCAGACTCTGCAATAATAAATAAAGAAATAAATAAGGTCTTCACTAAAATATGTGTGAGGCAGAGTTTAAGATGTTAAGGGGTTTGCCTGCTGCTGGACCCACATCTTCCCCAATGACCTCTGGATTGTTTTCGAGCGTTTTACAAACAAAAAAAAAGGATTTAAATTGGAGCTTGAGTGGCAGGCAGGTGGCCGTATGTCTTCTGGATAATAATGAGAGTACAGGTGCGGTTACATCACAATTAATTCAGTAACAAAGCAGCAGTTTAAGAGTCAGAGAAGACTGATGTCTTTAGGATGTTGTGTCTCGAAGATGTTTTAACTCTCACTTGGGAGACTGTGTTTGTGGAAGTTGATACCTCTCTACAAATTTGATGTGTTTGGTGAAACATCTCCTTTGGGTTCT
Source organism: Arothron firmamentum (assembly GCA_016586285.1). Taxonomy (NCBI): domain Eukaryota; kingdom Metazoa; phylum Chordata; class Actinopteri; order Tetraodontiformes; family Tetraodontidae; genus Arothron; species Arothron firmamentum. The sequence continues at coordinate 89,137 of BJFM01001024.1, forward strand.
GATTCTGTCCCTGGTGTCTTAGCAGTGTCTCAACACTGTTACTCTGAGTTACCTCTGATGTCAGATGTATGGTGATGATAATGATGACCTTTAACCTGTTCACAGACAGCTGCCTTGAAAGGTCTGGAACAGCTGGTCTACTTTCATATACTGCATGGTTCCAGTTTTCATACAGCTCAAAGTGATTAGTAACCTTTGCATTGGCGCTGGCTCATTGCTCCATACTCAACATGTGGACACCTACTCAACACATCGAATGACACCAGTTCCTAGACCACAGCTTAACCTTAAACATCTCCAGACTGACAAAGCTAAATGCTAAGATGGCAGAGCTTGGAGTAAAAAAAGAAAAAGAAATAAAAAACGACCATTATAGCGCAGTCTCAGTCCGTTAAAGCTAAAAGAAATTAAATAAATTGATTGCCAGAGTACCAGGCTAAACAGTGGGTCGGCAGCGCAGATGTGCCTTCATGCCGTGCACTATGCCTCCGTCTACTTCTGCTCAGCCCTCGACTTTAACAAATTCCGCCCGGGGCCAGGGTGTCCTCCCTGTTCACATGGCTTCTCTCCAGATCCTCATGTCCTTCGGTGTGAATGTGAGTGTGTATGGTTGTTTGCTCTATGTGTTAGCCCTGTGATGGGTTGGTGACTTGTCCAGGGTATAGGCCACCTATCCCCTGAAGGCAAATGTGATTGGCTCCAGCCTCTCCACAACCCTTTGAGGGAAAAGCAGTAGAAGATGGATGGAAGTTTAAGTTTTTAAATGTTGATTTTTATACTCATTTTTACCATTGTACGACCAAATGTATGAAACAGTCTGTCTGCTGAACGCAGATATCAACATAATGAATTTCCTCCAGACAACTTATAATGTGGAGTAGAAGCCAAGGTTTCCTATTTAAAATGCAGGCGACCAAGGGAAAAAAAAATGCTGAGGCTCTCTGTTTTTAGGTAAAAATATCTAAAGTAACTTTGACTTATGATGTGGTTCAGTCGTTTGGCCTTCACGAGCCTGTATGCAGCCCCGTCTCACTAGGGGCATGACTACACACTGTGTAGTCATGACAAAAGGATGCCCACCCAGAGCTGAACAGTCATGCTAACATGACATGGTGCAGAACAGGGCACACATGGCAGATTTCTGGTGTTTTCTGGCAAACGCCACTTGAGCTATGCTGTGAGCTCAGGCCCCACTGAAACATATCGCAAAAGCGATATTTTCACTTTTTGTTTTGTGCATTTGGTCCATTATGTCTGGCCTTGATCCAGCTTGTGTTTTCTCTGCAGCGTGTGAAGTATGCAAAGCACAGTGAAGTAGCGTGATTTGATAATGAATTCAGCAATCAAGTGGAAGGTCTCATTCTGAAAATTGCTCATTAAAATACAGCACTGTCAAGTTCCCTTTCAGTCGATTCATTGGTACACACACGATGGGATATCACACCTCTGCGTGGCCTGCTGAAAATGCCTGAAAATGGAAAGTACATTTTGCTCTCTGGTGATAATGACCAATCATTTGATCATATTTATGACTGCGCCATTGCTGTATGGTTATGTTGGTGCCCAGTGTGTCACAATGGCCTTGAAAATAAAACTGTGGCATCCATAACTGTAATATAAGGATATTAAAATAAAGAAAACATGCTTCCCCAACATACCTATATTTTTGTGTCATTGCTTGTCTGACAAACAAGGATGTTTGTCTTTAATTGACCCTTTTTGCGTTGTCATGTCATCCTGTTCTGGAGGAATGAGAGTTCTCAATGAAACTGCTGATGTCATACAAATGCGCACATTTCAGATAATCAACGTATGTAAAATACTGAGGCTTGTTGTTTTCTAAAAGTGACTAAAGTGAAGAAGAAGCACAGTGGTGATGACAGCAGATAGATACCGGTCCAGGTCACTAAGTGGTCAAGAAAACCTCAGTCTTGACTGATTCCTGTTTTAGACCACAATGTAAAGCTTTTCAGAACTTCATGAAGATGACAGTGCTTCACTTTACATCTAATTGCTGTAGTGCAGTGATACAGTAACTCCAGGGCCGTGGTGACTTCTGCACTGGACCGGGGCACCTACAAGCAGCACGCAGCCTACCCTTCAGACCGCAGCTGGTCTACCGTTCCACCTCATTGTTTACTTCTATGGTGAATGACACTTTGTATTCTACACCATGCAAGAAAATAAAGGACGTCATCTCCGCTCTAACGATGCTGCTTTTAAATTATTAACCAGACATAAAAGAAAAAAACAAAAACATGTTAAATAATAAAAGATGGTCCTAATGTCTTTTTTAATCAAAATCAAATTTTCAATTTCCATCCAGTAAGTTGAATCACTACTGGAATGAAGAATTCTGAAAACTGTAATTTTTGATTGGTGATATCTACTGTCTCTTTTCCTGTTTCATCTTTTCTCCTGACCATTTTGTCATGGCAACAACTGTGGACAGCAGAGCTTCAAAAATCCACTTTTAAGGGCTACATGGAAAAGCCCCCTTGCACTGCCTCAATATTTCAAAATAACCTTACTTTGTTGAATTATTTGGCCCGAAACAAGCAAACTTTTGGAGAAAATCTGAGCTTGGCACCAACTCTCTCATGTAAGTCACAAAAGATGATGCATAAGCATGGAGGCAGGAGCACACAGGTGGACCACAAGTATTGATGATGCAATCTGAAAGAAAGCAGAGACACCACAATGATGGCAGCAGGAGATTGTAGCCAGACAGATGGGAGCGAATGTCGACTGCTGAGAAGAGGAAGAGGTAGGAGTTGAAAAACGAAGAAAGTTGTGAGGATAGTGCAATGGTAGTGCAGTGGTGTGGGTGTGGGTGGGGATGCTCAGGCTTGTCTAATGCTTCTTTGTGTGTGTGTGTGCGTGTGCATGTGTGCACCCTGGGATGGACTGGTGATCTGTCCAGGGTGTGTCATGATCTTGGTAAAGGAAGCAGCATTCATGATAGTTCTTTGTCTTTGTGTTAGTGTGTTGTATCTTGTGTGCTGCTAGTGTGCTACATTGTTCTGAAAGAAGTCCATCTTTGGCTGCATCTTTGTTTTTTTCTGCTTTGTTTTATTTTTTAGATTTTTTTTTTGCAAGAAAAAAATTGAACTTTTGTTAGCTAGTTTTTAAGGTTGCATTGGGTTATATTTTGTTAGTTTTGTGATCTCTCGTTCTTTTCTTTCGTATTTGTCATTATTTAGAGAAAACTCTGTCGGGGTTCAGAGAACTGCGGTTCTGCACAAGGAAATCAGGATGGTCAGAACTGTTTCACACCAGCCTCTTCATATGTATAATGCCATGAATGTGGTAATATGTTGCACTGACAGCACAAAGTGTGATATTGCCTTAAGACACAAATCTGAAATGCCAAATTTGCGGTTTGTAAGAGAAAATAATCACTTTTAAATTGCATTAATACACTGTCAGGCTCCAATCCAACTAACTGACTAACAAAATTAGACACTTGAGAGCATGAATGACTGAGTGGAGCACACAAGACCAGCAGTGAAGTAGAGCTGAAACAAGCAGAACAGGTGTTAAAACAATGATTCTTTTTAATTAGAAAGAAAGAGAAAGAAAACAAAGAGAGGTTTTAACATGTGGCCCCTGGAGAAGCACATGAAGAGTTGTGTTCAGACATTAAAACACACCGGCTAAAGCTTGACAACACTGCACCGCATCATGAGGTACTTCACCTGCAGCACCTGGACGAAAGCACCTGCTTGATCCATTTTAGCAGATTGTCATGTATCACATTAGGTGGGTTTCTGGGCCGTCAGCCTTTGCTGCGTTCAAACACCCCACCTTAGAGCTTCCACCTTCCGTCTGACGAATAACATCAGGGTGAAGGATTGGCTATAACTATGATTTGATTTTTAGATGCCTTAATTTTACACCGACAGTTCTGTTACCAGGGAAAGATAAACATGCTGCTCTGTGACAGAGAAGATCACAGCCGAGACATTTGAAGCGTCAGTCCTTATCTGTATAAATGATACTAATCGCATTATTTTCAAAGTTCAGCACAGGCGCAGCACAGGATGGGTGTGATAAAACAACACCTTTGCTTAACTTAAGTTAATTACCCCTTCAGCCAACTGATTGAGGTCGCCTCCTTCGTTCCACCTATCTTTCTACGTCTCTTGTAATTAACGGTAAAGTGTGAAATCCACCTGTATTACACAGGTCATCAGATTCTAGTTGTCACATGCCTTTAGAGGAGATCCTATTATCATGTGGACCTCCCGGACCTCAGTTCCAAGCACAAATTTATTCCAGATAATAGTTTCCTGAGAAGCTCATAAGCAACATCTTCATCATGTTCAAACACTGGAGAAGTCCTGGTGCCACTGTGACCTGGATGAGGGAGAACTTCCACCAGTGCCTCCTGAACAGGCGCTGACCTTGATTAAGCTGGTGAACTGGTGGTTAGCAGAAGATAAATGGTTCAGTAGTGGTTTATTTTAATACTATTAAAGTGTCAGCATGTAGAACACCAATCCAAATCAAGTTTTACTGCAATGTTCTTTGAATAAAGCGTGAAACTGTGGGGGCAATTGATGGTGGAGACCAATGTGAGTGTCAGTGACCCATTGGCTGCTCTTACTGTAATATCTGCCACAATATGCATGCCATCCCATGCATATCTGCAGGTAAAATTATTGGGAAAAAAATTAGTGGACTGAAATAGATTACCGCCAATGTCTCACAGAGAAGCACATTTTGTGTGCGTGGATGACCTCATATCTAGGCAAATAAATGATGTTTAAAGGATGCTGTACAGATGAGTGTTTCTCATTGTTTCATAAAGGTGGATCCAGCAAATAAAGAAGAAAATCTATTTTTATGCAGAAGGAAGGGAAAATATACCAACGCTGCAATCAAATCCGGATTAAGGCTTTGCTCATTAAAGTGTGTGTGTGTGTGTGTGTGTGTGTGTGTGTGTGTGTGTGTGTGTG
>BJFM01001024.1:99926-115794 GCA_016586285.1 Arothron firmamentum
TATTATTATTATTATTATTATTATTATTATTATTATTATTATTATTATTATTATTATTATTATTATTAATTATTATTATTATTATTATGGACACACCATAGCCAAAGACAAAGTGTCTAATAAGATTTTTTTTATGTGAGTCATGCTTGAAAAACCCAACTCATATAGATGTTGTGGAAAATAAGAGCTGAGAAAGCTCTGGTTGGCAGAATCGGGACCTGCTTGGCAGTAGTCACCCAAAAACCTCCACAAAGTTCAGTTAGAAACCACAATGAACTGCTGAACTTTGTTGTTATTACTGTTTTTGTCCATTGCTTCAACACTATAGACACATGCTTAAACCAACTTCAAGTTGTGTTACTATACTTGAAACAAAGTGTAACCACAGCGTTGCAATTTTATAACACACTTTTCTCCTTTTCTCCTTTCTGCAACACACTTGGTCCTGCACACTACACACTACAGTATATCGCACATAAGACACTTGAGATAATAATGAAATCTTAGTGTAGCGTTGGGAAAACACATCTAATCAAAATACAACACACACATGGTTAATTGAACACACTGAGACACATAACTGACAGCTACAAAAAGACCCCAGTGAAGCCATTCTGAGAACTTTGCAAGCATGGAGGCAGCGAGAGCTAGAGGCAGAGGCAGAGGAAGACAGAGACAGAGAGAGAGAAAGAGAGAGAGACAGAGACAGAGAGACAGAGAGAGAGAGAGAGAGAGAGAGAGAGAGAGAGAGGAGGACGTGGTCGAAGAGGCTGTGCAAGAACCAGTATTTCGGATTTCAGAGTGTAAGAGCAACGTTGGTGGATGGTGTTATCAACCATGGCCTGACTTTGAGGGAAGCTGGCCAGAGAGTCTGAACAGAGTCAAGATCAAACACTTGAGGATCGTGAAGCATTCAACAACATACAGTAAATGGAGTCAGCATCACCACTATCACACATCTTTGTGAAGCACAACATGACTCTGAGCCAGAGAAAACGTGTGTTTGTGATGCTGATGAGATCCTCTCAGAACCCTCCAGACGGCAGGATCCACAAGCTGACTGTGAACAATTGTGGTTTTCCTATGTTTACAGTCCTGTATTGTTTGTAATATTTTTGCTTCAACTTGTATCATAAAATACACTATTGTAATGTAATAATTTCAAATTGTGTTTTTCCTTTTTAAGTTGTTTTGAAAATTTTCCTCCCATGGAACTGAAAAAAAATAGTGAAAAGGAAAGACTGCAGTGTTTTATATTAAGTAGACGAGTGTGTCGCTTCGGATCTGAAAATGTATTCTATCATTTTATCAACAAAGTGGCATTTTGACAAAGGATTGTTGGGTTTTGATAACAGAGTTTCAATTGTGTGAATTGTTTTGTCCCCCCCCCCAGTGTTGTGTCTCATTTGCTTGTGTGTGTGTGTTGTTTTGACACACTGAGCCAAGCTTTGCAAAACGTGTGGAAGCAATGGGCAAAAAGTGTAACCCGATCAAGGCAGCCATGGAAATCTATGGAATAAGATTGCAATGTTCCCCAGGAGTCTTCACGTGTTTGCGTATCATGGTGCAGGACTGCTGACAACTTGGTGATTCTTGATGAGTAAAAACACTTAAATACTGGCACTTTCCACATGATGCTGTCAGAGGTAAACCACATAGTTAAGGCATGCTCACATCCTGAGCCTCAAGTAAAAACAAACAAACAAACAAACAAAAATCTAGATACCTATCATGCAAGGTAGTTAACTGCGTTGTCTGCTGCTACCCACTGATGTGGAAGAGTATTTCCATTTTTCTGCCGGTCACAACCTCAGAGGTGCTCAACACTGGGAATGTCTCCCAGTAACTTAATGGTTTTTAGACCATTGAAGCATCATTGGATTGGATTAAATGATCACCTAAGGTATTTGTATTTGTATCTGTAAGGAATCAGCAATGTTGTTGCACAAGCAAACGGAGAGTGGTGTTGTTACACCAGTATTGATTCTTACCCTCACAGCAACAATGCAAAAGCAACGACACGTCCATTTATTAAGTTTTAAGCTGATCGATTACACACATATTCACTTACTTTAAACACATAAAGCAGGACAATGGTGTTTATTTTTCACTGTTGCTTTAAGTTTAGACTAATGTCAACAATCGAATGTCAAAGCGTACTGTAGAAATGTAATGATTGGAATGATTTTAACTCTATATGTGGCATTTAGAATGTGGATGAAGAAGAAATGAGTGTCTTCCTTTGAGAGTCCATCCACTGCAGCCTTCATGTTTGTAATCATGTGAATCCAATCGCTCAGGCATAGTACCAAACACAATATTTATGACTCTGGGAAGCATTACTCTGACGACCAGAGATGTTCCTACACAGCAACAACCCGCATGCGAGTCTCACTATTGTCTTTAATGTGTGAAAAGCTTTTATTTTTTTTTCCATAAACCACATGGTCAGGTTTTAAGGGGTTAATTTGTCTATCACAGAGACACAGAAGCTGATTGAAACTCTGCCTGACCACCTTTAGATCACCATTCCATTGCAACGTTCCAGTGATTCTTGGTGCCAACCACCACAATAAACTGGGGGAGTAAAAGAGACTGTTTCGCTATGATAAACATCATTGTGTAGATAACAGAAACTCATACGATGCAGAAGGAGCCACCAGTGTGTGACCTTGTAAAACACTATAGAAGTTCAAAGCAGGTTGTGAGATAATTATCCTGGAAGTGTTTCCAGTCTTTCTATCTTTATGTCTTCTTCTTCTTTTTTTTTTTTTTTTTAACAGAAAAGGGTCTATGAGGGATGATAGAAGTACAGCAAAAACCAGAGAAATCATCCATCAGATGTGAGATGAGACAGAAATCTCAGGCTTAATTTCAGATGGCTGCATTCATCTGATTGATTGTAAATTGGGACATATTCTCCAGATCTGAATATATGTGAGACAACACAGTAGAAGTGAAGTATTGCATGCTTTGATCTCTGTTTGATTATAGATTAAATCTCTACCCAGAGCTCAGGGAGTTTCTGCACTAATATAGCTTGTTTGTACAAGATACCTGCAGATGCTCCCTATAACAACCAACATCTATACATACATCTCTAACTCCAAAAATTAAATTTTTTCCTGCAGGAAATTAACCCCTGCACACCAACACTCAGCCACGTACTCACAGATGTGGCTTCAGTCCCAAATCAGCCTAATGTGCATGGATTTTGATTATGGGAGAAAAGTACTGCACTGTCAGATAAACTAAACTAACCTCAGAAGCATCAGAATTTGGATGCTAACCTTCTGACCAATATTGCTAACTGTGTGCTAAATATAGAATCACCATATCCTAAATATTAATTTAATAGTGTCTTCATAATATCCCCATTTTATGAATCTGCATTTTAGCAGATTATCAGGCACCTAGTAATGTGGAGTGTCACCTTACTTTACAATCTAAGAGGTATTTGAGGAAAGAAGTACCTTATTAATGAGTTATACCCAGTTATCAAACCCCCTCAAAACTAGTTCTTTATCTACAGCTTGTGTTGCACTTATAACATCTACATTTGTCTCAGGAAATTAGTTTCATTTAGATTAAAATATAAGAAAAGAAGGAAATGGTATGCTTAAATTTTAGAAGTCTGAAAAATAAACTTTCCATCGTAAACAGTTTGAAATGGTCCCCATTAAATAGCATCGTTTCATGTGACAAAGTTTTAATATTTTCATACTGAATAAAAGTCTCTTGATTTGATTGTTTGATTATAACCTATGAATCAAGACCAAATATCACCTCAAACAGACCCCTGTTGCCACTAAAAATGGAAAATTAAGCAGTTCATTTTAATATTTCCACAATGTTTCTTCCTAATTTGCTTCTCCTAGGAAGACACATTAACTCCGTGAAACACTTTGCAAACCTCCTGGATATACTGATGGTACAAAATCCACAGATCTGCTCTTTAGAGGAAAATGAAGTCAACAGGTTTGGGTTGTCTGCCTAGTCAGGGTTTAGCTGATAATTAGATATGCTGCTATGTTGGTCTTATAAGTTATATTAACAACATAGAGATTAGCATCAGGAGCAGAGATATAAATGAATGCTCTGACACTGCCGACTAGAAACCACATTAAACAAGCAAATAATTTGAAACTGGGTTCAGACAGATTGAACAGTTAAATATTAACAAAGATAAATACTTGAGTTTTGTGCAGACTGACAGTATGACGATACTGAGCAGCCTTTTGTGTTTCTGTATTTTTCCTGAGTGTAAACCCGCCATGAGAAGGATGTTTGGGGTCCTTGAGGATGCTGCTGGCTTTGTGCGAGCACAGTTCTGGGTGGATGTCCTGCAGCTGTGGCAGTAAGACACCAATTATGTCCCCAGCAGTTCTCATTATCCTGTTGAGGTTATGTCTCTGTACCGCTGCGCTGTTGCCAAACCAAGATGAGGTTGAGCATGTGAGGATGTTCTCAACGCTGCTTCTGTAGAACAGGTCATGGCTGAGATGGAAAAGCTCACCTTCTTCAGCGTATGGCAGGAGTAAAAGCACCATTGTGCAGTTTTGGTGTTGTCCCTGCTGGAATTCATGCTACCTCACCTCTTTGCGGTTTGCCCATTCGTCATTGTGGGTAATTAGTCCGACCTGAGTGGCGCCGTCTTCAAACTGACATGGGTGCTGTTGTAAACACAGCAGCCATGGGTCTGGTGTGCTAACTGCTCTGTGACTGTTCGCGTCGTGCAAAATCGACATCCAACAGCAGCCTCGTTTACATCTGCCTGCTGACACAGGGCAGAAAATGAGCTCAGACACCTCCGGACAGCAAGGCTGAGGTGCAAAATCGTTCTTAAAGCGAATGAACTCAGTGAACTTGTTGCTTTAAGCTGCACTTTCACTGATAAGACTGAAGTTGCTGCACTTCCCCTAATGGTCTGCTGTGTTTTGTTTTGTTTTGGGGTTTTTTTAACTGCATTTTATTTTTATTTTTTTTCATTCTATAATGCATGCTTAAGTTTATCACCATCAGTTTTAGCCTGTTATTTATTTATCTATCGTCGCCAGTCCAAAGAAGAAAAATGTGGAGCGGAATTTTAAGAGGGTTTTTCAAAAGTACCACACTGACATCCCTGCAAAGCAGGCTAAGAAAGCATTTGGAATATAGGTAGATCACTTTCACTAAAAGTAGCTTTCAAGAAAGCGCGGGCACCCCGTGATACAAAAATCTAGAGAAAATTAGGAATAGTACCATAAACATGAAGAAATAAAATGTTACTTGAAGTTCATTGTCTGCTCACTCAAAATTTCAAAACTATGGATCAACAATTATTCATTCTTTATTTTATGTATATAGTCCTACTTAGTAGATAGTGACTAATAGTTCATACAGTCACGTACACACAAAATTAAACTTACCTTTGTTCAAAATGTAATTGACTGGACTCTTGAGTTCATACACTATAAATAAGATCATTTATATGGCTCAGTTCTTATCTATATCAGTTTAAAGCGACTAGAATTTATTCATTGAGTACTGTCCTCGTCTGGATCCACTCATTCAATCAATGGAAAACACTAACAGTAAACAACTCATTCATACACCAAAGACGCAGGGTTAAGCTTCTGTATATTGCTCATAGACACGTCAGCATTGCTGGACCTTCAAATCCTCACTCCTCAGCCATGTTTTATGAAAAGATTTATTTCAAACTTCTTAAAGAGTTTGCAAGGGAATTGTGCTTTTATGAAGCATTTTCTTTCAGCTTATTCTCTGAAAGTGTTATGATGGTCAATATAAAACTGTTTTTCATCATACTGGATAGTAAAACATATAGGCAAACATTTTGATAGTCATTGCTATTTGTCACATCTGTTATGGGGATGTATCAAGATGCCTCTTATGGTCTGAATTCTATGGGTGTATGGATCACAACTGGTTGGACATAAGATGGAAGCATAATTGAAACAATGCCTGTCGGAAAACATGAGGGGTGCTCTCATTAGGAAACTGTGAAGGTGCCTGACAGGACTTCCAAGTGAAAATAATCTCAAATTCATGCCTGTCCATTCAAGAGTACCTCCCTCTCTCTCTCTCTCTCTCTCTCTCTCTCTCTCTCTCTCTCTCTCTCTCTCTCTCTCTCTCTCTCTCTCTCTCCCTTTCTCTTTCTCTTTCACACGCACGCACACACACACGCACACACACACACACACACCCACACCCACACACAATTGAACCCATGTATTGCTGCACCCTCTAATTCTCTACTGAACAATCGTGGGATGGCGCAGCAGCCCACTGAGCTTTATTGTTTTTCTGTTTTTTGAGGTTTTATTTTTCATGGAGCCCTTTGATAAGGCATATAAATGTGTGCTCTACTGAAATGAATCAAACTCTCAGTAAAACAGATTCTGCTGCAATCAGAACAACGGCAGCGATGGGGAGGGGGTATACAGTGTAAGCTACAAATACCTTTCACCTCCATGTTGTTTGACTCTTCACTGTTTTTCCATAGGAGGTGGTGCCAATCATGTGGCCATTCGCACACAGACCAGTGGAACGCTGTCTATCACCTCATGCTCAGGCATGAAATGATCACTGCTCCATTTATGGCAGCCTGTGTTTGCAAAGATTGCTGTTTTGTCAGGATAGGATCTTTGAATCTACACCAGAGAGAAAGTGCCAAACGTAGACCAACAGACAGAGTGTTCAACAAACATCCAAAAGAAAAAACAAGATAGCGGTGATGATGATTTTGAACACAGATACAGAAGGACAGCAAAGACAAAAAAAAAAAAAGACAAAATATATGAGGAACAGAGTAGAAACCAGCATTACCAACCAAAAAATGACTGACAGGATTCTGATATAAAGACTTTCATTGCACACAGTTGGCTAAATGATGCTTCTTGCTATTGAAGGTCCTTATTCAGCTCATTTTAATGTGTGAAATGAAGACCCCCTTAAGACCTTGTGTCCTCATATGTGGACATACATGCACATATAAAAACAATTAGTTCTTCCTCAGCTTTTGCGCTGCTAGACACTGAAAAGTGTTGCTAGAGTGTGGAAGCTAGCAGCATGGGAAGCGGTTTAGATCCCTGTGGATAGGACACTGTTCACCAGCCACAGTGTCTAATATGTAAGAGTCCAGCTAACTTTACGTCAATCTAATTCCACATCCATTACATTTGGGCTCAGTGTGAGACCCCAGAATGCAGAGCTGGCAGACAGAGATATTACAAAAGGCATCGGAGGCTGGTCGAACGCTGCAGAGGTGGTGTCCGTTGAGAACTGGAGCAGAGCGAAAAACAGGAAAAAAGAATTAGTCCAAGGAAATACTCTAACAAATCACTGCCATCAGGGCAGGCTGAAACATGCATAAAGCTGTTTGTAGGAAAAACACAAGAAGGCACTAGACTAGGTACTGACCCTAGGTAACGATCTGGCACAGGAGTGGTGTCGGCAGCCGGGATGTAAGCTGCAGCAATCAGGAAATGAAATCCAGATGTGTAACTCAGCGGCCAGCGAAAGAACAAGCCATAAGGGAGGGACAGGGAATATAGAACAAACAGCACAAGACACAAGCACCACGACGATACCATCAACACAAAGAAAAGCATAAAAAAAAAAGAAGCATTAAGAGGGTCAGACTCATCTGAGCTTTCAGCAGCTGCCCACTGGGGGAATGAAGAAGAAAGAATTCTCCCTCACGTGAATGTTCTCAGTCATCCATGTCGAAGAGCTCTTCTCTTCCGCTTTAAGTAGGCCAACCAGACTTATTTGTGGAGACATTTCACCTCTCATCCTAAAGGCTTTTTTGGTTCTCGACCTTCCACATTTTTCCTCACAATGTCTAATCATTTATTTCCAATTCTTCATGCTACAGTGTCACAGGGCACACTGGAAAACTTACTTCCTTTTAGGCCATTTTTAAAAAATATTAAATTAAAAATGTCATGTTTAGCAATCATCACTTGCTCTCCTTGCAAGACCATCTGAGAGGAGCTCATTTTTTCAGTCCTGGGTAGGGGCATTCAGATGTCCATTCGCATAACCCATACACTACTCATATTGTTGTGTTACATGTTGGGCATTAATAAATACATCTAAGCTGGGGGTTTGGAACCAGTTAGAACCCACTCATCCCCCTATCCATCTCTGTGAGGATGAGGACAAAGACGACACAAACAAACCAGTCGGGATCATACAAATTAAAATTACAATATGGTCAAAAGGAAACTCACTCAGCTGAAACGGCAACATGAAGCAAAGGGGACACCAAAACATTGGAAGTGAAACTATCACACTGGAACCAATACCTGAAACAAATACCTCAATTGAAAAATGCATCAATTCACGAAGAGAATTGTTTTATAGAAGCCTGATTTATGACAATAGATGAATATGACTCAACTGAAAGGCTGAACAATCAAACAAGGTCAAGTAGATTCTGTCTTCCCAGCCCATATGTACATCATTCCACCTACACACCTGCCATTATTTACTATAGTAGGCGCACACATTTTGCAGCCAAGTCAATATTGGATGACCTTTCTGTCTAATCGATAATACAGAATTGTTTGCCAAAATATCTTACAACATTTGAATAAAATGCCCTTTAAATTTATGTTAAGCATGGCGTAATACATCTGAAGACAAATTAATTGGGTAATTAGGACTTAGACAGGACATACAGCATGGCTAAAAAAGGTTTGCTTCATAGTATTAATTATGAAATTATTCAGCTAGTAATACACACCCTAATGCACAGATTAGCAACACACACTTTAGTGTTCCCTCAGGTGTGGCTGGCGATGGCAAACAGTGACTGGCTGCCAGAAACCTCGTAACATTTCAGTCCTGGAAATCTCTCAAAAACTTAGGGAAGGCAAATTCAAATCTGGCAAAGGGGTCTGAACTGGCAAAGCTCTATGGAGATAGAAAACTGTCCCCCAGGAAACAGGCTGAGCTCAGGTAGAGGACAGAGTCAAAACAAATGGCAGGTTTATCGGGACAAAGGAGGCAGTTTGGAGACGGGTGGGCTCACAAATCAGTTGGAATGTAGATCAGAGTTGCAGGCAGATAGAACGGAGCTGAGGCAGGTGAACAGGAAAGTACTGGCAGGAGGCAAGAGAGACCAGGGATGCAGAGTTTGGGACATGAGAAAAAAATTTAAGAAAAATTAGCAATATAAGCTAAAATAAATGAATCAAACCATTTGTGAAGAAAGTCTGTACAGAACCAGCAATAAACTAAAATACTGATTATCACAGACAATCTCTCAACAAATTCCATCAAAAAAAAATGAACTGAAACTTTTTTTCAGTTCCTCATTTTTAAAGATTTAAAGTCAACTACATGCTCGATTTCCTGACAAACCGGAAACACCTAATTATTGCTTTACTTCTTGAATGACAGCCTATTTTTAACCTGCCTGATATGAGGCACAGGCAAACACACACACACACTCACACACTCACACACACACACACACGCACGCACACACACACACACACACACACACACACACACACACACACACACACGCAGTCACACACAAAAGCAAGTACACTGTTAACATTCAGGTAAAGGTTAGAGGCTTGAAAAATGTCCTCATTAGTTGCCTGTAATGTGCTATCAATTAATGAACTCACTATATATCTCTCTATTTGTGTGTGTGTGTGTGTTTGTGTGTGTGTGTGTGTGTGTGTGTGTGTGTGTGTGTGTGTGTGTGTGTGTGTGTGTGTGTGTGTGTGTGTGTGTGTGTGTGTGTGTGTGTGATAAGTTAGCAATGTCTGCTACAATATGGGATGAAAGCCAAAGTAGTAACTACCAACACTCTTTATTATTCTCATAGAGATAAAGGCACCAGATACTGTACAGTTTTATTACAATCTCCACAGTCACACATGCCTTTATCATCCATGTTTGAGCTCCCAAAATACAGATAAATATAGGACTGACCCATATGTATGTGCACGTGATTCAGTGCCCGTGCTTTGAGATAACTTTATATGTTTATGTTAAAAATGGTAGAAATACAAGTGCATTGAAGAGTAGATTAGAGTTTACCAATGTAGCGTGGACACCTTGAGCTTTGCTTGTTTTATAAGTGAACTGCATGAAGAGAGACTCGCCTACACAGCCAACATGTTTAGAAACTGCCTATCTGTTTTTGTGTTGCAGAAGACAGCCTGACTGTGTGAGACTAAATTCTAGTTATTTAACACATTCGGACCCTTGGGCAAAGATTAAAGCAAACAGCAGGGGAATGGGAAGTGACAAATCCAGGGGATACACATCTACTGTTGGTGGTGTAATGTTGGTGGGTGATTTTTACTAACTCTATGGTCCAATTGTTTGGTGCATGTGTAGCTTTATCCCAGTGCCATCTATGTGTTGTAGTAAGAGGTTAGCACATTTTATTCGGTGTAAAACAAATCTGTTTTGACACATTTCATGACGCATTCACCACTGCTATGGTTCTGAGCTGCTGAGAAGGATCAACACTAAAAGAGTCTCAAAAAGAGTGGGGTGGAATTAGTGACTCTTTATCTCAGCTGAATTCTGCAGTTAGTAAATCTAAACCTATTACAAACCTGTTAAAACCATCCATATATGTTCACTAAGGTTAAAAGTTTCACTTTAGGCAAGATTGCAGTTTTGTAGTCCAGGATTTTGAAGCTGTAGGAACCACACTGCTGGAAGGCTTTACCTGATCCAAATAGTTCTAAAAATCTGCGTCTGTATCAAAACACCTTGTTATTTGCAGTTCTTTCAAATGCAGTTAAGAATCATTTATTTGACTTTTAGGGGAACAGTGTGAACACTGTCAATCATTCCAATTTTTTATGTGAACGATTAATGATATCACTGATATAAGACTGGACTTCAACAGGGCTCTGTGCTTGGACCACAATTTTTTCACACTAAAGGAATGGTTGATTGGTGAAAGGGCATCTACCTTCACGACTACACAAAGGACAGTCTCACTGTACCTGTACCTTTATTTTAAGGACATAGACTCATCCACAACAGTTCACACGTGAAATCCAGCCGCAAAGAATGTCTACTTCAACTGTAAATACGTTATGGCGAATATGAATGGATGAATGGGCTCACTGAGCCTTTAGCCATCAGGTCCCTCTGCTGTGGAACCAGCTCCCTGTTCATGTGGGTGGAAAGATCTTTAGTTCCTTATTTATTGTATCCTTGTTGTTTTCTGTACTTGTCTGTTTAACGCTGTGACTCTATTAAAGTGGTCTGTGCAATTAATGGACTTCAAGTCTGAAAACAGTATTATTGAAATGATGTGTTGTGTCGCAATACTAGATTTAAATTTATTTCATATAAAAAAACAAAAATATTTACTTCTGTAATAAGAGTGTGTGATCGTGTATGTAAATGTGTAAACACTTGCCTACCATCACTGCCGTGATTAATGTATCGCAGCCTTTAATGTCCTCACTGTGTTTTACACCCCAGTTGTCTAAATCTAATTCTGCTCTGAGAGAGAAGCATCTGAATTCTTTAAGTCTTCCTGCTGCATCTTATTGGTTTTAAAGTCATCATATTATCATTCTTCTGTAAAGTTATAACTGCAGTTTATGGTACACACATGTGTTTTGCAGTGGCGATGCATCACGCACCAGTGGTCACAGGAGAAGTGGCCTCTTTCTTATTGTCACTTATTGTTTAACTCAGTTTAGATTCTTTTTTCCTGGTTCTTTAATCAACTAATCAAGAAGTTGAGGACGTTGAGAAGGGATGATGGGGATTTGCATCATAAGGTTAATATCTTGACAATGCAGTACTGGGTTAGAGGTGCTAAAGTTGAGGGTTTGGTTGAGGTACAGTGTCATCAAAAAGGACTTAAAAATCCCATTAATAGAAAGAAAAAACAACAACGCTGAAAAAGACATTTATAATCACTATTTTAATTTAAAAACAATTTTATCCATTTATTAACATTTGGTGTAAAGATTTGTCCTTGTTTATATGTTCAATTTATTATTTGCAACATGTTATTAGTTAATCATTTCATTTAGGTAGAATAATTATGTTGACCATTTAAAAAGAAAATTTAAACATCTCAGACTGACAAATTTGCTCCCTCCTCAACTTCATTCTGAAACTGACAGTTAAATCTGGGTAATTTCGTCTGCTAAATATATCACAGATGAACAACATTTCTCTTCCGAATATCACAATAATAAGCACTAGCTGAAGACTTTGCAGTATTCTGGAGTCTCACCGCTGCAGCAGCTGGGCCCTAGTCTGTGCCTTGGGTGGCATCTGCCTGACATTTTGCAACCTTGAAATGCAAGAATTTTTTTTCTTACTTGAGAGGAGTCATAATGAAGTGATAAGTCCTGTAATCAGAGTAATAAAACCCTCTTACCTCGAGAGATCGATCAAGGTCTTGAACAATACTCAAATGCTCTCTGTGCTCAGACCTGCAGTTCCATTGTTTAAATGTCACTTTATAGAAAAATTCTCCCCAAAGTAATAGACCTAATTCTCTCATCTTAGCATACAGACAAGTAGCAAAAAAAGAAAGAAAGAGACACAACAGAAGAAAGCAGAAACACATTCTTTGGCTGGAAAGCATGGCCTGGTATTTATTTTAAACCCTTTAAATCTAAACTATTTAGCATAGCACTGTCCTCAGCCTCACAGAAGAATGAAAACATCTGAAATCCTCTATCATGTGGTGGGTGTGATGAGCCAAAGGGTCCATGTTAAATTATCTTTTTCAGGACTGTTTGACTATAATGAAGCAATGGAATAGAAAATACATCAACACAGGCATGAAGTCAGCAATTGGTCTCTTGTCAGGGCCCTTCTGTCACATTCCAACACCTTTTATTAAGTATACTGCCTCAGTCCTCCTGGAAGCAGCCCAGGGGGACTGAGGCAGTACATGTACATGCATAGATAGATAGATAGATAGATAGATAGATAGATAGATAGATAGATAGATAGATAGATAGATAGATAGATAGATAGATAGATAGATAGATAGATAGATAGATAATGGTTTGCATTATCCATATATTTAAACTTTATTCAAAACCTTCAACTGAAGCGTAATAAAGAGGACAAATCCTTGTTTTATTAATCAGTTTTACTGTGATGGATAACATTTGAGTGAATTTCGCAGACACCTGATTTTACCGCCATGTCAGGAAGACAGCGCGGGGCAGATGTATCTGCTGCCAGCATCTTGTCACGATCGGCTTCAGTTGATGATTACACTGAATGTGTGTTTTTGGAGCAATAGAAGTGACGGAAATGCAAATCCTACTCAATCAAACTGAAGTGAGGGCTCGGAGAGGCATATAGATGCTTGTAAAGTGGCCTGAAACTGTCATTACATTATAATAATCTCAGATATTGAGTGATTTTTAAGTGTGTAGGAGTGTTACCCACCTCTTACTGGTGAATTGGCTGCTTGTGGTGTTGTTTTCCCAGCAACACTGATCATGGTGCCATGTGCTTTTGTTTACATTTGCCGTGCGTTCAGATTCGACCCTCCTACTTCCTGCTTTTGTGTAATTTTCCCTCCATTTCATTGAGTGGATATTAAAGCCCAGTGTCCCTGTGCCAGATTGTGCCTCATAGTGTTGTGTGCCTTGCCAGAGCTTTGTAAATCTTTGTCTGTCATGTTGCTCAAGAGTTTTTTGGCTTGGACTCGTTGGGATCTATTTTTGGAAATGCTTGCCTCGATTTTTGGATTCCAACCATTCTGCCTGCCTCAACTATTTGTTTTGCTGAAAAACTATTACATTTCTTTGAACTTTGTTTGCTAGTGGGTCCTTCTCTATAGAAGTCCTAACATCTTTATTTTGTGTAATATAAGGTTATATATTTGTGTTGCTGCTCAGAATATGCAGCAAAGGAGATCATTCAGATGTTCTTCCAGGACTAATTAAAAAAACAGAGTAGCACTGCTTAGATTTACTGTGGAGAACTCTCACCAGCATTTATCAGATCTCGCTATCCTCAAAACAAAAATCTAAAACAACAAGAGTTTCTGTCCATAAAAACTCACAGATTATTCTCCCTTCTGAGATTGTATATGTCTCATATGTCTCGCTCTGTCCTTGGAATATCAGTCAGAGTCAATCAAGATGGACAGTCTGGCTGCGCAGCTGTTTACAATCTCCACCGAGTCTTGCTCATTCTTTGTTTGTTTACTCTGTCATCTCTCGTCTCAGCGTGTGGTAGTCTTCTCTGTCCTGCTATCATTCACCTGCCTCCTGCTGCCAGTCACCTGCACACCTGCAACATCTTCACTTATCAGCATTCACGCAGCTCGCCATAAGTCTCGTCACTCCGGCAGAATGTTCTCTGTGAACCATGTGCGTGTTTGTGTCTGTGATTTCCACTTCATTTCTGGTTTCATTTTCATTTTTTCTTGACTTTACTGCAACTTCAGACACTGTAAAACTCACCTCTGTGGCTTGTGACACATTGTTCGCCTGACTAAATACCAATAGATCCATCACACATTTTTTGGATGAAAAAAACAATTATTTCTTTCAGAGCTGTTTTTTATTTATATACGGTAGATGTGGGACTCTCAAACAAATACAGAAGCTTGGATGACCTGTGAAAATAGGAACACAGTGTCCTATATTGATATATTTATCTGAATTATGTGCTGGTAAATAGCAAAAATGTGCTGCTACAACTACAGTTGAAGTTTACTGTTGTCACGTAAATTCAACAACCAATGTTGATTCTTCCTTTCAGCAACTATTTACACTTGCAGAATGCTCCTAGGGTACAATGTTTATTTGTATAATTATTGCTATAAAATACATTGTCTGATGTGAATTTAGTATTTATTAATCGAATAGATGTACTTACAGAGAGAGGTTTATTTATCTGTTATGCAAAGTGAAACTGACCTGGATCTTCGATCCAAATGTCAGATGTCTGATTGTAAGCATTTCAAATCTCTTAATTACTGCATTACATATACTGCCAGATAGCTTCAAATTTAGAAAGTAAACTCCCTTAATTGTGTCTCACCTGCACATTGGGTGACCTACGTATAACCTGTCTTCCATCTTGCTTTGCACTAAGCTTGATTTTGCAGTTTAATTGTAATAAAAACAAAACAAAATAAAAAAAAATCTCCAGATCAGGACCAGATCTGTTTCAGTCAGATGAGAAGAAAGGATCCAAATCAAACACAGCGTGTGAGGCTGCACAAGATCATGCTTCTCTCTTCATAACAATGTTTAATATATAATCTTAATTTACATCTACATGTTAACTACACCCAGATGGTGTGTGAGAATATGAATTCTGTTATCAAAGTTACAAACTGACATTTACAGTTACTGATGCATTGTCAGACCTTTCATATCACCATTAGAGTGTTTTTGTCATTTCTATCAACTCTGTTTTGATTGTACATATTTTCAGGCCCATCAATAGAGACAAAAGAAAAAAAGAGTCATATGAAGATGGACGATGTATTTTAGTGTCTTTGCATAACAATTGCAGCAGATCCTAAAATTGCACGATATTTGATCAAATGTTGCACGCTGGGAAGCTTCTACATGAAATATGTCGTCCTATGCCGTGTGCAGTAAAAGACTGTGTTCCCCACATCATTTGCTGCCCCTCTGTCAAATCTCCGAGGAGCAGGAACCTGTAGGTGCTGGCTGGATCAGTTAGATGAATAAATGAATGCTGCACCTCAGTCTCACGCAAGGTCTAATTGGGCCAGAAATAAAATGGATACCGATGGTAATTAGAGCCCGTGGAGATGCATGCACTTTTTCCCCCTGTCAGTCACATTCCTATGTGTGTGTGTGTGTGTGTGTGTGTGTGTGTGTGTGTGTGTGTGTGTGTGTGT
>BJFM01001024.1:125235-140222 GCA_016586285.1 Arothron firmamentum
TTTTTTTTTGCTTTTTTCATTTAAACCAAAAGCAATAATAACAATCTTGTTTTTTTTCAACATTGCTATTCAGGTAGTTTTAGCTGCACAATATAGTTGCAAATATTTCAGTCCTGAAAACATGCAGCAATCAGAGAAAAGGTTCTTTGACATTGAGCATTTTTTCAACTACAGTTTATCGTGCAACACAAAGTACGACTTTCTACTCCCTCAATAGCAACAAAACACATCAACATAAACTGTCTGTGTAAAGGAGATGTTATTTTTAGGCTTTCAGCGACATTTAAGGAATGAAGGGAAATTTGAAGACAAGATGATTAAAAGAGTAAACGATAAAAGTAAACTGTAGTGTAAACAACAGTGTTATTTTTGATTAAGATGCAACTTCCTGACAGGAACCGGGTATAGCAATATTACATCAATAACTCAAATCAGCTTTTTTTTTTTTTTTTTTTTTTTTAGCGCTATTTGCAAAACAGGAACACAACAGGTTAATGAGACAATAAATGCTATTTTTGCCCTCAGCGCTTCACCACAGGATAATGAGCTGGAAAGGAAAAACAAAAAGTGCAAAATTTTGTTTTGAAACGCGAGTAATTTTATCTCATTCTTACTTCCACGACTACAAACACAGAAGCAATGAACAGTGTGAAAAGCTGCGATGATCCATCCCGAAGCAATAACACACAACCTACACTTCCAAGTCAAATCAGCCTGAAACGTCTTTTACACCGAGAAAAAAAAAAAAAAGTTTCCCAACACCGACATAAATTTGAATATCTAAACATGGAGTCATGTCGGTGCTCCTGATTAATTAAAATTTCAAAACTGCAAAGGTTGCAGAGTTTATGTCGGAACAGCAGAAAAAAGCTGAAGGAAGCATGTTGCTCTGGAGAAGATAACGACTGCACTGCTGTTGGATCCACAGCTTTATTAACATGGATCCACGTGGAAAGATTTGGGGCCTTGGTAGACCTATTGAAGTGCATTTTCCACACAGGGAGGTGATATGAAATTGTGAATATTTGTAATATTAATTCTGAGGCCGTTCCTGCTTTGCTGCGGGCTGCGTGAATCAGCCAGAGAGAGAACAGTTCACGCAGCGCACTTCGCAAGACTGACATCCTGTCTGGAGCTCTTTATTGCCTATATCTGAAATCCCTCCACCACCAGCAGCCTCCTCCTCCTCCTTCTCCTCCTTCTCCTCCCTGGGGCGTTTTAAAGTGATCGATCTTAGCATTATTTTAATCCAATGGTCTGCTGGGTTATTGGGAAGAAGAGTGATTGATCTGAACGTGCGACTGAACATTGATCATTGGGAGAAGGGAGGTCGGATTGTGTCCCAGAGGATGAGCCAGATAGGCTAACACACGCACACGCACACGCACACCTTCGCTTTTGATTGTGACTGTGTGGGTGCTTGCACTGGCACAGGAACACGAGTTGATCCTCCGCTCCATGGCTGAGAAGTTGAGCTCGTTCTGCTGCAGCGCTCCGTTTCAAACGCACCGTCCTGGACGCGCTGACAGTACGTGCGTAAATCTGCCACGTCCCCGCGACGAATCACGTCTTTGTGAGCTTTAAATGCAAAGAAATCGAACCGATTTGTGATCCGAAAAACGAAGAGCTCAGTGAAGTGATGTATGGGCGCGCACAATTTGCAGCAGCTCAAACGCAAGAGGGATTAAATGTGATGTGAGATCGGTCGGATACGCAGCACGCGAAAGAGAGCGAGAAAGGGGACGGAGCGCGCACTCGTGCTGTTGGAAACATTTTGCGTGACGCGCACAGACAGCCAGCGCCGTTACCGCAAAGGCTGGAGAGCAGAAGAGGAGACGCACAACTTAAGTTCACCCGCGTTGGGCTGTGCGCGGTGCCAGTTTGATGGAACTTTTGGATTTCAGCGAAGGAAGAGGAATTGTGGGGAAGGGAATGAGTTGCTCCACGGTTTCCAGAGTCTCCCGAGCACTTTAATGAACCGGAGTTCGGAAAACATCCAGACATGATTTGGCTCACGCTTTTCACTTTTCTGGCTCCGTGCGTTCTGGGAAACAAGACCGTGGAACAGGTGCCGTTCTTCCATGGACATGTATTTGAGAACTCGTCGCCGGGCTCACGGGTCAACGGACTCAGCGTCCCGATGAAGCGGTTAAACTCACAGACGCTCTGCGACATCGGGGATTCCGACTCGGCCACGGCGCAGTTTCGACTCCTGGGAGACCGCAGCGAAGATTTCCGCGTCTTTGCTCACCACAGACGCGGTCACGTCTTACTTAAGACAAGTGGGGTTCTGGATCGAGAGGAACGCGCTGAATACGCGCTGGGTCTTGGCTTGTGTTGTGGACAATGTTCAGGACGAGAAGATGGAAGTGAGTCACCAGTAGTCGCGTCGATCAAGGTGGACGTTCTGGACACCAACGATCACCAACCCGTTTTTCCTGTCGAGGCTGTGAAACTGAGCCTGGATGATGCCACGGCGCTGCGCACGTCGGTCTACGCGGCCACCGCGCGGGACGGAGACAGCGGAAAGAACGCGGAGCTCATTTACTTCACCGTGCCCAGAAATGGGAGTTTCTACGCGGTGCCCAAAACAGGAGACATCCTGCTTGTAGATTCGATCCTCGGTCAGGATGAGCCGATAAAGTTCAAACTATTTGCTCGTGACCGCGGGTGGCCACCGCGCACGAGCAGGTGCGTGTCAATTGAGATCAATCCACGCCAGTGGCCCGTGACGGTCCCGGCGAACCCCGAGCAAATGAAGTGGAAACTCAAATCAAATATCAAAAGGCCAGAGCGAAAGTCCAGATCAGTGATGCCAACAGACAACCCCATCTTTATTAGTGTGTCTGAAGATGCAGGCATCGGGTCGGTGGTGATGAACCTGAACCCGGTGAGGTTTCAGTCGGCAGCCTTTGAGCTGGTGGAGCCCGATGCAGAGAACTCACCGGTCAGCGTCAGTCGGGATAGCGGGGATATAATCATATCACGGAAACTTGACCGAGAGACGGAGCCGTTGGTGGAGATCACCGTCAAAATCCAAGATAAAAGAGGTGTGTTGTCTGTGTTTGTGTGTGTGTGTGTGTGTGTGTGTGTGTGCGTGCGTGCGTGCGTGCGCGCGCGTGCGTGCGCTTAAGCAGAACTTATCCGGTTTCTGCGCACATTCTCTCTCTCACTCATTTCGATGGATTTTAGTGGTGCGTAAATACGCAGCGCAGCCGAAGACAGCAGGTCTTGATGAAATTCCAGTTGCTCCAGCTGATGCTGATTGAAGCAGCAAATTTAGTGAGGTTAATGATAAATTGTTTGTTAGGTTTTCAATCGCGGCCAGGAGAACAGGAACCCAGCGAGGGTTCCAGGTGGCACTTGAATGAATGCAAAAGAGCGCATGATTTGTTCCATTTCTTTCAAAGCACTCGAGCACCACATATATTGGTAGCAAGTTCCCCAGATTGAAATATAATGAAACGGAAGGTTGAGGAGGTTAAGTAACCGCAGTCTAGACAGATCATTATACTTGATGATGATTTATGCACTGATTGTGTGTGTATGTGTGTGTGTGTGTGTGTGTGTGTGTGTGTGTGTGTGTGTGTGTGTGTGTGTGTGTGTGTGTGTGTGTGGGTGAGAGAGACAGAGAGATGCTGGCCACACCTTCACGTCTGTTTAATAAATTTACTGTCATGATCATCTATTCATTTAGATTCCATAATTGTATATCTCATGTCTCATTTCTATCTATCTATCTATCTATCTATCTATCTATCTATCTATCTATCTATCTACCTTTTGCTGAATTGTTGACCGATTTTCAGTTGTTTTGTTCCAAACATTAATTTCTCAATGAAATTTTCCCCAAAATATAATTAATTAATTGAATAAGACGCCTCGGAACGTTATCGAGACATGTTGATTTTCAGTTTCTGTGAACTTGACGTATGACATTCCACACCTTGTTCCATTTAAACTAGTTGAAACAGTAATTGACTGGAAGAACCAATCAATGTGACCTATTGGTCTGTAATGTGTACGCTGTTACAGCAGCTGATGCTTTTGCTGCAGTGTTAAATCTGGCACTTGAAGCCTTTCTGATAGCCAGAGCTTCTCGGGTGATCTTTTCCACCCTGTCAGAAGTTTAATTGTTTTACATTTTTCTGCCATTCAGGGTTGTTGTGTTTTTCTTTAGAAATGAAAAGGAATGAGGCCCACAATTCAAATAATAACACTTACTGTCCAGAGTGCATTGTCATGAGGAGACAGAAAAAGCAGAAACTTAAAAAGAAGAAAACATGACAGGCCTTCAAAGGAACATCCACCCACAGCGCTTTCGGGAACATAATCATTTGGAAATGTATTTTAAAGGGGTCATTTGGGCTTTTTTTTCCTTTTTGTAACAGGGTTGTATGAGGCATTTCTGTTAATCCAAACATTTAAATCCTTTAAAACACACACATACACACATGCACACACCAGATTAAGGCAGTGGCTGAAAAGTAAAGCAGTGAAAATATCTGAAATGTTTCATGCACCTTATTTCTTTAAAAAGTGGGATCAAAACCACTTTGGTATCTTATAGCCATCATCTCAATTTACAAAAAAAAAAAAAAAAAAAAATGCTGATGCAGTATTACTAAAAAATCAGTAATATAGGTAATGTCTTTCCAACAGATTAAATGTGATAAAAATGCCTTCGAGGGTTTCAGTGGATATTATGTGATTAAGTGTGCTTTGTGGGGGCCTGCGTGCTGTTGATTACCACAAACCAATCTAGTGTAATTTAAATGTGTAGTCTATCTTTATCCGACCAGTTAAGATAAGGATGATCTATATATTATGTGTAAAGTGGATAAGTGTATTAGGAGATTTAACACTTGTCCGATATTGTTGCTTGTGTTTTCAGATCCGTTCCAGAACAGCTCTGTGTGATGTGATGTAAAGTAAATCTATATCCGCGTGGTGATGCCTTTGATAGGACAACTTTGTTGCAGATCTGTTTGCTGCACGGTGCTGAAAGATGCTAAGTTTGAATTTTGGGGTCTAGCAGAAGGTGGAGTGGAGGCAGGGGTGCAGACTGGATGAACACAGCACAGCTCTGGCTCTCAAGTGTGAAGAACGTAGGAGCCATTGACTTGCCGGTGACTCCGCTGAAGTCTTTTAATCCATTTGGAGTGGAGAGCCCTGATGGAGCGTAGACCTCCCTCCATCTGCTCACATTATCCCTGTAATCCCATCTCATTCTCTCTGTCTGTCTCTCTGTCTGACTTGCTCTCTTACTTCTCGCTCTCATTTTCACTCATACCCCAGGGATTTGGTGGAAGTGGAGACACATTTCAGCACACAGAGTGTGTGAAAGCTTCTGAGGATTCACTGGTCCACTTCCCTTCCACCATCCTGGAGCATCATCATTGTCCCTCTTCTTCTGTCCCTTGCTCACCTTCTATATAAATGACACCAGGCCAAACACACACACACACACACACACACATACACATACACATACACATACACAGACCATAAAATGAACACACATGGCTTCATGTCAATATTTATTCAGTATGATATGTAAGACAGGAGCATGTCTCTGAATTAATTTGTGAAGTACAGACATTTATATTGAAATGTGAGTTAATGGTCAACATTGTTATTTAATGACTATACATCACCTACTTTATGTGTGTGTGTGTGTGTGTGTGTGTGTGTGCGCGCGTGTGTGTGTATGTGTGTGTGCGTGCGTGCGTGTGTGTGTGTGTGTGTGAGAGAGAGAGAGAGAGAGAGAGAGAGAGAGATTAACTGTATTTTTGATTAATTGTTTTTCTAGTGAGTAGCACTGTTTTTTTTTTTAAATATTCCCATTTTGGCAGCGCACCAGAACCTTTTCAATGGTGTTGTGACTGACCACGTGAATACAGTATTGTCTAGACTATGTTTTGTCTCTTTAGGAGATCACACATGTGCATATTACTGTATTATGTGACTAAAAGTGGTAAATATCTAGGATTCTACCATATTTCAGTTCATCATAGATCACCACAGACAGGGCGAAACCCCCCTGTTTAATTACACCACAGTCTCTTTTTTAATGGTGCTTGCAAATAATACTTTGAATCTTTGTGAAAAACTATGCACCTGTAGCATTGATGTAGCATTTTATCTATAATGTAACTAAAGTGAATAATAACTGTATGTAGAAGTTTTTTCCCTTAAAACTGGAAATGTAAATTTTAATATAGTATGATATAGTAGAATTATTGATCTTCTTAAAAAGAAATGACATCTCTTTCCCCCCCTACATTCTTTTCAAGTGTGTGTGTGTGTGTGTGTGCGTGCGTGCGTGCGTGTGTGCAGTTAACACATCACACACTAAATTTTAGATGCTTTACTTGTCTACTGGTGGTAAATAAAGTACTGTGTTTTTGAAAACCTTCCAGCTTCATAATAGCATTTTATACTCAAATGACACATGATGGAATCTACAATTAAATATGTACAGAGGCCAAACCATAGAGCACAATGTGTATTCAGATGGGAAAAAAAAAATATATATCCCGGTACTTTTTTTTTAATGGATGTGATATGAACAATATTGTCCACTCAAGTTCATCCTCATTAGGAAAGGTTCATATATAGTCTCTTGAAAAGAAACTCTTGAAGGTGGAGACTATCCAAGCTAAAATACAGATGATTCTAAAAAAAAAAACAAGTAAAAATTTCAGAGAATTGAACAAATATTAAAAGTTAACTATGTGAGAAGTGAAAATTACTATTTCGTGGACCTTAGCATCTGATACAGCCTGAAAAGGAAGCTAGGCCAGATAGGATGACAGTAATTATTAATAATGATGAAAAGTTAAGCCCACCGCTGTGGATGTCAGAGTAACTTTGAAAGGATCATAACACCAACATCAGTGGCTTTGACAAATGATTCATGATGTTCATTAGCAGAGTTATCTGGAGACACTTGAAGACTGGGCTAAAATGAGACATGGAGCTTCAGCCTTTCATAACAGTAGTAACAGTAATACTACTACAACTGCTAATAATAATAATCAAAGTCAATCACTGGTCATTTTCCTGGACCACAGGGTGACGGTGTAGAATAGCTGCAGTCTACCCAGAATGTGTGTGTGGCCAGACATAGTGCTGTGTTATCCTCTGCAGTGAAGTATTTGGGGATCCAATATGTTTTGGCTGTAAGACTGAAGTTGTGACTATCGTGTCCTACAATCAGAGAATCAGATGAAAAAACTTTGCCTTTCATTCGGCAATAAAATAACTGTGACTGTAGCTTCAACAGAGAATGCACTCTACCAAAAAGCTAGTTAGATAGTAATCTTTTGAATCAAAATCAAATCAAATTTGATTTTATTTAGAAAATTTAATTATATTATTTTACAAAATCCAAAAAGGTACCCAAAGTGCTTCACAACAGACAAGAATAGATAGACAAACCATAAACTATGAATAAAAGTGGACAGTGGAAAGTGTACAAAATGGTGTGCAGTAATTACATGAACACTAAAATAAGCATGATTAAAAGGATATCGATAAAAAAAAGAAGAACCGGCTAACACCGGTGGTGATGCAGATATTGGGGAGGGGGGGGCTTGTTCCACATTCTGGGGCAGCGACGGTCACACGACAGTTTATATCAATACATTTAGACTTCTTACAGAAGTTGGCTAGAAGAACGCAGGGCCCTGCTTTGGGCGTGGATACTTAAAATCTTTGATAAATAGAGAGGAGGATGAAGTAGTTAAAAGTCAAGCAGCAGCATTATGTGCTAGTGGAGATGAGAGAGGGAGGACTGGCTAAGGCCGATACAAAGAGCGTTGCAACAGCCTAAGCGCAAATTGATGAATGCATAGATTGCCATTATAACCTTTTATAACTGATTCCAGGGGTAGCAAGTACAATAGATAAAAGATAGGGCCCAGGATGGAACCCTGTGGCACCCCGCAAAGGAGAGATTCAGGTGCTGAGCAGAGGTCTCCCATCTGTTAGGGTCCGGTTCACTGGCCCCCTCCCGTGTGTCCTGTGTTCCCCTTGTTCTCCCCTAGAGGGGGCTGTTCCCCCTGACTCCAGCGGTGAGCACTCACCTGCGGCTGATCAGCTCATCTAGGACTGATTAAGAGGTGCTGGCAGCCGGTGCTCACCGCTGGATCGTTTTGTCCTGTTTGCCCTGTTCATGTTTGGTCCCAGTGACTGGTGCTCCTGTCCTGGTGGAAAACACTCTGGCGTCCCTGCCTACCCTCCCGAGTGCAGCCCGAGCGAATCCTCCTTTTTCCGTGGGTCTTGGAACCTGACTCTGTGTGAGTACCCGTCTTCCCCAAGACGCCACATTCTCCCTGTGAGGAGCGTAAACGTTCAGGCATTCGGACACTCCGTTGAAGAATCTCCCCCGGAGTTCATGGACTTTGTGGACTCTCGTTGTTGTTCTGTTTTGCCCTCCGTCTGGAGCGTTTTGAGTTGACTTTTTGTACGCCCAAATAAAGGGTTATTTGGTACTTTAAACCACCTGGCCTTGTCTGCATTTGGGTCCTTTAAAAACCTCCCGAATCCCTAACACCATCATCACAACAAAGGACCTGTTGGCGAGGTACAATCTAAACCAGTCGCACATATACCAACATGGTGCGCTAGGACTGCATAGTCACCTGTATCAAAAGGCTGCTGTGAGGTCAAGAAGCACCAGTAAAGTTATATTCCCAGAATTCACAGACAAGGCAATGTCATGATACACCTTTAATAATGCTAAATCGGTGCTTTTCCGACACCTACGGCCAGACTGGAAATTGTCAGAAACACAGTTTGTCTCTGAAAATGTCTGTAATTGCATAAAAACAACTTTTCTAGCACCTTTGAAGAAAAAGCAAATGGGAGACATGTCTAAAGTTAGACAACATGGATGGTTCAAGATGGAGTTCTTTCAATGAGGGGGCAAACCACAGCATGTTTGAGGGCAGCTGAGAGGGACTCTAAAGTGAGACAGGAGTTAACAGGCAAGTAGACTTGGCCCAACCGAGCTTAGAACCTCCTCGAGGAGCTTGGCCAGAATGATGTTCAGAGACAGATAGTGAGTTTCATGAGTTGTGGAAATGGGCCTGCTAGAAGGTGGGGGATTAGCAAAAATCAAAAGGGGAGATGATCTGATATAGCAGTGTGATGGAGAGCCCATAAGAAATTATGAGATCCAAAGCATGCCCCAGCTCATGTTGGTCCATCAACTGATTGAGTGAGGCCAAAGGTTTCTTGAAGACCAGGGTGCATTATCCTGCTGAAAGAGGCCACAGCCATAAGGGAATATCATTTCCGTGAAAAGGTGTACATGATATGCAACTGTGATTATGTTGTTGGTGCATGTAGCCTAGATTGCTATCTTCCTGAAGTGTTTCTTGATGCCATGTGTTCCCCAGGTAAGTGCTTCCAGCAGTGTTCAGAGGTCAGCATGGCTGCTGGTAAAAAAAAAAAAAAAAAAAAAGTGCTTTAAACATGCCTGTGACCCTGTCACTGGTTCACTACTGGTTCTCCCTTAGATTAATTTGCTAGATATCAACCACTGTAGACCAGGAAGAGCCGTTAGGTCTTCTCCCATACAACATGAGTTAATGTAACTCTGCAGTTCTCTGCATTCATTGCAGCATTCCAGGAAAGGAAGACTTTGTGTTTCTTCTTTGTGTTGCACAGTCGAGCCAAGTGTTATTTTTGCACTGTGGAATCTGTTCATACTCTCACACTTAAACAAACAAACAAGAGTTCCCAACATAGTTCTGCTTTGTTATATCAGGCTGTTTGTTCATATTGTTTTGGATAGAAAGGTTCTTGCACTATAGGTGCATTCAACACAGGTGGTTTATGGTTCTAATCTTCAGAACAGGAAGACCTTCAATACAATTTTGCGTATTTAGTATTTCTTTGGCTCATACTTTTTGTCTCGTGTTTATTTGTGGTCTAGTTATTCTATTTTGCTGTTGCTATAACTTAACCATCTAAAATTATTAGAATGTCTTTTGTCTGTTTCGTTTTAGAAAATGAAGGTCCTGGTTTGCCCAAAAAAGATATTAAAATGATTCATTTTTCTTTACATGTCAGTGGACTCAACAACTCTCTGACTATCATTTTCTCTCAGTGCCTCTTGGTATTTTTGTCATATTTCATTGACGGGAGATGCACACGTATAAGCAGTTTCCATATCAATAATGTTAACATGTTAACATGAGAGTTAAATTCATTCACTGAAAAGTGCCAATGCTGGCCAAGTCAATTGTAAAGACATTTATGAGAATTTAACCAAACTATTTTTCGCTGATGAAATAGAATTCAGAAACAACTTTAGTTTTTCATTCATCAGTTTAGATATTTTCACTAAAATTTCTTGATAGAAAATTACAATAGCATATTGCAATAAATGTAAATCTTTGCGAAATTTGAGTCAGAAGATGGTTTACTAATAAAATGAGATTAAAAAGAATTAACATTTGAGCAGGTTGTTTGTTTAGGAAGGCGACGGATGTGTGGAGGAAGGGGAACTTGTAGTGATTTGATTTCCACCCACATGTTCTCAAACATCTTTAAGAAGGTGATAGTTCATTTTCTGGGTAAGAATACAGGAAGGGTCATCGGATATGGTGGGCCTACACCATCTTCGAGGAAACTGTTGTAGGCCCACCATCGGATATGGTGGGCCTACAACAGTTTCCTCGAAGATGGTGTGGCTAGAGGGCTAGTTTTTTGTCCTGGCAGCATAACTGTACTACTTACGCCAAACAATCTAAGATGGCTGAGGAAATGTAACCTTTGGGCTAGCTTACCACCGAAAGTTAACATGGACATTCCGTTTGTTTTGATTTAAAATTTCAACCCCAAGGTTTTTTTTTTTTAAAGGAGTCGACTTGCTCAATGACATTGTAGCCCATGATTACCTAAGGCATGGGTGCCCACTTCTCGGGGGTCTAAGATCATCTCCATTCTTTGTTTTTTTCATTGATTCATGTCTCAGAAAAAAAAAGTTGTTAAGATCATTAGAATTCCTTCTTGGTTATTCTCTGATACAATGTGCATTTTTTTTTCTTTTTTTTGGTGGTTATGTTTGAAATCTTTTTCATAGAAGCCTAAATTCTTTTGTTACCCATTACGTTGAAACTTTGTTTGCCAGCTCTGCGGTGTTTGGCTCTGGCCTTTCTTAACATCATGTTTAGCTATTTTTGTCCAGTGGCTGCACCCCTGGTGACGTGTGACCTATTGTTCAGGTAGTTAACAATGTCCTTTTTTAGGCTTAGCTTATTAGTTTCAAAATGAGGAAGGATACTCCAGTCTGTTCAGCAGAAGCAGCCTCTCAAGATTTTAACACTGTCTTCACTCCACTGCAGCACCGACTTATGTTAGGGCTTGCTAAATTTAAGGACTAAATTGTATGTGCATGAGGTGGACTTTCAAGTGGTCGGTTTTTTCTTTTTTTGGGGGGGTGGAGGATCTTTGCTTTACATGACTATCTTTATCCACACCATAATACATTGCCTGTGGAGGGTATGGAGTGTGGGAGGGCTTTACAAAGTTCACTGATGGGCTTGAGTGGTAGCAGGTGTAGTTCATTCGTCATGGCCGGTTTTGCTCCCGCAATACACTGAAGTGGTTGGAATCAGCTGAAATCAGAGGTGAGGTGTATTGACTCTCTTAAGCCACTAATAGCTAGCATAGCTGGGGGCTAGGCTATCTGAGTTAGAAGCTAGGCAAACAAGTAAGCAGTTGGTGTCCACTGGCGTGCCAAACGTTGGCTATCCCAAACGCTTCTGCCAAAGGGCCAAAGTTCCACGAGTTTAGTGTCAACACATTCAAAACATATTTTAGTTTGTATAATTGTGATCTTCATTGCTCATTACATGTAACGTTATTTTATCCATATATTTAAGTAGGTTTACTCAGATCATACTGAAATACTAATGTTTAACTACAAATCAATTTTCCTGACAGCTGGTCTTCAGATGATTGATCCAGTCATATACAGATATCCTCTGAATCACTAATTTACTGAGGACTGCAGCAAATGTTGGATCCTGGTTTTCAATATAAATTTGTCCAACATTCTCATAGTTCCAGTTTCCAAATATTCACTAATTATTAATATTGGCAGCAATAATTCATATTCCAGTTCATGCCAAAATCAGTCATCATGTTTGAGGTTTCTACTGTTTTGCTATTTCAATTCTTTTCCCACCAGGATTTACTGAGATTTTATTATTTATAATATAAATTGTATTGTAAAATAGTACAATATATAGTTACCAGTTTTAATATGTTGTGTGTTATCAAATTAAGCTAATCATAAAGAATTTTATTTTTTGATATTGTTTCCATCTTTTTCAGGATTAGATAAAAAAGCCTTTGACTAATGTCAGCCTAGGAAGTGGCAATCAAATAAAATGACCAAAGAAAGGTAGTGCTGTAAAAGTACATTTACTGTAAGTTCTTTTTTTATTATTATTATTTTCATCTTAAAAACAAATTGAACTCAAATAGTGTTTCTTTGTCTGGGACTAAATCTATCTGTATAATTGAATTTAATAATCATATTTAGGTAAGGACATAGAATTTATAACAACTGCAAAAGTATCAGATTTGTTTGCTAATGGGATAGAGCTAAAAGCTAATGTAGGCAGGCTTTATTCCTGTTTACAGACTGAGTGACTTCAGTGAGCTGGGAAAGTGGTAGTTTAATTTCAACATATCACAGCCTGTCATGAATTATGGATTTGTGGCCATTTACTCATAAAGGTCTTTGATGGTATTTAGAGGAGAATGGGGGCAGCAGTATGTGGAAGTGAACTCATTTGAATATGAAGTTATATTTTCCATTTCTATTTCACCATGAAGGAATTTTGGAATACTCCTGGTCAGATGGATAGCAGCTCCCCTTGTGTGGATGTGATTAACGTAAGAATGTGTTGGAATTTTCTCATTAAGATTGCAACTAAAGTAAAAACTAACAGCATTATTGTTAATGGCAAGATAGAGATTTTGGGATATATTACAGGCCAACAAACCTACAATATTTCATATAAGACAAATCAATTTACACAAACTTTATCAATATTATTAAAGGTTTTTTTGTTTTGTTTTGTTTTTGGAGCCATTTGGTAATTGTTAGATTCTTTGGTGATTGAATTCTTCCAGTAACATATGCAACTGGTATCATATGGTTGATTTCTGATTAAACCTAGAAATGTTTCTCTCCAGACAAGGCTAGTAAGAATCTTTCTGGAAAAAATTTAACTAATGGGGAAAAAAAGAAAAAAAAAGAAGCTAAATCTGTGTTTAGAAAGGACCTCAGGTCATATTTAAAAAGACCACCCTGCCTTAACTCCTCCCTGAAAAAACCCACAACACTATTCCTTTTTCAGCTCCACCACTTCACCCTCTCCTCTGTCACTGCCATCTCCATCTTCTCTCTGCCTACAGACACGTTGTCTTTCTCCCCCTTGGTTCCAGTGTAGCATGATTTCCATGGTTCTCTGTAGGATGAGAGCACCATTGGCAGTTGTTGGTCACTCCGGCCTTAACCGATTTAGTTCAGGAGTCATAGAATGGAGTTGCATATTTTGGCCCAGATTTTATGCTAGATGCCCCTGACCCTTTTCATTTATCTGGGTTAGGATTGGCCAAAGAAAGGACATTTGCTTGTCATCCTCCAGAGGCAACATTCTTCAACCGCATACAACTGAAATGCAGCTTAAATAAAAACTATAAGCAGGAACCTGCCAGAGTAACTTTTTGAAAAATGTCATACTAAGCAGATGTCAGCTCCAAAATCTAAAGCTCTAGCGAAAATTGTTTGCAAGTAATGCCTTGTTCACGCACAAGTTCACACACGTTTCAGAGTCTTCGGGTCGCCGTGCTGATCACACTACACAACGGTCTGTCATCTGGTCGTGAGCGCTGAAGTCTGTGGGGTGTTCACACCACATGACTGGCCTCCAAATGGAAGTGTTCACGCCACCCGACTCTCCATCAGCAGCCATGGCCGACTGCTCGACTTGGTGTTTTGAATGAAACTCATGCGAGAGGTGACAGGGCGAATGCGCAAACACAGTGCACGGGCTGACGTTTTCATTGCAAACATGTACGCAGAGTAGAAAATAGCCCTCCAGGTCATTTGTGCTCTACTATGCAGTGAAAAACCAAAAAAAAAAGAAATAAAGAATGTGAGTGAAGCAATGGATGGGGACGCTTCTCTGTTCTGCTACTGCTCCAGTCACTTCGGCATTTTGCGGCAACCCCTGCGCCTGCCCTCTTTTTATGTTATCCCGACCTGACTGGATATTTAGCACGCTTGATATTCAATTTGAGTTAACGACTAAGATTCAGGCTGTCGCCAACAACTGCCTCACTCCGTTCTGGGAGAGGAGGGCAAAAACTGATTAGGCTAAAATTGTGTAGTGGGAACAGAAGGCGATATTTTTATTATACTTCACCTGTCTGAAGACAGGATGAATGCAACTGATCTGTGAGATACCTGTCAGGTGCCTCAGTGCCGATTACTGTGTCCAGCTCCAGACAGAAGGACAAACACGGGAGTCTGCACTCACTGTGTGGAGAAAAACATAGTGAATCAAAAAGTGCTCACTCTGAGGCATCTATCCAAAGAAAAAGAGATTGAGATGCAGATGCATTGAGAGATGCTGGGTGGTTAAATGTGAAGACTTTCATTTTTGCAGGCCTCCTGATTCTCAGTGATGGTCGTCCACTAAACTCCAGTTCCTGTAGCCTCTGAATCTGCCTCTTTATTGAAGGTGCACTCTTGTAATTTGACGAGCCTATTTATTTGCTTGTCTGCTGAGGCCACAGGGTAACTTCCATAAGTCTTGCTTTTCTGTCGGTTTTGCTGCACTGGGATCAATTAATGTGTGTGTGTGTGTGTGTGTGTGTGTGTGTGTGTGTGTGTGTGTGTGTGTGTGTGTGTGTGTGTGTGTGTGTGTGTGTGTGTGTGTGTGTGTGTGTGT
>BJFM01001024.1:140395-167129 GCA_016586285.1 Arothron firmamentum
CCCCCCCCCCCCCCCCCCCCCGGCCCCCACCCCCACTCCCATCCTGTTTCATGGACATATGACCACTTTCACTGAGCTCTGTTCTTGCCATCACTGCTGCATTTACGCCAATGATTTAAGCCTTTCGAGCCGGTCATAGTTCTCTGCCTTTCAATTTCACCTTCTCCCCATCCTCATCATGGATTTTCATTTTTTTTTCTTTTTTCTTCTCCTCAGTTGCATCCCACTTTATCCTCTATCCATTCCATGTTTTGTGTTTTCTTACTATCACTATTTAATTTCCTCTTCTGGGGTTTTTCTCCCCCCAGTTATTACCAGCGCACTCATTTTTTTTAGATTTATATCTACATTCCTCACCTATTCTTCACGGATTCTTTTAAAGTCACCCTTTTTACAGAGTAGTTTCTGTCTCTCTCTTTCTGCTCCACGCTATCAATGTGAGTGATTGTGCAATCCTGCAGCATGTTAAAGACATGAGGGGACTGTCAAACAGATCAGAAGACACTGTCTGAACACGTAACACCACCTCTCTCTCTCTATCTCTCTCTCACACACTTGAAGTAGTGAATGTTATGATTTGACATTACATGCTATTGATTTGAAAGTATAAAGTTTTTTTTGTAAATATGAGGCTATTTATTTATAAGATAGAGATGATAGAAAAAAAACACAACAGATTAACATCCAAAAAATAAATAAATAAATCATACATCCAGAGAGATGCTGAAATATCAAGCACTTGGATGGTCACACAGATAGCGGTGTTGATTGGTGTGCCTCACCACGATTGATTTCCTGTCTGAACCACAGGAAGCGAGTTCATCTGATTAAAGTCAGACAAGTTGGGAATCCAAAATTGGGAGCCATTCATTCTCCCTCCAACACACACACACACACACACACACACACACACACACACACACACACACACACACACACACACACACACACACACACACACACACACACACACACACACACGCGCGCGCGCATCTCAGAATTGTGAAGATGTAAGCATGAACCAGCTTCTCAGCATGACTGGTTTATGATAAGTTGAACCTTATTAGTGGTTTTTTGGTGAAAAAATGGTTTTGAAATCATGCTGATGAGACGTGAATCTTCCAAATTTAAGACAAGGCTAGTCACCTCCCTTTCCAAGATTATTAAGATAAAGTTTGTCCTAATTTAGCTTCAGGAAATTATTGCTCATCTATTCACTGACTGCTGTTTAGCTATTAGCTCTTTCACTGGCAGACAGTTAGTGATAGATTTAATAGCTGGAGCTTCATTTGGTTCATTGGAGATCTATAAATGTGTGTCATCCACATAACTCTAGAAACTTACAGAGTGCTTTTAGATGATGTGACCAAGTGGTAGCATGTATAAAGAGAACAATAATGGACTGAGGCAGCTCCCCTGCGACCTGGTAGCAGCTGTCATGTTTGACACATGATCTCCCAGGCTAACAGACCTTTCTGCCTCTGATGTTGTATGTTCTGGACCGCTCACAGGCAGTCAGAGGCCAACCAGCTCTTCTATGATTGATAGAAATGTT
The DNA here is from genome assembly GCA_016586285.1 of Arothron firmamentum. Classification (NCBI taxonomy): domain Eukaryota; kingdom Metazoa; phylum Chordata; class Actinopteri; order Tetraodontiformes; family Tetraodontidae; genus Arothron; species Arothron firmamentum. The sequence goes on from BJFM01001024.1 coordinate 141,951, forward strand.
GGGATCAGTTATATTGAATGCTTCCTGATATTCTGAAGACATTACTGTGTGCACTGATATATTCATTTCATGATTACATTTTGTAAATTAGTCAAAAAGTGTATTTTGAATAAAACCTAGTTTGTAATGTCAATGGCTAATACCTTCTATATGACTTAAAGTAAATTTCTGAAAACTCTTTTGAACAGCTGTGTAGGGGTGCTGTGTGAGAGCACTGCCAATTATAGTTTTTAAATTTGTCCAGATCATGTCACTGCAGCTGTAATAACAGAAAGGAAATAAATGGGAAGAGAGTGGAGGTCAGAGCTGCAACTGCTGCTCAATAAAAGGCAACAAGGATGATGAATAGCCAGTATGAAACAAAATGGATTCAGTTTAGAAGAAACATAATTCTTGCTCATTCACATAAGATCTAAAGGTTGAAATCCACAGTTTGATACCCGCAATAGTTTTGTTTTGCATTGAGCCCAAAGCAACAGCAGCACTGAAAATCAATAAGAACTGAGTCAAAGCAGAATAAGATTAGAAATTTCATTTCATTGAACAGACAAATCAGCTAGTGGACAAAGTTCTTTGAGTGCAGGGTAGTGGAGCCTGTCGGGCTTGTGTCAAATGAAATAAAAAGATAAGAACACGGGCAAAGAAATTAAAGTCCTGACTACCTTATCTACACACAGGTGTCAATAAAACATACAACAGTGGCATCAACCCATAATAAGTGAAAAGTGCACAGTGTACCTCTACTACAATACTTTCTTAGTCCTAACGACACCAACAAAGAACCTCAGAGAACTAGGATATGAAACAAGAAGATCTCCCTGCATTCCTAACAGCAGACTTTTAAAAGCATCACCTGAATCCTAACTGGTCAGCACCAGACGGGTGGAAGCCAAAGTCTTGTCTGTTGGGTTTCACATGGTGGAAATCCACAGTACAGGCACGGCACATACACATAAACCAAATAAACCAAACAGGCAGACACACAAACACTGACCCATCCCTTCACGTAACCGTTCCTAGAGGGACTTAGGATGACTTTTTTTTTTTTTTTGCATAGGTGTAAAAAACAAACAAACAAACAAACAAACAAAAAAAGCACAAATGAAATTTCAAGCTATGAAAGTTATTTTTGTGCACTCTGAAATTTTCACCACTTTCACAATGGCTTTGTAAGGTGTATAATTTATGGATTATGTGGTTATGTTTTTAAGTGGTTGCCACTGGTTTCATACACATTTTCCAGGTACTTCATTATCCACCATCTATGCATTGGTGCTGTGGCTGCAGGGTGGGGAAAAAAAGCTGCAGGGATGTTTGCCTTTCGCCTTTGGTTGTTTTTTGGTCAAAAGTGGACTCTTTGAAAGGGAAATGTCCTGAGGACTGATGACCAGATACCAGAACAAATTAGAATGCTTGCTGTCAGTGGGACAGAGTAGCAGCTCAATACCAGCTCCCTCTGGTTTTTAAGGTGGAATCCAGAAATGCTCCGAAGGAAATGAGTTCCACCTGCTTTATCTACAGCATCATCTGTCCAGTTTTTTTTTGGTTAACCAACAATCAACAATCAATCATTTCCAGGTATGATGTCTTCCTGTATTTTCCCTGAGACATAGCAACATATTGAGCTGAAAGCTTGCTCCCACTTAGTTCAGTCACAGTTTCTGTTTTATTTTAATTCTATTGTTTTGTTTCGTGCTTTTTCCTTTTGGGTAATCAATATCACTTTTGTATTAATTCAGTAAAATGATGGCTGTGAACATGTCCTAGTCCTGTCTACGTCTCTATCTGTGCTGTCCTCCAAATGCCCCATGGCTTTTTCTGTCACCGGACTGTTGGTGCAACACTGCTGGGTGAGCACAATAAAGATCTCTGCTTTTAGTCCGACAAAAAAATTCATTTCTTCCTATCACGAAGAAATAAATTTAAAATCTCATGACACTATTTTTTTTTTCACACCAATCAAAGTCAGCGAGATTTTCAATCTGCTGTCAGCCTAATGAAAGGCAAAGCTTTCTGCAGATGTTCATCTAAGGGCGGGAACTTGTACGACACAACGTGATGAACATAAATCAACCGAAAATGAAAGAATCTGAAACATGCAACTTACAAAAGGATTTTAAATGTCTAAAAAGCAGCTGATTTCTTTTTTTGTTCCATTCGTCAGCATCTGCCATTGCTTCAGAATTCACTAGCTCCCCAAAAGAGTGTTGTAATGACAGTTCACTTTCTAAACAACTCATTTCATAGATTTTAAGATGAATTAGTTCAATTCAGAATTCAAAATTTTGAACTACATTCACAGTTCAAAAAATGAACTATTTTATTGTTTTTCTTTTTAAAAATATATTACTGCAAGCTATTATTTTTCAAAATTATTCTCAGAATCCATATGGGAACACAGACAGCAATTATTATTTTATTTTTATCAGTTTTAAAACTGAAACTATGCGTCAGATTTCATCTTCGTATCCAATTTTGAACCCATATCTAAGCAGGATTTACATTAGTGTCCTGTAAAAACTCTGTTAATTTAATGCAGCTCAGCTCTGCACACCAATATACTCATCTCCATTGGTAATACATTGTACTTCTATAGCCCAATAAACAGGTCACATCAATATTTAACATACTTTCAAATCTTTTTTTAGTATTCAAGATCAGCTGCCTCTCAAAATCAGATCTCCCAGTCGGTTCCTTCTGGGCCTAAATGAGATGACAAGAAAGAAATGTTAGCATCATGATTATTATGGATAAAAATGGTAACAGTAATCACCATTAAAGTGTGCTGGGGAAAACACAATTACTATTAGCTGCATAACCCGTTTCCACTGGATGCGTTGCGTCTCCTTTCATATGTCCGTCCTGATTAGACTCCATTCAAGTCAATGCGTCTGTTTCCACTGCCTGAGGCTCCGTCCGCGGCGGGACGGAGGGCTCCCATCACCCTCCGGAAAAATATGCATCGCTTCTATTTTGGACGGAGCACGCCGCAACCATCTAACACAAGGCACCACATGCATTACAGGAAGTTGGGTGCGAAGAAAAAATAAAACATCCGGGAATTTGTCAAAATAAAAGTTCCCGTATTTAGAGCGATCAGTTTCAACTGTGTCAAAGGGGCCGGCCCCCATGACGTTAACAGGTCACAGGTCCTGCAGGAGTCGTGTCATCATAGACTCATCATAGAAGTGCAAAACTACAGCATTATATGCGATTTTTCACATCCTTTTTACCATGACAATGTTAAAAAAAAGACATGGTGTGGAAAGAAATATCAGAAAGAATTAGGGTGGATGGTAAGTAAGTGAAATTTTATATCGCGTGGTCGTACGTGATGTTGTTTTCGGCATCCTGTTGAAAAAGATCGCTCTAAATACGGGACCTTTTATTTTGACGATTTCCCGGATGTTTTATTTTCTTTTTGCACCTGACTTCCTGTCTCGCAGGCGGTGGATTGTGCGAGATTGTTGCGGCATGCATCCGTCCATCCACACGCATCCGGTGGGAATGGCTGGAAGGCAGAAACATCATGTATTCATCAAACCCATCTGTGGTTGGAGCATCCAAATGGGTGTCCAATTCAGTCTATTCTAGAAACCTGAGGTTTTCTGTTAAATGAGAAGCATGATGTTGCAAGAACTTTCTCGTCCCTATCTCCACTGGACTGGGCTTGACCTGGGTCTCCTGCAGCTCAGTCATTAGAGTTAAGGTTTTGAAATTCTCTTCAAAGCATCGATCTGTACCGGACACGTTTCTCCTCATCATGGACCCAGTCAAGCTTGACTCTGGGCACCAGCATAGCAGAGAATATGAGCCCAATCTTCTTCAGAAGATCTGCCAGCCTTGTTCTCAGTAACCGCAAGATGCTCTTTATGAGGGGACGGCAATCATGAGACCCCCTGCAGCCCTGGCTGGAGCCTCTCATTCAACAGGTCATTCATATGACATTGCACAATGGTTGGAGCCAGGTAGCCGTGAAAGATGTTCTTCTCTGCATGGAGGATGTTTAATGCAAGTGCTGAAGGCCTCAACACATCCACAAACCTGTGTTTAAAGTTGACTTTATGTGGAGAGACCTCAGCCACATTTATCTCGGCCTCACTAGTTAGAGTCGCTGAGCGAGATGTTCGCTCCATTGCAAGAAATACAGAGTTCCATCTTGTGTCATTTGGCACAATAAAGCCAATTCCAAGATTTTCTTCCACGAAATCGAAAGCCTTTGGACTTCATTTAACCCTGTTTCACAGAGCAGATGCTTGTGTGAAAACTGCCCTTGACATTGTTTTGTAGCATTTTTCAGGTACCTTTTCCGTATCTTTGGCTACTAGATTCAAGGTGGAAGCTTCTGTGTGTGTGTGTGTGTGTGTGTGTGTGAGGGGGGGGGGGATAATCCAGACCGGAGAGTGGCTCAGGCTCCATCTGCTCATCTTCATCTGAGCTTTTACCGGTGATAGCAAATGCTGACTCATCTTCATCATCTTCACTTTCAGGTTAATCAAAGTTGACCACTGCCTCTTCAGTATCAATAGCAATATCCACCCAAAACTGCTAAACGCCTTGACAAAATTTCCAGTGTTGTGTGCTGCTGTGCAACCTTTCTGAACATCTAACAACAATTACGCCAACACATCATGTGTTGTGTGCGTTAATTTGCCGACAGCTGTAAACAGCTGACCAGCAATCTGCTGCTGTGCACACAGCATCAATCTCAGCGAGATCAGTTTTAAGTTCACATTTGTTTTCCTCAAATGTCTTTTTAATCAGTGCCTGTTGTTTCTTTCTCGATGGCATCTTTTTTGTACCCCTTAATTAAGAGATGAGGACAGTGGAGCCACTGTACGTCGTTAATGTGATTTGGGTGGTAGAGGATGTGTATTGGCTTGCTGTTGCCGTGTCCTTTCATTTTTTATTGAACTGCACATACCTTGAACAGCTAGCTGGGTGCTTTGGTTCAGTGTGCCATTTTAGGTTTGCTGTTGGCACTGATGTACAGAGTTGCTTCTTGAAACCCAAAAAGATATGACTTTTCCAAATTATGAATGAGTTAATGAAGGATTGTTCATTGGAGGTGTTCAGGAACAACACTGGTTGTATTTGTCAGGCTGCCTGCTGCCCATCAGGAAATGACACTTTCAGTCCAGTATGTTGCTCAGTGACACAGCTTTAGCGCCAAAACTCAATTAAAATGTTTCGTTTAAATTCAGAGTTAGACCAAAGTTTGCAACGGGTCCAAATGTAATAAAAGCTAACATCATATTGATAGATTAACCAAAGCCAGCTCTACCTTTTTGGATTTGATTTACATCCCTTCTCTTCATTAGCACTGTGCTCAATCGTGGTGTTTTTCTTCTTCTTCTTCTTTTTTTTTTTTTTTTTTTTTTAGATTTCTAGGGGTCAGTGTGATGCAAATAAAGCTAGATTTCCTCCTAAAATCAAACAGTGTTTATTGTTAATTTACTGTGAGTACGTGTATTTTTCCCAATCTTAACACTTTTTATTTGGACCAAAATCATGTAAACTTGGTTACAGCGACGTGAAATAAAACAGTTGCGATACTCCAGAAACAGGTTTTCTTTCAACTGAAATGCCTGGTTGAGGTTTATCTAAGTGCAGACTTGCCTGAAGGCGTCATAGAAAAAGCAGTCCCATTTTACTCCATGAACTATTCATTGTGTGTGTGTGTGTGTGTGTGTGTGTGTGTGTGTACACGCGTGTGTTTTGAGGGTTTCTGTGTAAGAGCACACAAGTGTGATAACACGAGCCCATGCCGTGAACAGTAATCTGCTAACACAGAGGATTGAGTTGGCTCTGCAGGATTAGCAGTGGTGTGTGTAACACAACACACTCTTAATTGCTGCAGTACAGTCATGTTCAATGTGGAAGGAGAGGGAGAGCGGGGGAGGGTGATTTTAATTGCTGTAATACAAGACAAATTGAAAAGATTAAAGAGGAATAAAGAATGACTTTTATGTGCGTGTTTGAAAATCACACACACACACACACACACACACACACACAAACACGCGCACGCAAATGTATTGAGAACTATTTTTCCAGAAATCAAAAGAGACCAGATTAGACTTTAGTTTCTTCCTCGAAAAATATCAGCTCACTCCATCTTTTTGATCATCGTTTATCAGTTTTGTTGACAGGCAATGCTAACTCTATGCTTCTGGGGTCTAAAATGCAAAATATCTGTGAGCTCTCTTTGAAGCAAAAACATCAGCAAAATGATAAACTCACCGGTTTAAAAGATTTGGAAAAATGAAGAATAGAAAGATGCTGTGGAAAAGACGGTAGTCTAAGAGATTTAATGAGGTCTTCTATGGAAGACGAAATGTATTGAATAATTCTGCAGCAGGACCAAGAGGTCGGTGTCAGTGACAGAGAGATGTTTAGTTCATCATTTTATCTCACCTTTTGTACGTCACCTTTTATTTGTTATTACATTCTATTGAGCTTGTGGCCTCTTGAGGGACAGATAAATTAGATTTTCTTTTCTTTAAGAAGGAATCAGATGAGAGATACATTTCCCTCTGAAGAATTAAGTTTTCATGAGACCTGCACTCATGTTATGCTGTGCTGGGATATTAAAGGAAAATCAACGATAAACTGGGTACAGTCAGAGAACCAAGGCAATGTGAAACAGGATAAATTGTTGCACGTTCACTTTAGAGAAGGCAATGTTAAGAGGCAACCCTTCAACTAGAATACTCTTGGTCTTGTAGCTGATATCAGAGCACAGGTAAAAGGCCTGCAGGGATTTTGACAGGTAGACAAGTACAGCTTAACAAGGCAGTCCACACGCCAAAGAGTTCCATATTCCCTGATTTCACTGACTGTGCAAAAGCCTTTGAACACCTCACACACATTGATGACTTCTCCTCTGTTCTAAGACTTTTATGTGCCAGCTGTCTGCACATCTGCTTGATGCAACAGTCTCTTGGTTTGTATCGACACTTCACACTAACATTAAATGCTTTGCCCGGCCAGCTCGATGAAAATAAAACATGTCATCTAAGTAAATGTCACACAAGGATACAGTCAGAAAAAGAAAAAAAAAGTGATTGTATTGCTAATGAGCCCATCCAGGTAAGAGAGGGTGTGAGTGTAGTCATGCAGACACCATGTTGTTGAGAGCTTTTCAAATATATAATGGTTAATGGTTAAATATGCGAATCTGAATTTATCCGTCAAAGAAAAGAAAAAATCTTATGAAAGGAAAACTCGACAATGAAAAGTAGCCACATTATTAACAATATTGGAACTTTCAGTTTCCATGGTGACTAGTTTTCATGGCAGCCTCATTTGCAGGGTGGGCTAAGACGCAGGGGAAGACAACTGTACTGAATGCTGCTTTAAAGTTTTAAAGTATTGGTTCAATTCAGAAGCAATCAACAGTTGCTTGGGAACACTGTTAGATGGAGGCTGACTTTGAAAAAGTAAAAGTGGGGGTCAACAACAAATTAAGAAAAGTGGGACATTGTGATAAAACATCAGTGATCTGGCAGACTTTGAGTCAAATAACTTGACATAGATGACAACCCAACCCAGCAGCCAAAGACATACATTGTTAACAGGATGAGGTGAGGAAATACGGACATGAAGAGATGGAACAGAATATAAAACAGATTAAAAGTGCAGGCGCGACATGTAGCTTTCATGTTTTTATAAAAACCCAGAACTAAAAAGAAAATATGAATTATGATTTGTCCCTTAAATCAGGTCCAACGGTTTTTATTTATTTTAGTTTTTTTTCTTTTAATGAAATGTTTTGTGTCTGTTTACATTTTATTTTTGTGGTTTCGTGATCTGTGAGGAAACAGAATACAAAAAAAACCCCACAATGCCACACCTCAAGGTTCTGTTAGCTATTAGCATTTTTTGACAGTTTGCTTGTAATGTAAAAATGATTCCTGTAGTAGTTCAGGAAATTCAATTGATAAAAATGAATTATGCAAGGTTTGCGCCTGGAGGTGGTGTTAATTAATTTCTAATGCTGTGTAGAGTGGAGGGCAGAATTTCACCTAGATTTCACATTAATGTGAGAGAACACAGGAATGAAGTGACGAGTCAGAGCAGAAACAAGTAAGCTCTCTTTCGCAACTCTTACCTCCAAATTAGCGGGTGAACGAGGGTTTCTGACACGTACATCCATATAAACTCAGCATTCAGCAGCGTTGATGTTGCGAGTAGACCCGGGTTTTCCTGCAGCAGATGGTGTGTCTTGTTTGTCGTTATGACATATGTGATCTAGAAGCGTGTCGGAGAGGGTGAAGCAAAACAACAAGAGCAACAATCAGGTCTCGTGTCATTGTTGCTGACGAGATGTGCTGAATCCACCAGAAGTCATGTTCTCTGCTGAGGTTATTCCTCAGCTTCCACCTCGATTCAATGAGGTCAGGGCCACAGAAATTCATCTGTGCACCTGGATCTGCTGCTTTTTAATGTTTACACTGTCCTCAAATGCCACAAAAGTACTTACCTGAATGGCTATAAATACTGAAGCTAGCTTTGTGCGTGAGTGTGACACAAAAGTTCCACATAATTCATGTCACAACGAGGTACGGTGCTAATCAGAAGATGGGAAACAAAGCCAGACAGGAATGGAACAGCAAACCACAAATCAATACCAATAAACAGACACAGATGTCGACACAGTCACTGCAGAGCTCAATACTTCAGAAAATTAGCAGACTGCATCAAATCTATAGCGCCAGTTAACTGGACAGACAGACTATTCACAAACTAAGTTTGACACTACTACATATGTGAAGTTACTGCAGGTTTAATCACAATAAAGGCTCAGAAAGGAATTCTAAATTGTACATTAATAATTAACAAAACTTTCCGTGTTTGGTTCCTGAAGGCATACTATCACTTCTATGCAGACCATATCCAGCTACCTTGTTCCTTTTGTGAACCTGAGGGATGTAAGCTCTCGGGCTGACTAAACTGTTGGGCCACATGACTTTCGCCAGTGGCGATAAGAGTTTGGATCCCAGTGTCCAGTCGGCCATTGGGAACCTTGGGGTTGTTGTTTGATGAATCAATGCATCAATGAAGAAATCTGGTCAAAAAGTGCTTTTTTCACCTCGGCAAATTCTCACAGCTGAAAAATACTGTTTCACTTTCAGACTTAGAAATGTATGCATTATCATCTCTGTCTTCCAGTTTATTGATATGATTGCTGTTTTTCCCTTATAGTGATTTTATCTCCTCTCTACTGGCTTCCAGTAAAGTTTTGTATTGATTTTAAGATTTTAGTGTCAACTTTTAGAGCAATAGATGGAAAAGCCCTGTAATATGTTTGCGACCTTTTGACCCTTCACCTTTTCAGTCGTCCACTCTGTTCCTCCCGGAAAAAAGCTTCTGTTGGCGCCTAAAACTTGTTACAAACCCGGAGGTGACCTGTCTTTTAAATCCATCACTGCTTCCTTGGATATGGAATGCTCTTCCAGCGTCGCTGCAATCAAGAGAATCAGTCGCCTTTTTCTGCTATTTTATAATATGTGGAAAAAATAAAAAATATAAAAAAAATATATATATATATATATATATATATATAAAATAACAACCTTAATAGTGCATACCATGATTGATCAGCTGTAGTGAAGTTACTGGCACACATTAGCGGTCCTCTTTCAGCAGAATTTCAAATCATCAGGTTAACAAAGTACAAGTCTAACGGTCAAGGACCCTCGAACTCACACGCTCATACACACACACTAATCCTGTTTTGTAGTACAGTGTAAAGTGTTTCCAGTCACAGCATGCAAATGTCGTATCTATGAAACTAAACAAAGATTTTTCTGCTTCTGACCGTTATATGGAAAACGAACGAATGTATGGTCGCGAGTTTTATGCTGATGTGTTTAGAGTTGGGGACGCACGTGATCATGGACATAGTGAACATGATTATCCATCTTGCTGCCATTGAGGTCAGCTGAAGCAAGAGAGGTCAGGCTATCTAACATGGCTCAGATGGGGCATCAGCTACAGGTGGAGGGTCAGATGGAAAAACCTTTGGAAAAAAGCAGCAGCATAAAGCAGTGGATCATGAAGGCCTCCAATTTTCTGCTGTGGACCACCATCCCTGCTGTGTGTGTGTGTGTGTGTGTGTGTCTGAGAGAGAGAGAGAGAGAGACAGAGAGAGAGAGAGAGAGAGAGAGAGAGAGAGAGAGAGAGAGAGAGAGAGAGAGAGAGAGAGAGAGAGAGAGAGTTGGGCAGTGGATCTTGTTTATTGTCACAAAATAAAAAGTGATGAAGAAAGTTGTGATGCAGGAAAAAGGAGAGAAAGAGCTAACACACTCAGACATAAACAGTCTAACACTGCAGGAGGAAGACAAACAATCGAAGGCAAGGTGAGAAGAAGAGAAGGGGAGGAAAAAAGAGGTCGGTGAAGAGGGAGGAGAGCTGTAACTACTCTGAAAGGTCAGCGCCTCTTCACTTCATTTGTCTCATAGATTGAAGGTGCCAATTAACCAGAGAGCCCAGCGGCTCAGCAACAACATGATCACGACTGTAGGACAGATGGATGGAAACACACTGCCTTCAAATGAATGAAACTACACTTTATTCCCGGGATTTAATAACGCTCGTGTTCGTATTAGAGCAGAGATGGATTTAATTCAAATCTGTAAAGAAGCACGTGAAAACGCCAGCAAGAATGTATTAAATCTGCTTTTCCACCGGACAAAATGGCGGTTTGGTTTGTGGAGCTTGCATTCATGGCGCAGTACCCATATGTCCTCCGCTTTCGTATTGTGTAGCAGTGGTGTTTCCAGGTGGATATTTAAGTTGCTGTCTGTACTTTGGAAGTTTACAGCTGAGGTTTGTAACATTGAAGCCCTCAAGAATAAGAGAATCTGGATGTTTCTGCTCCATGTCCATTTTGTGGTCATCCAGGCCTGAAGTGAGGGTGTGCTGAAGACACGCCCAGAATAAAGTAGGAAAACTCCTACGTTGAATAAAACCGTACACAGTTTGTGAAAATGGTCTCTAAATGAGGGCTACATGATTTTTTTCCCAACACTGTTACATCTGTACGCCAACCTTCGTTAGCGTAGAAGCAGATTCCACCTCCTCTCATCTTCCTTGTCGGCTCCATGTGGCGGATGAATCACACCACTTCTGCAGCTGATGCGGCGATTGCCACGAGTTTCTGATGATTCAAATAGATAATGCTGCAGATATAGAAAATGTTAGATATGAGAAGGACTGACCGAAATGAGAAAGAACGAGATGAGAGGGGGGACAAAAATGCAAAGATGGATCTCGGTGAGTAACTGAGGTGGATAACGCTTTCAAACACGGTCGCTTGTTGTGTGAACCAGTGATCAACAACCGTTTCAAGCCTAAGATCATCTGACAGCTCCTCCTTCCCTCTCGACATAAAAACAAGTCAACATCGAACATGAGAGTCCACGACCTTCCCAGCCAAGACCCACTGATGAGTGACACAGGGATATTTCACCAAGTGAGGAAAATCAGAGTCATTCTGGCAAACTGCTGCAAATCCCGTGTGCACGCTGCAAATTGCTAGGTCTCCATTTGTAGTAATTGCAACTATTTCATGAAGGGGGATGTCATTATTGTGGATGTATCTTTTTGAACTTGTTGTGAATGTCCTTACCTCCTGTGCTCTCCTCTAAAAGGGGGGAGAACTCCTCCTCTGTTGTACAATCCTGGAAAACCATTCTGCTAAAGACAACTAGCTGACCTGTGTCCGTTACATCCAGGGATTCATCGAACTGTAGTGATGGAAAATGAACAATCAGACATGTCCTTTAACACTTGTCTACAAACTCCTGTGAGATTGCCTCGACCCTGCTTGTCACTGTTGCAGGGCCGAGCTGTGCACGGCAGAGTGCCTTTGATGTCCTCTTTGTTTCTGAATTTGTTAAAACCAGTCTGCTGTAATGGCCACCGCTTCCTTGAATAGGTCTAAAAGATAACTAACACGAAATGAAGCTTCAGGCGCAGCCTTATTTTGAGCATCAGGTTTAATGAAGAGCAGCTGCCTGCGGTCAAACCCGGTTCCAGCTCAGCAACTTTGGTTGCACCGATTACACTTTTTGCAGGGAAACTGTCTGCATCTTTCATCTTTAGTGCTGTGGTGATTTTCTCATTTTGACCTGTCTTTCACCGTAGTAAGAAGAAATTCCTCTTCCAATTCTGGTTGGTAATTGTAGATTTTTTTTTTTTTTCTTGACTCTGCAACGCTAACTAGCTATATATTTACCATCAAGTAATATTGATTCGTAGAGTGTTTATGCCGTAATCATTCTAAAAATGCAACAGCTTCAAAATTTTTCTCTGCCATTACTGGATTCTTTTGAAAGTCATTATTGTTTAAAAGTTGATGTCTTCATTAGGAACAAATCCCAGTCTGAAGCTTTAAAATGTCACTTTTTAAATCTGACCATATTTTTCTTTATATCTACAGAAACACAATATAATACAATTCAAAATTCCGTATAGATAGATGGGGCAATTGATATGACCACTTTGTCAACCACTTGTGATCTATATCTATCTGTGTCATGCAGCTGAACAACCACAGCTTTAGGATCACAGCTTTGTGGATCTAATATTTAGCAACCTTCTGTGATTTTATGAATGCAGATACTTCAGCTTTAAATCATCTGCTAGACGTCCGGTCTTGACTCCGAACTGATTGCTCGTCGTCACAGGAGTCAATGATTGATTAATTCTTTTAAAAGGTTGAATCAACATGTGAAAGTATAATTATTAATAGAAGAAGATTCTACAATAAACAGACTGAAACATTATTTTTTTTAATTTTACACATTAAAGTCTAAATCTAATGTCTGTCAAATCATGTTCATACTCGTATTGTGACCAAAACAAAATTTGCAGAAGAACGAAGAAACTACGATCATAAGTCTGCTGGAAACATAACATGTAAAAATAACAAAATTGTGAAATGATGAGGAAAGTGTGTGAGCGTCTGAGGGAAGATGAAGAGAAAGTGAAAACAAAGGAAACACAAACAACTGAATGATGCGTAGTTTTCCCTTCCTGTCAGTTTTTCATTTCCTCTTCTCGAACACAGAATGACGAGAGAGAGAGAGAGAGAGAGAGAGAGAGAGAGAGAGAGAGAGAGAGAGAACAAAGAGGAAGCAGGGACATTGGAAAATTGAGTGGGAAATTAGCATCTCAACTGTTTCCTTTTTATTTTGCATGAAAGCAATAGCTGCAACATCATTAGATCCAGCAGACAGGTGATCGTACACTTTAAAACACATCAGATGTCTATGGAAAATCCCTTAAACACTTACACACACACACACACACACACACACACACACACACACACACACGTGCGCGAGCAGCAGAATATGTGGCCACCATCATCACCATCTAGAAATGCGTTTATATGTGTGTATTTAATCATACTCTGACATTGCCCATGTGTTTAAAGGGTTTAACTTTTGAGACATTAGTTCTATATCCACCCTGCCAGCTGTTTCTCTTTGCCATTATGCTAAGCTAAATGGACAGCCTGCTGCCTCCAGACTCGCTGAACACAGACATAAACATCCTCATGTAGCTTCTGACCCATCATAGTCACACTGTGGACCTCTGCAGAAAGACCTTGACATGAGCAGGTTTTGCTGCAGGCTTCTTAGTTAGTAGATCACAGGCATCTTAGTAGAGGCGACTGTTGTAAATGTAAGCATTTTACTTTGAAAACCATGAAATAGACATTTTCTATCATCGGATGGTACGAGTCAGTTTATGGATGGTGCCAAAAGGCCTTGAGTGGCTAAAGGGTTCAAATCATTGCAGGTTAGAACCTTCTACAGGTCTTTAGGGAGTGCAGGAAAATTACTGGCTCTGTAAAAGCCGTAAAGCCATCGGCATGACACTGTAATTAATCAAGACGCACATCCTCTTACTAAATTGACAAAGTCATGATCGCCATTGATAACACCCTTTGTTTCTTGACTGATGTGGATCTGTGAGTTTGAACATCTGTCCCCAGCCCATCGATACATTCTGTCTTCATATTTGGTTGCAGGCTTTACGATTATCCTCTACCGTCCTCATCTGTCATAGACAGAAACCTGAACCTGCAGTTTGGTACATTTTACGGAAAATTGTTTCACCCAGTGAAATAAATGTTATTTTATTAATAGTTGCACAGAGTAGCCATTTGTCACGGAGCCAGAAACTAGTCAGTCAAATCAAATCAGCTGTTTTACCCAGGCCAAATAAAAGTTCATGCTAAATGTTATCTTCTTACTTATGAGAATAAAAAAAGTCAAAAGATCATATTAAGCCTTTTCTGTATAAAATTTCCATTTGGTCTTATTCATTTCAACTTTCTAAACTCGAAGATCTTGTTTGATAATGTCTTAGATAAATAGTTTCTAACTAATACCAAAGGTTATAACTCTATGTAAACGATTATTCATTCCCTAAAATTGTTATCATGGTGAATTGAATTGAAATATTTTGGAGTGTGGCTCCACTGTGTGTTGACTGTCTTTTAAATAAAATGAATGTGGAATGACTGAAATCGTGCCTGTTACAGTGGATGGGCTGTTATTTCTGTCATTGAGCTCTTCTTGACTTACAACAGCAGATATATTATAATTTTCTTTACCCCCCAGTAGGAATTAAAGACTGAAGCATTTGGATGTGAGCCTCTAGTTCATTCTTTACATGTCAGAAACGACTGCGAGATTTGGAATTAAATTTCAGAGCTTTGTCTTCCCTCCTCTCTGACTGAACAGCATTTTCTTTGAGGTATTTTCAAATCCTGTTCGGATGAAATCTTCCAATTTCTTTGATGCCAATCATTGAGGTTGCGCGTTGCTGATTTATGTGTGCTTCAAACACATCAATGTGATGGCAGCATCCCTTCCCTTCTTCACTGAAAACGTTGTGGTTTTATCACATTATCAGTAAGAAAACAGATGACTGCTGGATGCAATCTTCTTGTTTGTGTGTGTGTGATACAGATTCTAAAATTCACCAGTTTGAACTAAGAACAGAAACTCTGTCCACTCTGTGTCTGTCTACAGACACTATGTGTAACCTTTAACCTCTGCGTTCCAGACATTAGTTTGGTCATTGCTGATTCTTAAAGAGTGTGGGTCAGTAATTCTGAATTAGTGTAGTGTTACACCGAATAACAAACTACTTAGCTCTTTAATAATCAAATGTTCCATTACTAAAGTCCATTTTTCCAGTCCTCACTGGTATGGTTAACTGGAATGGAACATAGTTGGGTTTTTGACTGGACATTTGACTTGTCTGTAATGATTTATTTAATTTCATTGGCGTCTGCTTTTGATGGCTCTTTTGACAGCTCTGTTCATTTCTTTAAGTATTTTTCTCAAATGGAACTGATTGACGGGAGTCTTTATGCAGAATATCACAGAATGGATTCACTGAACTAATGCATATATTATCCCAAAGGTGGTGGTGGTGGTGGTGGTGGGGGGGGGGTATTTTAGATTCTAATGTATGGTGAAAGCAGGAAAAAACTAAATCATACTGCAAGCCAATAATTCAGGACCAGCTGGTCCATACATACCTCTCTGTGGTGATTAGGGCAGGTAAAGAATTCCCCCGTTCACCTGGTCACTCCTGTCCGCTCCATGCTGTCTGCGTTGGGGTGTCGGCTGCTGCTGCTGCTCTGTGTTGTACCGCTGCTCTGTGCTGCCATTGAAGCTCAATCCCAACACCGCGCCAGCAGCCTCCTGTGGGCTCTGTTTCTTCAATCCCCCCCTTGGGAGGGGGGGTGTCTGCTGTTCATTCCCTGTAATGTCTGGGCAGACTATCATCAGGGAATGAATGCATTGAGACAGAACCTGATGCCAAACCTGCTTCTCTGTTAATGCTCTGCTAACTTTGAAAATAATTGCCATCTTGTAATTTATATACAGCTTTTATTCATTCCTTTTATCCATTCCTTTTATTACAAAGGAATGAATCAGTGAATGTCAGCTGAAGTTGAATGAATACAAAAGTTAACATCAGGCAGAAGACGGAGCTGAATATATAACTTTTCTCTGACATATGGAAAATTAACTCCTATTCTCATGAAGCTTGTTGCCTTTAGTGTGTCAGACTGAACCAGTCCCATATTAGAGGTTGACATGGTTCAGAAGGTTTGTGACCAGAGTGGTTCCTCAGGACTGTGATACTTTGGAATTATGTGGCTCAACATTGATGACATGAACATGGTTTAATCTCATAAACAGAATGTTTCAGGAGTGTTTTTTCTTAACAGTTAAGATGCTTCTATAACATCACTCTGCTGCAGCCACGGTAGAAGGGTGACCAGGTCCGCAGAATGTCCTCAGGAGATGGCCAAATGACACGTTCTTCTGTGGCACATGCAAGAGCCAGTCAGTCAGTCTGTGTGCTGATTACACACATGTAAACGTAATCATGCACCACCCTGTGTTTGTGCATGAATAACAAGTATTACATTAATGTCACACATTGACTGGATAACACCCTGGCACTGCACCTGTGGCAGATGTGTCATGGGTGGTGCTTTATCCATCCCAAATTAAGAGTCCTAATTTGTGCACAAACACATCATCGTACTTCTGTCTTTGTACAGCCTTTATTGACCTAATAACTTCTCCAGCTCTTTACTCTAACCATCACAGTCAACCATCATGGTGATCAGTGGTAAGGTAAAAATTTCCAGCAGCTTATTATGTAACCTAAGCTGATGTACAGTTTGTGTTTTAATTTTTTTTAAAAGACAACCCTGATGTTTCTTTGTAGTGCTAGAGATATTTTGCTCAGCATTTGCATCTTGTGTGCAGAAGGACTGATTACATTCACCCTTGATTCCAATGAGCTTGTTTATCTTTTTATTCTTTTTCGCTCTGACTGGATTTGGAGACAGATTCTTTGTAAATCTGTATGAATACAGTGCATCTAATATCACATGCTGTCAATGTCTGCCAGCTCAGATGGGAAGCAGAACTACTGTATCTGACAGGATCTGGCGAGTTGGACCCAAATGCAGGCCATGATTGAGATTTGAATCTAATTTATTAGTGAATTACACAAGTAGGACACAAAACTAAGAATAGGGACAATATGACAGAGCTTAAGGCTAAAGATGCAGTTTACAAAAACAGGAGGAGTACAAGAATATCACAAGGAGATTTATGCAGGAAAGATCTAAAACCACTCCCTATTCCCTTAAAAGTGTACAAACTAGGGACCTTCCTATTTACAGGGATGTGCAAATGTTAAATGAGGATGTTGTACCTTATTTATTGCACATAATGTATCCCATATTGCATTGTGAAAAGTACAACAAATGCTTCCCAACCAAGCAATATATCCAATCATCCATTTTGGTTGCATACAAGAAGCTAGACTGACTTGAATTATTAATTGATAATTTAGTTAATTATTAAGGGCATTAAGGTACATCTTCAAACAAACAACCACTGAGTGGATTAAAATGAGTTATTTGTGAAAGAAAAAGCTTTAATTGCTTGACTGGTGCCAATATAAAGCTGTTCACAGATGCAGAGGGTCAAGGAGACCTGAAGACAATTCACATATTGAGAAGGAAAGTAAATCTAGCAACTCCAGAGGACACTGGGGAAGATCTGAAAGCTGGAGAACACCTGGAAATCTGTAGCTGTGCTAGGCTTAACCAGGAACACTGTATCCGTCCTGTAGCCGTCTGTGACATTAATGATCCTGATGCTTCCCATGCAGGATGGCAGGTTCTCTGCTGTGGTTGCGGTGAATACTTTTCCACGACCGCTTTGGTGTTAGCAAGTTAAAAGACTAGAGCGGTTGAAAGGTTAGGCTGGTGTAGAGAAGCAGCTATAATTTGAAGGCTGAGAGAGGCTAGAGGCTATAGTGGGCCAGCTGGCCAAAGGCTAGCAGAATGTGAGGCTTGAGTAGGTCTGACGCTTAATGGATGATGCTCCCATCCAACACTGGAGATGGCTGGTAGCCTCCCACCATCACCAGAGATGGCTGATAAGAGCTGGCTGCCTCTGAAACAGACTGAGATCCATCAGATTCCTCCATCCAGAAGGATCTCCAGCAGCCTTCCACAAATATGATGTTATCAATTCTAATCTTCCTCTTTATTACCTCATCTGCATCTAAGTCTGTTGTGTATACAATCTAAAAATAGTCATATTTGTCTGAGCGAGACAATGAATCGTCCCTTGGTGTGAGTGTGTAAGTAAAAGGTGGGTGTACCCAGTAAAGGACAGGCGAGCTGCCCAGGATGTTCTCCTGCCTCCATCCCAGTCATTGCTGGGATAGACTCCATCACTCCTATAACCCCAATTTGTACTGTAGATAAACCACTGCCATGGAAATAGGAAAAGCCTGCTGTTGTGTGTTTCAAGGTGTGTGGGACCCTGATAATCGGAGGGTCAGCTCTTTCTCCAGGGCATGAGGGGGAACATGTGTCAGGGATGAAGGTAGTGAACCGATCAAGAGAATACAGGTGAAAACCATGAGGGGTGAAGGAACGTACTGCCACAGTCACAAGTTCAAGTTCATATGCTCAATATATTTTAGCAAATCATACAAGACCAGAAAGGGCTAAAAGAAGTGATTAATGTTAATGTGTATAACACTGGGTTCCATTTTAACTCCTGTTTTTGATCACAACTACTTCTCCAGTGAACTTTTGGAGTCTCAATAATGAGTTTTGAATTTAGTCCCTTTAATTGAGTATAATGAAATACAGTTTTACATTTAACACTATGTCTTAAACAATGAACAACCAAACAGATTTCCCTATTGATTTTGTGGCGTACATACATCAAGAGTTTAAATGCTGTCACTGCTGAGGAGCTACAGTATAAATGAATTTGCCTCTAGGAAACAAAGCAAATTAATTGCACTTCAAGAGGAAGCGGGAGAAAAGGATGCTGCCTTTCACAGGAGATGAGACCTGAACATAAAGACGCATACTGTATCAAACAAAGGGTCTAGCTGCAGTTTCTTCCGCCTCATTTCAAATATAATCACTCAGCTATTCTTCTTTTGTACAGGAGACAATAAAAGCAGACCCAATGTACAGATTGAAAAGGTCAAGGTTCTTTTTGTACAAGAACATCCATTCTTCCATACATACATACATATACATCAGAAATGTACATACATACATACATGCATACATACATACACACACACACACATACATACATACATACATACATACATACATACATACATACATACATACATACATACATACATACATACATACATACATACATACATACATACATACATGCATGCATGCATTCTTGTCCAAGGTTTGATCTCTATAGGAAACAATGACCTGGAATGAGAACCTACACACATACATGGAGTGTGCATTTGAAGTCCACGATCTGTGAACTGCCTTTGCGAAAACAGAAACACTGTTGTCTGTCAGCAAACAAATCAGGAGAAAGAACATTGCTGAATCTTCTGAGACTTCATAGACTATTCCAATGTTTACCACATAACAATAAAAAAGAAGCTGCTTTGACAGTTATGTAAACATGTCAATTATTACAACTGATTAACAAATGTGATTGGCTTACAAGACCGCAGCTTCCCTACTTCAAATATGACCTTGGTGATCTTGTGGCTCTTTTTCTCACTCATTAAGATATTTTTTTCCTTTTTAAATGGCCATTACTTGATTGATTAGATGATGGATTTGTTGCATTTATTACCATTTTAGAATATGTTTCAGCAAAATATCATTTTTTTCCTGTATGGTTTTTGTCGTTAAAGACAGGTGGAAAAAAACACTTTACATCTTGAAACCATGAGCCTATGGAACTATGTGTTAAACATTTTTTATGTACTTTCCAATACTCTCACTGGCAATGAGGAAAATAGATCCTAAATTTCTGGTTATTATTGCATTGTGCAGTACATCCCAGAGATCTGACAATGAATTTTATTTCGAAATCTAGCCCAACGTTGTCCTGATTCACACTCATTCGGGCACATTTTCTGAGTAAAAGTTTGATTGATGTTTTGAGAAGGATCCTGAGAGATGATCATGTACAAATATAGGGCTTTGTAAAAAACATTTTTCTTATTTAGTTTCCTGCTTCCGTTTGTGCTGCAAAGGGATTGAGGGAGTGTTTGGGGGAGTGTGTCAGTAATTTTGGAGATTAGAATTTAATTTGTTCTTGTCCACATGCCCTCGGGGGGAGGCGAGAGTATGTTGCTGAGTTAAGAACAATGATTGCTGGAGAAGATGAAATGACGTCTAAACCTCCTGCTGATCGTGGCCTTAAAATACACCCTTCTGCTTAAAGCATTACTTTCACTTTCCAGAGATTTAGCAGGAAAAACAGATGGTTTCCCTCATTTGATGACAGGGAAGGTTATACTGCGCAGAGTTAATACCAGAGTCATCAGAAGTCATGTCAGAAAACAGTCCTTGATTACATTTTGTTATGAGAGACAATTTACTCATAATGTGTCTGTTATGTCAGCAGTGTTGATTCTTTATCATCTTCTTCCTTTATCTTTGTCATCCTTTCTTGTGTGCCGTTTTAGCTCTCTACCTCCTCCTCCCTCACTTCTTCCCGCCTTCCTCCCACTCTTTTTGTATTCCCCAGCTCACAAATCCTGTTATTAAATCAAATCCCTGCTGGAAGCTGCAATACAACCAAAGAGCGACTAAATCCCCGAAGGTCGCATAAGCTCGGTCCATCCGCGCTTGCTGCCTGCCTGATTGTTAGTTAGTATGTGTGCGTGTGTGTGTGTGTGTGTGTGTGTGTGTGTGTGTGTGTGTGTGTGTGTGTGTGTGTGTGTGTGTGTGTGTGTGTGTATTCAAATGTGTATGTTAGCTGTACACAATCTATCTGAATTTCCCATGGCACCTACATACTTAGCCAGAGGGGAATGTCGTGTGTTTATGCATGTGTAAGGAGAGGTTATAAGCAGACGGCTATAACAGATTAAGGCTGCTGAGCAATAGGAGATGCACAATCCTGCAGCGCTAAGATGCTTAATGCCTTGCAGCCATCCTCAGTGCTGTCTATGTTCTGACACCAGTGTGTGAACATAATGGTTTTAAGGTGCTCCATTTCACAAGTCACCCCATCCCAGTCTTATCCCCATCCTCCCATGTTTCTGCTGCTATCTTACTTTTTGACTCTCCACATTTCTGATTTTTTTTCACCCCTCCGCTCTTTCCTCTCTACTCCACTTGCTTTTCCTTCCTTCCTGAGTCCAATTCCTTCTCCGCTTTCTTTTCATCTTGCTTTCCCCTGAAGCTCTCTGGCCTCAGGACGGTGGTGGTGGTGGAGGGGGCTGTTATTACTCCGTCCCAGACACTGGTACAGTGCATTTACACACTGACACTGTCCTGATGCCTGAAGGCTGCTGCTGCCTTGATTGAGACTAATGGAGAAATTACACAGGCTGCTGTTCTGAACAATAGTCTTCACTCACACTTATCTGGGTCGATGTTGCCACAGTGAGGCTGGCTGCTGGGGCGGCTGAGACTGGTGGGGGTGTGAGTAATTATAGGAGAGTACACGGATGCACGGCCATCTCACTGTGAAGTATCTTCAAACTCACACTGTCTTAATGGAGATATTTGAACTTTTTGCATTTGCATTAATTTCCATTAAAGGCAGAACAGTACTTAATTCATGCTGCTTTGCTCTTCTGCAATTCAGAGAGTTCTGATCATATTATTCCATCCTGTATTTATGAATTTATATCAGTCACCTGAAGTAGCCTACTGTTCCGCTAACTATCACAATATAAAGTGTTACCCGACTTACCAAAGGTGATGTTTGCGAGATAAGTTGATATTTCTGCTTTAAAACCTTTGAAAATTGCAGAGGTTTTAAGATAAGTTGATATTTCTGCTTTAAAAGCTTTGAAAACTGCAGAGGCCTGGCTGCAGGATCGTTTATTTTACATCTACACTGAACACAAAAATTTACTGAGCTCTCCTTTGGCCCATTTAACAGCTGTCTCGGCCTTTTAAATCCACTCACAATATAACTGTCTGGGTGAGGTTAAAACAAAATCAAATACTGCTTCATGCAAAAGCAATAGCCAACACGTTTCTATTTAATTACACTCTGCTTTCAAAGACATAATCAATCATGAGTCCAGAATACATTTAACATTATTCCTACTCGAACCCCCATCAAAGACTCTATTACTCTTTTACCTTGAGCCGAGCCCCTTGACTCACTCTGTCTTGCTCTTTGGTGGTATAAAATTGGATGCAGAACATGGATATGTTAATGTCGAGCAAAATGTGTTTTGATCGAACAAAAAAACACGCTGAGTTAGTCAGCAGTAGTCTGATTATACGGTGTCACATCTAAAACTCTCACTGCTTCATTAGCCTTCTGCGTGTACACACATGTGCCTTTAGCATCGGTTCTTGGTTTGCCTTTTCTTAGTGAACACAGATGAGAACACAGCTGGTAAGTGTGTTTACAATTGGAGCTGGGACAGCGCCATCTGTGGTTATTTGTGGAATGGCTTCCCCTTTAACACATGTCTCTTCCGTGTCACTGCTGCAAATAAGGTGCTGCCGGTGTGTGTTTCAAAACACAGCAGTCATTAACGCTTCCTCTCTGTGGGACTAATAACCTTCTATTGGATACAGTGCAGAGACCGAAATAAATATATTTATAATACATTCATAACACAACCTGATTCACCTGCAGGGAATCAACAGCTCAATTAGGAGCCTATCCACACCCTCACATTAGATTAGTGGTCTTAACATCTCATTTCCCCATAATCTGTACTCAAAATGTCATTTTTAATGAAGCAAATGTTGCCTCATTAAAAATGTCACTGAACATAACAACCCTAGAAAACCACTATTAGTAACTTTTTAAATGGCTGTCATGGCAAAACTTTCGTTAAACAACCGCTCACTTGTTCACATTCAAGTGAGATGTGTTTTCAAGCTTTTTAAGGATCCTTAGAAGAACCTTCCTTCAATGCACCATTGACAGCAAGTTCTTAGGTACCTGTCAAAGTGTGAGCTAAACTACTTTTTGTGTTGATCATGTCTATGTCATCAAAGAAATAGCAACAAAAAGATGTCATGTAAATAAGAAGGATATTTTGTATAAAATAGCCTAATTAAGTATGAGAATAACTGTACATTGTGCTTGTAAATGGAATTAACCTGGTAAACGCTGCGGTCTGGCACAGAGGGAGTATTTTCTGCTGTTCCTACCGAGGTGAGGAGCAGCTTCGGGGCCTGGGGCAGCAGTAGGTGTAGAGATCCACCAGCCTGCAGCTGTCAGACGCAGCGATCGGGAGGCAGAGCTGGCTCTTCCCCACCACAACACAAGTGGAGGAACTGGTAACTGAGTTTCCTCTACTACTGTTGTCACATTTTTATTGAAAGCATATTTAAGTTCCTCCCTCTGGTGAGTTGTCCTTTTGGCACATTTTCCCGTCATCATAATTGGCCCCTAAAAGGAAACTGTCCATTATTCCCAGTCCTGGTGGAACCGTCGTTAGCCATTTCAGTGTGTGTGGTGAGGGTTAACTGTTTGTGAGAGACTTGTCTTCTGACATTTTTTCTCCTCCTCCATTTTCTGTTACAAGCGCATAGACACAGAAATGACGGAGCTTGCAGTGTCTTTTGTTTTTAGAAATATATCCTAGTTGGCATTATTTATTACGCGTTGTATCAGCAAATAGGTGTGTATTTGTGTGTATGCTGTACTGACAGCTGCTGCCTATGACTGATGAGCAGGAATTTGATGCCGTTACAACACCTCTTGTTGGTTACTGCGTAGTGTGAAGCCTCCAAAGGAACGAGTGATGGACAGAACTCTTCACAGAAGACTGGAGGCAGTTGTATGTGGAAAACGTTGGCTTTTTATGCAGCGGGAGGAAATGGTGATGCGTATTCTCCTTTTATTTAACCCCCTGCCAAATGCAAACACACTCACAAAATGTCTTTTTGTTTCACCTGAGGGTAAGAAAGGTTGAGATATCGACAAAGATGGATGGTTTAATATCCCATAGTAGTTTCATCCTCCTCTGAACATCTATTTTACACAGTTATTGTAAATCATCACACAAGTATTTTCCTCTGTGTTGTGCTGTGTTTTTCTTATCTTCCTGTTTGTTTGTTTTTTACATCAGAGGTAGAATCACATCATCTTCAATAAGGATGGATGGAGTCAAGAGTGAGTACATTAGAGGGACAGCACATGATGTTTTGGAGATAAAGCCAGAGAGGTCAAACATTGATGGTGTGGACAGGAAATATGTTGGTGGAGGGATGCTGAGGATGGACATATAGAACTCCCAAGATGTCATTAGAGAGGACATGAAATGAGTTGGTGTAAGGGAAAAGAATGTAGAGGTGAGGGAGCGATGGAAGAGGATGATTTGCTGTGTGGACCTCTGAAGGTAAAGATGAGACATGTATGAAAAGACATGCTACCCCACTGCTTCTCCTCTTCTCCCTGAGGGATCTACATTAGTTTCCATATAAATCCAATTTTACTAGTATTAAGAACATTTGGTTTTAAGTTGACTCCACTCTATTTTGGGGTGACAGTTTTATTTATTTATATATTTTAAATATCATACATTAAATATTATTCATCTGATTCAAACCAAGTGTTTTCCTGTATGTGTCTGGAAGAGAAGCTGCAATAAAATAGAATAACAAGAGATTTTAGCACTGATGATTATTCAAGTATTGAAAATGATCTTTCTTCAATAATCTGTATCCTCTGCGCTGCATCATTATGTTCTGATGGTTAAAGTGATGTCTGGAATTGTTCCATATTTCTTTGAAATAACGTGCACTTCTGCCCATCCTAAAGTTACATTTGAGTTGCCGACCATGACCAAACCGGGTTTCTCTGGATCTGTTGCTTCCTGCAGCCTCTAATCTTGCTGTCTAATTTAGCTATTTATTTATTTTTTATTTTTTAAATGAATGTAGAATCACAGCCATTTTAGGGACATGTGCTGGACATATTTTATTCTATTGCATCTTGGATATCTGTGCCTCAAAACACATTTAAAAAAGTTTGATTTGATTTGTTTTCTGTAGATATTCTGTAGGTTTTAGTTATTAGAGGAAAAAAAAAATATTATATTAACACTATTTTGTTTAAATTTGCCTTTTTGTTTCCTTAGCATACCTCAACAGTCTTTTAT